>JAQMYF010000001.1:68677150-68689498 GCA_030014195.1 Neosilurus mollespiculum
TGTGTGTGTGTGTGTGTGTGTGTGTGTGTGTGTGAGAGAGAGAGAGAGAGAGAGAGAGAGAGAGAGAGAGAAAGAGAAATTGTGTGTGTGTGTGAGAGAGAGAGAGAGAAATTTGTGTAATTCAGTGCTGGGTGTTGAGGAGCCTGATGGCTTGAGGAAGGAAACTGTTACAGTCTGGTTGTGAGGCCCGAATGCTCCGGTACCTCTTTCCAGATGGCAGGGGGGTGAAGAGTGTGTGTGTGTGTGAGGGGTGTGTAGGGGTCGTCCACAATGCTGATAGCTTTGCGGATGCAGCGTGCAGTGTAAATGTCCGAGATAGAGGAAAGAGAGACTTCGATGCTCTTTTCGGCTCTCAGCTGAAAAAACACATGGAACTAACATCAAAAAAATATTGCTTAAATCTAGTACCAGGAAGGGTTCTTCAGTCTGACTTTCGATGGGAACCCTCAGAACGGGACATGGCTTTGCTCTGAGTGTTAAAAGTTCGTAGAACCCTATCTCAATGGGGAACCTTCTTTCTATAAAGAACCCTAAAGGGCTCTCGGAGAACTGGGGTTAACCTCCGGGGAATTAAAGTGGTTTGGGACCACACCTTGGATTAAACTTCTTTCGTCTGTTCCTCAATAGAACCCAAAAGGCTTCCAAGTAAAAAGCTAGAACCCCTGAGGAACCTGCTTACCAAAGTGAACTCTTCCCTGCTTTGGGATCGTGCCAATCATTTCCAGCTATCTCCGTGCTGACGCGGAATCCTGCGCTGACATAATGCTCGTGGACGTCTAAGCTAGCATGACGGCGGTGATGTAATGTGAGTGAAACGGTTCCCCCGGGCCATCTATCTGCAGTCAGGTGAATACAGGAAGCAGATAAATAAATAACAACAAGCGGATTTGGCTCAGCACCGAGAGAACCAATCACTTGTAACGAGAGTGATCTCATTCCCATTAACCTCATTTGTTCGGTTGGAAATCCAATAATGTGAGTGTCAGAGACGCCACTGGAGTGAGAGAGCGCGGCTAGTGGACAACGGCGTTCCTTCAGGATGAGGCGGACACGTTCGGAATAAAACCGAATGATCTCACCACTGCCAGAGTTTCAGAGGAAATCAGTGACATCATATTACAAAGGTGTTGGAGTCGAGTGCGAAAGTTTGTACACCCCCAGGACAAAACAAGCAAAAAAATAAGCAAGAACAAAAAAGTTTCATGGATGTATCCTAAGAACAGTAGAAACGTTCATTCATTCATTTATTCGCTAAACCACTTAGTCCTTCTAGGGTTGCTTGAAGGCTGGAGCCTATCTCAGCTGACTCTAGGCGAAGGTGGGGTACACCCTGAACAGCCAGCCAGTCCATTGCAGGGCCAACACACACAACTTTACAATTGCAATTAGCCAATAACAGCCAATTAGCCTTATGTTCACGTCTTTGGACAGTGGGAGGAAACCGGAGTACCTGGATGAAACCCATGTAAGCACAGTGAGAACATGCACCGAAACACCCTCGCCAAGCCCAGGATTCGAACCCAGCAGGATTCGAAAAGCAGAGGTACAAAACGTTTTTTTTATTGGATAACATGCAAAAAAGAAATTGTGTGTAGTTATAGAAGGCGGCACGGTGGCGGTGTTAGCATGGCTGCCTCACAGCAAGAAGGTCCGGGGTTCGATTCCCGGGTTCAGTGAGGGTGTTTCTGATGTTCTCCTCGTGCTTACGTGGGTTTCCTCAGGGCACTCTGGTTTCCTCCTACAGTCCAAAAACATGCACAGTAGGCTGATTGGCTGTTCCAAATCGCCCCTAGGTGTGAGTATGAGTGCGAATGGTTGTTTGAGTAATGGCTCTGCGATGGCCTGGCGAGCTGTTCAGGGTGTACCCCGCTCTCTCCAAGAGTCGGCTGAGATGGGCTTCAGCCTCCCCGCGACCCTAATTAGGATTAAGCGGCTTAGAAAATGAATGAATGATGATGTAGTTATAGAAATATATCATCTTATTTTTACCCTTTTATGGCCAACGTTTACTCATCCTAAATAGTGTAAACATCCTAACAAGAGAAACTTCAAATTAAAGTAATTTTTAAAAGGTAAGAAATTTCCTTAGTGTACCAAAACATTGTCTAATTTAAAATGATGATAAATACAGAACAAAAATAAAAATAATTCAGCATGAGAAATTGTTTATTGGAAATATCTGGTTAGTGAACTTTAGCTACCTCGTAAGGCGACATTATCTCTGGATAACGACGGAAACAAATGTTAGCGGTGTTAGCATTGGAGCTTCAGTTAGTGCTATAGTAAAGCAACCATTCTTCTAATTACTGTATATATTAACCCTCTATTAACCAGCGTAGAATATCTGCAACATGAAGTGAAAGGGTTAACAGACTAGAAAAAAAAATGTTTTTTTGCTTTTTTTTTTTTTCAAATATTGTCCTAAAATCAACATTTTTTAATAGGGAAATAATTTTAACAGAGCGTTAATATACTCTCATGCTAGGCTAAATGTTATGACACATTGATAAACCTTCTCTAAACCCTTTGTAAGGTTGCACTGTTTTGAATTTATTTATCACTCTTTCACACTGTACATGCTAACTGTTGAAATTTCGAATGTACTTATCCAACCAGGAAGAGTAACCTCCTGTAGAAGAAACTAAATCAATAAGAAAACGACTCCCAGTGTTCTCCGTGTCCAGGTTGCGTTCTGGACGTCCTCTGGTGGTGTGTTTCCTCTTTCCTCAGCTCAGCTCAGCATTGGAGAATTTGGGTTGATGGTGAGATTCAGTGATGCATTTTTGGAGGGAAAAAAGATCCTCCCACATTCCAATGTTCAGCACAAAAATGTGCTGAGATGTTGTTTTTCAGCTGTTTTCCAAAGCACGTCGAGGGCCCCTGCAGGTCGGGAAATGAACTGATCTGTAAAAGCAACACAAGAGAGAAAGATATTTAATCTGTATAAAAATGACCCGAAGTCTAAACAAAGAATTGTTTTTTTTTTTGTTTTGTTTTGTTTTTTCCCCCCAGTGGTAAAATGATGCCATTTCATTCCTTCCATCTCACATCAGCGAGAAAAGATTCCGAGTCATGAGACGAGTCCGTTAACATCCCGTTGAACAGATGATGGAGTTTAAAATAAATCTTGCAGTTTATGAAACAGCGTTAAAGATGAGCACAGATTACAAAAATATTAAAGTTTTGGCGAAGGATGAGATCAGAGGGCTTTAGATTTAAAACATTCTAGAATAAAAAGGCTTGGGCGGAGGGGGTGGGGGTGGGGGTTAGCTGAACTGAATACTAATGTAAAGATATAATGTGTTCTGTATTCAAATAAAAATAATGAATTGTGAAAATTAAAAAAATATATATAGCATTTTTTAAAGGTTTATTTTTCCAATAAATTCTATTTAATATTTCTTTGGAGCTGTAATTTGCTACCATGTGTACGTTAATCGTGTTCTAGATGCATCATGCGTGACAGATAACTGTAACATGTAAGATTTGATTTTGACGTGCATTCATTTTCATTACTCGCTCATTCACAGAGCCGCTTACCACTTAAGGCCTATCTCAACCAACACTGGGTGAAGGTGGGGCTACACCCTGAACAGCTCACCAAGACCATCGCAGGGCCAACACACTCAACCGTTCACACTCACATTCAAACCTAGGGGCGATTTGGAACAGCCAGTTGGCCTAATGTGCATGTCTTTGGACTGTGGGAGGAAACCGGAGTACCCGGAGGAAACCCACGCAAGCTCGGGAAGAACTTTCAAACTCCACACAGAAAACCCTCACCCGGCCCAGGACTTGAACCCGGGACCTTCTAACTGTGAGGTGGACGATTTATTATTTAAAGGTACTGTCATGGTTGCTTCCTTTTTCACTGAAAACCTTATGTAATGTTTGTATTTGTGCACTTGATGCAGAACATGTATTTGTACAAATGAGCTTTGTGGCATTACTCAGGTCGCCATGTTCGCAACCAAACACCAGCGGTAAAAATTAAAGAGCCGCTGTAGCACTAACAACTAGTACCCATGAAAAAAGCTTTCCACGGCTTGGAATAAACTCCACGACGCATTCGTAAATCAGCACAAACACGTTATTATAAACCAACAAATTAGGCACGATTAACACACAGAAGGTGACGTCAATTAAACAACTTTAACAACAGAGTAACAAGAACAGGAAGCCGGTGACCGTATAAGGAGTAAACGCGACAGATGTGGAACAGTGTATGTAACATTCATCATTTTAACAGGAAACGATTACACAAAATATTACCCCCCTCTAGAGGAAGCGTTCTCTCCAAGTTTCGGCTCGAGTGATTACGGAGAGCAGTGGTGATTTCCATGCTAAAAATTAGGGGATAAAAACCCCGTGGATATTATAGAATCTTTTATATTCCAGGTAGGTACGACAACGTGCACGAGGCAACTTTAAAAATATGCATTTTTAATATCAATTACTAATAAAACAAACCTAAAATAAAAGAAAATCCAAATATTTACTGTTGATGACCAAGATTATAAAAATAATATGTTTTTAACTAATTGCATGTTATATACTACCTAAATTAAAACAAACTTCTAATTCGTTTATAAACAAAAATCTAACATTCATTCATTTCCTGAACAGCCCAGGACTGCAGGGAGTCAGCCGACTCTGGGCAAAGGTGGGGAGCACCCTGGATGGCTTGTCATCACACCCAACCACACCTGGAACAATTAAAAACGACTAGTTAGCCTAAGGTACATGTCTTTGGACTGTGGGAGGAAACCGGAGTACCCGGAGGAAACCCACTCAAGCACAAGGAGAGCATGCACAGAAACTCCCTCGCCAAGCCCAGGATCTTCTTACTGGAATGTGCTAATCACTATACCACCGTGCTACCAAATTTAACACTCATGATAAACATTTATAGATAACTTACATGATATGTGAATTATTATTCCACGAGGAAGCTGAGATAGGCTCCAGCCTCCCTGAGACCGTGGCAGGATTAAGAGGTCTCGCAAATGAATGAGGGATGAGTGAGAGAGTGAGAGGGTGTCACAGACCAAGCTGTATAAATGTGAATGTTATATGAATGAACACATTTTCCAAAGGTCAACCGTTAAACGTTTTAGTTAAATAAAAACATCATGTACTTTTGTGTTTATAAACAAAAACTCAGTGTTCTGAAAAATTTTATGTTGATAAAAAAATTGGATAGAAAATATTATTATCAGTATTAAAGACCAAACTGTCTGGATGTTATCTAAAAAAAACCCACCCATTTTCTGAAGGTCACTTTGAAACATTTTAAAGACATTTTAAAAAATTGCACTTTGTTGTGTTTAAAACCAAAAATTTTGCATTCCGGTCTAAAAAATGTTATGTTGATAACCAAGATTATATAAAACACCATATTTTTTTTTTGTCACTGTAGTGACATACCCTGATAACCTACCCTGTATACTGCTGCAGATGTTTGATTTCTTTCTCGAGTCTTGTTTGGAATCATTGGAATTTTGTGTAGAATGTTAAAGTTCTACCAGAGAGAGAAAGAGAAAGGATGGCTGATGGTCTCGGAAGGGACGGTGATTGATGTCGAATGAATGTGATATGGTTGGTAGTGATGTGCATGTTTTGAGACAGCCTTGAATCTGTGCACGTGTGGACGCAGTGTATGGAATGGTGAACAAAACAGATGTTGTTGGGGGGGGGGGGGGTTATTATTTAATTTAGAAGCGTCCTCCTTTAAAAGTAAAGTACGGCACATAAACATGGTACATGGCTCAGACTGCCATCATGAGCACATGAAAGCTCTCAATGCTGGGCCACAATGTCAACAAGCGTGTTTTTAATGAAGATTTCTCTGATTGAATCTGTGCGAGGTAAAAAGCGATGTGGAGCGGCGATGTTTTTCTTTAATTTGGTGCCAGTGCACATCTTCAGCTTGAATAGGATTTTTTTTTTTTTTTTTTTTTTTTGTGGCTCGGCCTTGCCGAACACAATGATGCCGGGCTCTTCACCCAAACAGCGCTGTTTCCATTAAACCCCCATGTTTCTTTGCCTGAGCTATGAATAGCGTCGAATTCTTGTTTTCTCCGTCTCAGTAAACAAGAAACCGGCGAATAATTGAGGAATAGAATCAGATTCATTCCATGTCATGCGTCCTTCACGTTCAGAATGTTCAGAACTGTGACATCTGCTCGGCGATGGACTTTTAGACGGAATAAAGGACGGTTCAAAGCCAAGGCTGAGGCGAGAGAGAGAGAGAGAGAGAGAGAGAGAGAGGGAGAGAGAGAGAGTCAGTTCTCATGACTGATGTTCTTCGAGGGAGGAGGTCCAGTAAAGTGCTGTTAGCCATCAGTGTAGATTAATAGCGTCTGTCACGGCTAACCACAAGGGCTCACTGGCAGGCAACAAAACGACACAATTAGATGTTAATTAGTGATTTTGTGCAGCGTTGTGTGTGTGTGTGTGTGAATTACAAGGAGAGTATTTGTAAATCTTTTGGGGATTTTTTTAATCAGTTATATAAAATTCTCTTTCAGACTTTTTTCTTTTATATTTAAGATTTTCTTTTATTACTAATCTCTGATATTTTATTCAGTTTTTATCTGTTATATTTCTTTCATGCTTTATTTTTAGTTTATAACCTATATATTATATAGGATGTAAACAATATACAATATATTCTGTTTATTCTTTTATCTTTCTTCATTCCTCTTTCTTTTTTCTAATTCTTATATTTGATATCGTTCCGGTTAACTTTTTTTAATTTATATTCTTATTAAATTTATTTTCAAGGTTTTAAAATCTTTTTTTAACTCCACTCAATCTTATTTAAAAAAAAAATTAAGTTATATACATATTTCCTCCTTTTTATATCCAATTCTATTTTTATCTTAATGCATCTCATGTTAGAATTTAAACACAGATACTGAAATTCATTTTTGTAAGACAGGAGTGCCAAACTTTTAGCCCTTTTTCAAATCCATTTTATTCTTGATTTCGGTCAAAAAGTGATGTTGGTGTACTATTAGCACTTTTTTTATAATAAAGAATTGTTTTCCTGAAGGTAAAACGATCGCAGTATCTAGCTGACTATGCTAATATTAATGCGGACATAAAAAAAAATAAAAAATTTGAGGCCTTTTCATTTAAGAGTCTCTCTTCATCACAGAGATTTTGTTGGTGATTGATTTTAGCTTATATTTAGAATTTTTTTGCAGGAGTGTAGCGTTTTTCTCCGGTAAATTTTCAGGCACATAAAATGTTTTGAAATCGGTGTTTAGATATTATTATGAAATTAAACAAAGAATTCAGGAAAAACAAAAATCATTGGAAAGATGACCATCACAATACAAGATTATCTGTAAACAAGAATATAAAACAAGTAAGCTAACCAGTTTAGCATCACGCAGTCTCGTTTTATATATATATATATATATATATATATATATATGTATATATATGTGTGTGTGTGTGTATGTGTGTGTGTGTTAGTGTGTGTGTGTGTGTGTGTGTATAATAAGCTTGTATTTGGCAGCTGTGCAGGTTTGATTTCTCGTTCCGCTCTGACCCAGTATATCGCGCTGCCTCTCTGGCTTTTCCATCAGCGGTTTTGTGTATCGGATCTGAACGGCTGGCGGAGCAGAGAGTTATACAGCAGTGCTGGACTCGTATAACTCGACCCGTGATGGACAGATTGCATTTCCACAATTCTCTGTAATGTTATTTATATGCAGAGTTAAAAAAACCTCAGGGTTGTAAGCCCATTTCACAAGAAATGTATGAAAAAGAAATGCATTGCTCACATTTCTGCGTATCGCATACAGATGTGAATATATGTTATTTTTTCCCCTCAATATCAATGGATTGTTGAATTGGTGGAAAAATATTAGAAAATAATTCAATAAAACCTAAATCTTTTAATAAAGATCTAATAAAGCCTCTCCAGGAGGGGATGCTGTTTTCAAAAGGGAATTGTTGTGGCGTAAATTACTTATACGGACGCCTGATAAATTGTCATCATACCACCGGTAATGACATTATTAATGACAATTTCTCTCATCCCTCATGCAGAATGGATGACAGTGATCTTGTTTTAGTCCGCAAGCATTAGCAGCAATTATAAAAATATATTATCTTTGCTTAAAAGCCTTTCTAAAATGCTGACATTTAGCTCATGCTAACTATGATTATGCATATTTATGAGAACAATTTAAATACACGTTTTTCTAGTTTGCTAAATGGCTCTCAATCCTCTCCGAAAAATCCATCAAGTTAGCCCTAGTTAGCTTATCTGATTTGCATTAAGAGGCGTCTCATAATTTCTGTGGTTATCTGACCGATTAGCATTTTAAATCCTTTCAGAAACCCTATCAGTTTATCTCATATTAGTGCAATAACTAGCATTAAATGTTGGGATCGTTTCTTTTAACAAACTCGATTCTTTCGGTTCACCCGACTGCTGCGAATCGATTCATTTGATTCACCGATTTATTAAAAACAAACAACACTGCCAGGTTCGAACCCGCATCATCAGGTTGCAAGGCGTACGGTTAACTTACAGAGTTCTTTACTTTGGCTCATGAAGAGGTATCACACTGAATATTTTTGAATAAATTCTGAGTATTTTTCCCCTCTTGTTATATTTTGCACTGACGTGGGGACAGTACTCCAATACATAGAACATAGTGCAATGACATAGTACAATCATCATTAAATATAAAGAACTATCGATCTAATAGTCAAACATTCAATCTCTCTTTTTCATTCTTTTACATCTATGAAAAATTACAAAACATAATACAGATTTTCCAGTAGTATATAAAAGTTCACTGAACAATTCAGCAAGTTAGTGATTCGCTGAGCAATTCAGAAAGTTAGCAGTTCGCTCAGTGATTCGGCGAGTTAGCAGTTCGCGAACAATTAAGTGAGTTAGCAGTTCACTGAGCGATTTGGCGAGTTAGCGGTTCGCAAACAATTCAGCGTGTTAGCAGTTCCCTGAGTGATCCAGCGAGTTATTGGTTCATGAGCAATTCAGCGAGTTAGCAGTTCGCGAACAATTAAGCAAGTTAGCAGTTAGCTGAGTGATTCGGCGAGTTAGCACTTTGTGAATAATTCAGCGAGTTAGCGGTTTGCTGAGAGATTCGACGGGTTAGTGGTTCGTGAATGATTTACCGTTTCGCCGACTTAGCGATTTGCTAACTTGACTTGTTCACAGCACTTCCGCCTCCGCCGGCTTTGAGACTTAATGAGTGATTCTGACTACTTTATGTGATAGTAGACAGTTAGATTAGCAAAGCGCTGGTGAATCGATTCAGCTCATTCACTTAAATGAATCAATTCTTTTGAACTATCCGTTCGGGAATCACCTGTCACTAATGCTAGCTAGCTAGCTGGCTAGTCTGAGAAAGTATATTTATGAGGCATGAAAATAAAGGATACGGTGAGGAATAACCAACAACATAACGTTATTATCGCAGTCAGAATTTCGTCTCACTTAAACAAAACATCTTTCAGCGCAGATGCGAGGAGTTTAGAATGTGGGTTCAGCTTAAATTTGAGTACAAGATCATTTCCTCGCTGCATTTCTCTAAACATGAGCAGTGTTTTTTTCTTTTCTTTTCATTTCCACAGCAAGCCCGAGGTTATGCTAGCTTATTACAGGCTGAAGAAAAAAATGAATAGCTCACATAAAATGCAAAACAGCTGAGGAACACGCAGCGCTATTCATTTCACTTGTGGAAATGTAAATATCAACATGCTCTCTGACTATTACCTTCCCATGAGAGGGCAAGGGGGGCATGGATCTCATTTAGCCAGTAAATACGGGTAAAAACACACAACCGAATCAGAGTTTCTGTGAAAAGAAGGAAGTCACTAGTTCATGGATAGTTTGGTTCCAGTATGGTGTTAGCTATCATGCTAACTGGTCAGTTAATAAACCATAGGGACCATGTGTGGGCTTAGAATGATGAAAATTTATGAATTATACTAAATAGCATTAGCAATGACCCAGTGATCCTGTTCGCTCGATGACTAAACTTAGCCGTGCGCATCATATCAAGCATTCGTGACTAGCTGTGAATGTAATCATTCAAAAGTTGAAGTTAAATTTGCGTAGTATAGAAAGGATTTCACAGCACATCTGATCAGGAGCGTCCGTGAGATTTTTTGCGATGAATTGATTAATTGGGTAAATTTTATGTTACACATATTTAAACATTGAACAAATGTACGTTTTGGGGAAAATATCAGTCGACTATTTTGTTTTGTTTCCATGAATCTATGAAAACTTTTTTTCTGGATTTTTTGATTTTATTTATTTTTTTAATTTTTTGGTGCTTGTTCTTAGCTAACTACTTAATTATGCTAGGTTCTTATGACCGCTAGCTAGCTATTAGCTATATGTTCGGAAACAATAAAATGAACACTCATCTTTGTGTTTATGAAATGCATCTAGTTAAGAAGGTGTAAACCTTTTTGCTAGGCTAACTCGCTAAACAAAACAATACAATGCTATCAACATTTGAGATTAGCTTGAGATTAGCCCTGAAGGTAACTTGGAAGTAGCTGAGTTTGCCGTGTTGTTGAACTCAGTTAGGTCATGTGATGGTTTAAATATGAGTTCTACCGAACCTTAAGATTAAAATAAAATGTCAGTAAAGATGCTCTTGACTTCTCGATGTTCAGTGTGAGCTCATGAGCGTGGTTTATTATGTAGAGCGGCTGTGGGACATCTGGGAAATCACTTTCAGAGCCAGATTTATGCCTCATGAAAAAACCCCCTCTTTTCAGTATTATTACACTGAGAAAGCCCAGGTGGAGGAATTCCCCAGCAGTGCTCTTTCCTGATATTTTCACCATGTGGGTGTTACAGAAATGTAATACAGCTGGATAGAAATGTCCCCCGGACTGAAGCTCATGTCCATGCAGCTCTGTTCTCTCTTAGTGTTACTTCAAACATCACTTCAAACATTAATCGAACAGGAAGAAAGCAAAACCGTTTTTATTATGAAAGTAAAAACAAAACAACATGATTAATATGTAAAGTTTTATCTCTGAATAAAAAAAATTGGAGACTTGTAATCTAGTTCTGTTATTATTAATTATATTTAGCAATTTTGGCTAAAACTTAGAATTTTTGAATAATTTATATTGATTAATGTTTGATTTATCATTTCTAATTATTTTCTTGCTATTTAATTAATCAACTTTTTTACTTTATATTTGTTTGTTTTTGCTCGGCCTAAGATATTTTTGTTGTTGTTCTTGTTTATGTGGAAGATTATATTTAGTATTGAATTTTCTTTCTTTCTTTTGCTTTTTGGTAAGGGTTCACTTATTTATCATAGCATTTGTTTGTTCAGTTATCTATTTTTAGATGTATTTTTTGATTACATTTTAAAAAAATATTTACTTAAAATTCTTAAAATGATTTTCTATTTCTCTTATGTAAGAACTCTTTTAAAATTTAAACTGTTATTTATTTACTTTATTCATCATTTTGTTTGTTCTTTTATTATTCTCGTTATTTATGTAAATTTTTAGGATGAACCCCGGCTTCACCCAGTATTGGTTGACATAGGCTCAGTCTCCCCGTGACCCTAGTCGAAGGAATAAGCAGTTCAGCAAATGAGTGAATGAGAGTGAGATATCACACACACACACACACACACACACACACACACACACACACACACACACAGGGACGAATGTTATATTCATACACATATTGATGTAATTGAACGATTAGCGTCTGTGCTAACGCTGGTATAAAATAGAATGCAGAGCACATGCGATTAATCCGCACAGGAATGAACTGGAATGGAAATGAGCTGACTCTTTCTTTCATGAGCCATATGAAAGTAAAGCTTCAGGTTTAATGGCTGTATTTGATTGGTGGATCTCGAGAGTCCTGACTCGGGCGTTAATCAGTTCAGTAAATGGAGAGCGATGTGGTCAGGGATAATTGAATTAGCCGAGCAGAAACTACTCCTGCGCGCCATATTTCATATACATTAACATATTTAATAATGGCCTTCCATCTTCATGAAAAAGCCGAGCAGAGGGCCTTCAGTATATGATATAACGTAAATCAGAACGATTAGAGCATGCTATACTCCGAGTGTGAAATCAACATGGAGGTAAAGTCTTTATTTAAAATGTGCTAGCTACAGTTTCTTCTAGATGATCTGACTAAAGTAGGATAATGTACTTTATGCTTACTTTATATGACTGATACGGCTAATTTAGCTATTTTTAACTGTAACATTCAATTTACTTATTTGATTAGTCCTAAAATCATATTACGATTTTAAATATGTGTCCGTGTGTGCGTGTGTGTGTGTGTGTGTGTGT
>JAQMYF010000001.1:68689598-68706065 GCA_030014195.1 Neosilurus mollespiculum
AAAAGCACAACCCCTAGACTCCTTTAAATACTGAAGTGTTTCCTGAGACTGTCTTAAAAATAAACTGTCATACAGAACTCCTGTGTTGACTGTTTGTTTCCAGCGGCTCCCGGATCCAGAGATCGAAGGTGTCAAGGAGAGAAAGGCAGAGAGGGAGATACAGAGGAAAGAGGGATTTTCCCAACATAGAATAACCCTTACATACACAATCAGAATAAACATAACCAGTAAGTGAGGGAAACTTCGGGACAAGTTTCAGGGGAGAATACGGGATCGAGGAAGAAGAGTAGAGGAGTCCAAACGCTAGAAGGATCAGCTGAGAAAGAACGCGTATCCAACAATGATAGACACTGACCGTTCTGGGGTTCAGTTGCTGTCGATGCCGTGGGCGACCCTGGGTGCAGGGTGCTGGTCGGCTGGGGAGCTGGTGATGAAAGTCCTTCGTTAGCATGGGGTCCAGGATATCCGTGCGAGGAACCCAGGATTGTTCCTCTGGGCCATAGCTCTCCCAGTCAACCAGATATTCGATCCTCCCATGGCGCCAGCGAGAATTCAGGAGGCCCCGGATGGCATAGATGGGACCCTCATCCTTAGCCAGTGGTGAGGGGGTTCTGTTGCCTCGCCCGATTCTGTGGATTTTGAAACCAGAGGTGAGTGATATGGTTTAAACAGAGAGACATGGAAAACTGGGTGAATTTTATAGGTGGGAGGGAGTTCTAATCTGAAAGTGACTGGATTGATTTGTGCGGTGACTTTGAAGGGACCAATAAAACTGGGACTTAGCATTTTACATGAGGTCTGGAGTCCGATGTTTCGGGTGAAGAGCCACACTTTCTCCCCAACCTAGTAACAGGGCAGCTCTGAGCACCTTACATCTGCCGTGGTAGCCCCTCGACGAACGGCGTGTTGGAGGTGTCAGTGAGCCTCGCTCCAGACCTGTTCACTGTCCCAGAACCACTGATACACTGCTGGGATGTTGGTGGCCTCTCTATTCCAGGGGCCACCAACATCCCAGCAGTGTATCAGTGGTGGCCTCTCTAGTCCAGGGGCAGAGAGGAGGTTGGTGACCGAGTACACACCGGAAGGGGGTCAGCCCGGTGGGGGGTTGACAAAGGGAGTTCTGTGTGTACTCTGCCCATGGAAGGAACTGGTTCCAGGATGTGGGATGGCAGTTTCAGAAGGTCCAAAGGAAGTGTCCTATCTCCTGAATTTTTCTCTCCGTTTGCCTGTTGGTCTGAGGATGGTACCCTGATGACAGGTTGACAGTTACACCCAGGAGTTTGAAGAATGCCCTCCAGAACCTTGAGATGAACTGTGGGCCCCTGTCTGATACAATGTCCTCAGGCAGCCCAAAATTGTGAAAAACATGTTCGAATAAGGCTCATGCAGTCTCTGATGCTGTAGGGAGGGACTGGAGGGGAATTAGTTTATACGCTTTTGAAAAACGGTCCACTATGACCAGGATGCAGGTGTTACCTTCTGATGATGCGAGATCTGTCATGAAATCCACCCCAAGTGCAACTATGGACGACGAGGGACAGGCAGAGGGAGGAGCTTCCCTGCCTGGATGTGTCAAGGTGTTTTAGAGATGACACAGGCCTCACATCCGGCCAGGAACCTTCTGGTCATGGTGGGCATTCCTGGCCACCAATATTGCTCCTGAAGGACGAAGAAAGTTGCTCTGGCCCCTGGGTGACTGGTACCTGGAGTGGAGTGTACCACCTCCAGCAGGGGAAGTCACAGGTCCCTGGGTATATACTGATGGCCTGACGGTGTTTCAGGCGGCGCGGTATCTGACTCTAGGGCAGCTTTGATTTATTCCTCCAGAGCCCACTGTATTGCGTTGAGGAAAACCTTGTGAGGGAGTATTGTGGTGGGCTGGTCAGAGGCTTTGTCGACGTCATGAATGCGCAAGAGTGCGTCAGTGTTCCAAGATCCCGGGCAGTACTTGATGGTAAAGTTGAACCGGGTAAAGAATAAGGCCCAGTGAGCTTGGCGGGGGTTCAACCGTTTTGCGTCTCGTATGTAGCACAGGTTCTTATGATCTGTGATAACTTGGAATAGATATTGTGCACCCTGTAACCAGTGTCACCATTCCTCAAGGGTCAGCTTTATAGCCAGGAGCTCGCAGTTCCCCACATCATAGTTTTGCTCCGCCGGGCTTAATTTTCTTGAGAAGAATGCGCAGGGCAGAGGTCGGTTTTCTTTGTGTGGACACTGTGATAACACAGCCTCTACCCCACTGGTTGAGGCGTCTACTTCCACGATGAAAGGTTTGTCTGGATTCAGATGTTGTAGTACAGGTGCAGAGAGAAACACCTTCTTGAGGCACAGAAAGGCATATTTGGCTGTGTCGCTCCAGATCAGGGTCTTGGGTTTGCCACGGAGGAGACTGGTTAAGGGAGCGGTCAATATACTAAAGTTCTTTATGAACCAGTGGTAAAAGTTTGCAAATCTCAGGAATCGTTGCAGTGCTTTCACTATCTCTGGTTCAGGCCAGCTCTTGACAGCTCTGACTTTCTCCTCCTCCATATGCACCTCTTTGGGGAGTTATAATGTACCCCAGAAATCACACTATATGTTGGTGGAAGGAACACTTCTCCGCCTTGAGGAACAGTTGATAGAGGTGGAGGCATTGGAGAACTTGAGTTACATGATGCACATGGGTGGACAGGTCTGGAGAAAAAAATGAGAATATTGTCAATGTACACAATAACGAATCTGTCCAACATGTCCCAGGATATGTCATTCATGAACCCTAAAACACTGAAGGAGCATTAGCAGGCCCATATGGTGGGTGTGATAAACGCTATTTTCCATTTGTCTCCCTTGCGGATACGCACCAGATTGCAGGCGCTACAGAGATCCAACTTTGTGAAGACGGTTGCTTCACGGAGCTGTTCCAGGGCTGCAGGGACAAGAGGAAGTGGGTAACGGAACTTGACTGTGACCTTGTTGAGTGCCCAGTAGTCAATGCACAGCCGAAGACCTCCATCCTTCTGGAGGTCTCCAGAGATGGCTGAATATAGCCCTGTTACAGTGCTTCTGCATTGTACTCCTCCATAACTCATCACTCTGGTAGAGATACCGGGTGCCGGGTACCAGTTTGATGTCTTGTCTCATGGCCTGTGGGGTGGCAATCCCATGGCGAGTCCCGGACTGAAGATCTCACTGTAGTCTGAGAACTCAGCTGGGATAGATACCATTGTCTGGGCCGAAGGACTCTATATGGTGGTGGTACCTATGTTAATTTGGCTCATGGCTGGTTTTTGAGGGAGCTGTGGAAAGCAGTGAGGGAAGCACCCGTTTCCCCCATCTCAGGATCTCGCCAGTGGCCCAGGAGATTGAGGGTGAGTGGAGAATGATCCAAGGTCGGCCAAGGATTACATCGGCGTTAGAATGTTTTAGCACCAGGAATGTTTGTACTTCATGGTGCAAACAGCCGATATTCAGATGGATTGGGTGAGTCTGAAGTTGATATGTTTGTGATGTAAGGGGTTCCCCGATTATGGATCGGATGGAGAAAGGCGTCCCTGGAGAGGAAATTGCCCACTGAGCTGGAGTCAAGGAGTGCCGTGACTGTGAGGGAACACAGTGGAGTAGTGAGGGTTACTGGAGTGGATAATGGCTGGGACTTTAAGAGCTTGGTATGGTTTTGACTAAACGATTGGCATGGAGGGCGAGTGGGGCAGGTCGTGAGAAGGTGTCCGGGATGACTGCAGTAAATACAAAGCCCCTCTGTGCTCCACCTAAGTCATTTGGCAGGGGTGAGTTGGACCACATCCACTTGCATGGGTTCTGAGGTAGATGGTGAAGGTGTGGAGGGAACTGGTTGTTCTACACCACGATGCAACCTCTCCATCGATGTGCGATGCGGATGGCCTGTTGGATGAACTTCTCCAGCCCTAGGGAATCGTCGTAGGGGGATAGTTGTAACCTCAGCAAGGGTTCCAAGTCCAGATGAAAATGGTTGAGTAGGCCTTGTTCCTCCCACTGAGCCCTGCGAGGGTTCGGAATTCCAAGGCATAACCCCTTATATCCATCCATCCTTGATGGAGCCGATGTAGCTTCTCGTGGTTGGTGGAGTCACTGTCGGGGCGGCTGAACACCTCCCGGAAATGACTGATGAAAGCGGGGTATGAGGATACAGCTGGTCCACTCTGCCTCCACAGCCCTTCTGCCCATTACAGTGCATTGCCGGAAAGCAAGGAGATAATGTAGGCTACCTTGGCATGCTCGGTGGGAAAATGAGCGGGGTGCATTTCAATGGCCAGGGAGCACTGAAGAAGGAACCCATCACAGTTCTCTGAATTCCCGGAATAGCGTGCTGAGTTAATAATGGGACCTTCCATGGAAACAGCAAGCACCGGACTCGCAGAGGGAGACTTTAACGGTATTAAAGAGCTACGCACTTCCTCCACGATGGTTTGGAACATGTCTGGATGGAGGGTAGGCGTGGCCTCCATGTTGTCTGTATCGGTCGAGCCTTCTGTTATGAATAACTCCCAGAGGCACGAGACTCGGTGTGAATAAGGTGGGTTTAATTACTAAATTAACATGGGCTCCATGAGCCACAGAAAGCACAACAAAAAGAGAACTGAAACTGAAATCTGCCATGGGGGGCGAACACAAACATACAAAATCACAATAAACGTAACCAGGAAGTGAGGGAAATGTCGGGAGAAGTTTCAGGGGAGAATACGGGATCCAGGAAGGAGAGTAGAGGAGTCGCTAAAAGAATCAGCTGAGAAACAACACATTTCCAACGAGGCTAGACACTGGAATGTGTCTAGCGGGGGTTAATATAGGGGAGCTAATCAGTGAGGGTGATGAGGTGCAGGTAAAGGTCATTAATACTCGAGAAAGTGTTCTCAAGGTGTGTGAGAGTCGGGGAGAGGGTTGGATATTTGTCCTATCAGAACAAGATGGTTAAAACAGCTACGTACACAAGATCACAATCCAATACATTTTTGGTTCAATAGATTATATAAAGAGCTGAATTTGTACAGGGCAAAATCACGAAATTAAGGGATGTCATGGAAAAAATGCTATACTTGCTTTAACTAAAGTGAGCTGGTCAAGCTCAATGTTTGAGGAATGAGGCAGCTTTATTGCTTGCTGACTTACTCCAAGGGCATTGGCTCTTTTGCAATTTGGTGATATATGGTGAATTTGTGTACCTACTCCAGACAAGAAAGAATCAACAAAATGAAGTCTTAAAAAGCTTGAGTCGAGGCAACTGGACTTCTTTTTGTGGTTTTTGAAGACATTTTGCTTTGAATCCAAAAAGCTTCGTCAGTTAGAAAAATCTGGTGGAATGTTGCCTGATATAGGCTGAGGAAAAAACTCTCAAGTCACATGCAAATCACTGTTCCACACATCCATTCCATTGCTCGTTAGGGTCCTTTGTCCACTAGGGTTGTTTACCTGGTCTGCATATGGGATCGTTCGGTCACTTGAATTAAGGTGTGAAGTGGAGTGAAACCTCTTGGGAAGGAGATCCAGGGCTGCCTTGTAAGTGCTTGAAAGGTGAAACCTCAAACTGCCTCCTCGATTTAATGTTGGTTTTTTTCTTCTTCTCATATATGGCTTCTTTTACTCCTCTTTCAAACTCTCTCTCCTCCCTGTCCAAAATCTGTACATTGCTGTCCTCAAATGAGTGTCCCTTGTCCTTGAGATGTAAGTGGACTGCTGAGTCTTGACCTGAAGAGGTGGCTCTCCTGTGTTGCTCCATCTGTTTGTGCAGTTGTTTAGTTTCTCCTATGTACAGGTCTGAGCACTCTTTGCTGCACCGGACTGTGTACACAATGCCACTCAGCTTCTCTTTGGAAGTTTTGTGAATACTACAGTGGCACTGAGTTGTGTTGTCACAAATGGAATGATTGGGCTATTTTGCTGTACAGTGTTAATTGGCGTGGCATTCAGTATTGCCATGGTGGTGTTGGAGGTGCTTAGTGGACAGTAAAACCAGGCCTGTACATAGGGGCTTCGGAGCATCGAAGTAATCTGTATTGGCCATATTGATGGTGTTACACTGGTGAGCCTGTTCGCACACCTGCTCTACCTTCCAAAACTACAAATCCGTGCATCCGTGCTGTTCCATGGGGACAGGGGTAGTTGGAGACCCAGGACACACTGAAGGGGCGTGAGACAAAAGGCGAAGTCATGCAGGAATCCTGGGCATACTTCACTGAAGGAAGGAAGCAGGACCAATCATTTTAGATAAACTTGGCAGAAGCTCCAAACTCAAAAGAACACAACACAACTGAAAGAACACGCTCTATACTGACTCTCTCCCTCACTCATTTGCTGAACTGCTTAATCTTACTATTATGGTCACTGGCCCCCATATCATTCAACACTGGGTGAATAGATCCATAACATGATACCTTTCTATTTTATTTTGTATTTGCCCTTTCTTTCACTTGGTGCTCAAAATGAGTTCTATTTTCGGTACACCAACAATGCAATATTCTACAAACTTGATACTGATTGACCTCAGATAGGTTGAAAATAATCAAATCCAATGTGGAACTTTTGTAGGGCTTACACTTCAAAAATAATTCAAGTATTTAAGCCAGCTAGGTGCTCACTATCCACTGAACTAATCCAACAAACAAAACACACAAACACCCAAAAAGGAGATCAAAGACGAACCCCCATCAATCCCATAAAATAATGAAGTGTATGCTGCTGGAACAGCTCCAACTCCTAATTATCTTGATGATATTGAAAAGGTACATTGGAATGTGGACATTTTAAATACACTTTTTCCCTTATCAGAATATAATATTGTAAATTCAAATTTGTTGTGAAAGTATTACATGTGTGTGTGTGTGTGTGTGTGTGTGTGTGTGTGTATATATATATATATATATATATATATATATATATATATATATATATAATCTATTTATGTACTTCCTAACTAGCTAAAATACTAATTAGCATTCTGGGTAAATTGAAACCTCCACTGATGTTGAATTGGTTACAAGCAAACTTCCCATGAGCTAATAGCATAATGGTGCGGCCATAAAAATTGCTGATGTGGAAGGAAGTAAAAACACCACCACAAAACTCGCTGATTATATCTTTCCTTTGTGGTATCACAGCGTTTAAATGCCTTGCTGTCAATATAATGAAATATAACGCATTAGCAATAATGCAATAACTAGCGATATCGTCGTTTTGCGTTTGGTAATGTTTTATTATCAGTATGACACTGACACTGTGAGGTGAGTTATTATTATGGCGTAGCAGTTAGCTTAATGGTTCAATTACGTTAACAGTGCATTTCTGCTCACTCGGGGATTGAAGAGTTCCAGTAGTTGTGATTCTGAGATATCCAGGATGTGAGAAGTGAAAATGAGAAATAGATGAAACAACACAGAATCAAATATTTCTTGTAATGTCTTTAAAATCATCCTTTTTTTTTTTTTCTTAAGCCATCTCCTAGAGATAATAAAAACCTTGCAACATGAACCCGTTCACCCCTGTGAAACTTCTAGATTGTTCTGCAGGAGGAATTAGCATCATGGGGATTTCTTGAGAACTGGGTAAAGATAAATGTTAAAAGTTATTCCTATTTTAACGTAACCATCCTGTTAGCATGGATGCTAGATGCTAGTCAACCAAATGTTCTATAATCGCTGATTCTGTTGCTAATCAAATTCCACATCGTTTTAGATAAGAAAGAAAAGAAAAACGCACACCCGTATGAGGTTAAACAAAGATAAAATGGAAAATATAAACATCATGCTGCGTTTCTGCTGTTAAACTGCTCACAAAATTTTGGCTCGTTCACTCTAACACACACACATATACACACACACACACACACACACACACACACACACACACCCGACCCTCGATTCTACGGACCCCGGTTTAACGGATATCGGAAGCTGCGGACAAAGTCTGGAGTAGCTGAATCCGAGAGGGCTCGGCGGTCAACGTATTTGAAGGCAGACAGAGAACTAAGGGAAAATATTATGTTACTAAAATATTGGAACATATTAATCATTTATTTGATTTTGTTCTGAATTTTTTTATAGTTAACAAAACATATAGCCAACATGCTAGCATCTAACAGCTTACAGCTTATTAGCATATTTAGAAATTAATTAGAAATTAATATTTCTAAAAGAGAATCACTGAAAGCAAATATTAAGCTGCTGAAATACGGTAAATACTGCATTAGTTAGCAAGATGGCTAAGATACGACAACCTTTTTAGCTAATCAGCTAATTAGACCTTGACGATGCTAATAATATTAATGCTAATATTCTGTATTACTGATGTAGATTTCTAATGCAATTCGAATTTACATGAAGTTATCTATGAAAACAGAGACGAACGTAACTGTACGGACATTCCAAAAGGAACTGAATTTTTTCTGACCTCACATGATGAAATGTTTAGCGTGGGTGGTGTGTACTGAGAGTTAATTCTTCCTGTATGAGAAGCTAAATCTTTAGATCAGAATGAGGTCGAGCTGTGAGCGTGAGTGAACTCATCGATCGGCTTTTATAGCATCACTATAAGCCTTATAGATGTTATTGACCTTCCATTATGGTGATATATGAAGGCAATTGAATAAAGAATGGTTTTATAAATAAACAGGAAGGAGTGAAGGTCAGTGAGAGGAGGATAGAACATGTCTTAGTATTGTTCCTCAGCAGTACGGGCGCAAGCCTCTGCTTCTAAGGTGGTCTGAAGTCTTGCAGGGTTGGTAATGTCTTTTAAATCACTTCTTAAAATGCTTAGGGGAAAAGTTTAGGAATTATACCACATCCTTTTATTTTTACTACAGCATGTCTTTCCTTTTTATTATTTCTAGTACTGTTCATCTTTTATCATAACCTACATTATTTTAAATATTGTAATGTTTGTCAGAAGTCTTGTCTGACACAAAGGTCACGCCCCCAGCACCGAGACTGACACAAAGGCCACACCTCCTTCACTGAGACTGACACAAAGGCCACACTCACTTCCCTGTGACTGACACAAAAGCCATGCCTGTTGCACTGAGACTGCTACTAAGGCCACACCTCCTGCATTAAGACTGCTACTAAGGCCACACCTCCTTCACTGAGACTGACACAAGGGCCACACCCACTTCACTGAGACTGATACAAAGGCCACACCTCCTTCACTGAGACTGACACAAAGGCCACACCTCCTTCACTGAGACTGACACAAAGGCCACACCTCCTACACTGAGACTGACACAAAGGCCACACCCACTTCACTGAGACTGACACAAAGGCCACACCCACTTCACTGAGACTGACACAATGGCCACACCCACTTCACTGAGACTGACACAAAAGCCATGCCTGTTGCACTGAGACTGCCACTAAGGCCACACCTCCTGCATTAAGACTGATACAAAGGCCACACTTCCTTCACTGAGACTGAAACAAAGGCACTAAAACTGACAGAAAGGCCACGCCTACTTCACTGAGATGGACACAAAGGTGACACCTCCTGCACTAAAACTGACAATGGCCACGCCTACTTCACTGAGACTGACACAAAAGCCATGCCTGTTACACTGAGACTGCTACTAAGGCCACACCTCCTTCACTGAGACTGACACAAAGGCCACACCCAGTTTACTGAGACTGACACAGAGGCCACACCTCCTTTAATTACAGTGACAGGCAGAAAATCCACACTTCTTTGACTAAGACTGACTGAGTGACACAATGACTTCACTGCAACTGACAGGTGCATTGGCCATGCCTCCTTTACTAGGTCTGCCACATAGACAGTGCCTCCGGTAAGACCGGTGCCCAGAGATCACACCGCTGTTTGACAGGTATGAAGATATTTGAAATAGTCCTCCATTAGGACTGATTCAAAGATCACATGTCCTTCATTAAGACTGATGCAAAGACCATGCTTCCTTCATAAAGACAGACTCAAAGACCAAATCTCTTTCATTCAGACTAACTCAAAAACACGATTCCTTTGTTAAGACGGCCTCAAAGACCACACCTTCTTCATTAAGATGAACTCAAAGACCACGCCTTCTTTATTAAGACAGACTCAAAGATCAGGTCCTTTATTATGACTGACTCAAAGACCACACCACAACTATTTCATTAAGACCATGCCCCCTACATGAAGACTGACTCAAAGACCACGCCTCCTTCATGAAGACTGACTCAAACACCACGCCTGTGTCACTGAGACCTAAACAAAACCCACAACTCCTTCATGAGGACTGGCTCAAAGACCATACCTCTGTCACTGAGACTTAAACAAAGACCACACCTCCATTATTAAGACTGACTCAGAGACCACACCCCCTTCATTGAAATTGACTCAAAGACCACACCTTCTTCATTAAGACTGACTCAAACACCACAACTCGTTAATTAAGACTGACTTTAAGACCACACCACCTTAATTTAGACTGACTTAAAGACCACGCCCCTGTCACTGAGACTTAAACAAGACCACGCCCCCTTCAGTTCAAACACCCCTTTAAAGATTTTTTGTTTTGTTTTTTTCTGTTTTATTTCCCGTGTAATGTGTGATTTTCCCAGTAAAAGGTGACTGTGATGATGTCATATTTATGCGCATTTAAAATGAAGCTCTTGCTCTTGGACACCGCAGCGTTTCCTTGAGTCACTCCGCTATAATTGCCTGCGTTTACTGTTTTTCTTTTTCCTCTGAGGCCTTAAATCCATGGAACTCTCCAAGGCCCAATAAACGTATCCGAGCGCATTTCTGATTAGGATGTTGCTCATTTTTCACTCAGATATACATATCAATGTTTTTTTTCCTCCTGGACCCCAGACAGCTGGCTTTATATTAAGTGCTTTATGCAGAGGGCCGGCCTGCAGCAAGTGGCGTGGGTTTGAAGAGCAAACACCCTCCTGAATTTATTCACTCTGCTGACCTTTATCTAGTGCGTCATGAGCATTTCCACACACTGTGTCATTTACATGCCGTGTTCCTTAAATGCAAGCGGTAAATGTTACACTGTGATTAAAACCTGAGGCTGCTGGGAGTTTGGGACGTTTGAGATGGATCTGCTCATTATAATGGCATTATGGATGATGAATGTACAGTATAATAGCGGTGATGTCATGAGTGCATTAGTGAATGATGATTAAAGAAAAATTAAACCTATATAATACAAATATGTGACTACTTTTGCAGTGTTGGGGCTCATTTCACCTGCTTCTGTTACCATCATCTCCAGCTTTGGAGCCTTGGAGTTGATTTGTGAAATGAGGGAGTGAACTCCTTGATTTCAAAGTGTGGAATCAGAGAATCAACTTCAAAGCTTTGGAGTTGACTCCCAGATTTCAAAGTGTAAAATCAGCTTTGGAGATGCCTCCTAGACTTCAAAGTGTAGAATCAGGAAATCAACTTCAAAGCTTTGGAGATGACTTCAAGACTTCAAAGCATAGAATCAGGAAATCAACTTCAAAGCTTTGGAGATGACTTCCAGACTTCAAAGTGCAGAATCAGAGACTCGGGTTCAAAGCTTTGGAGATGACTCCTAGATTTTACAGTGTAGAATCAGGGAATCGACTTGAAAGCTTTGGAGATGACTTCCAGACTTAAAAGTGTAGAATCAAAGAATTGACTCCGAAGCTTTATAGATGCCTCATAGACGTCAAAGCATATGATCTGGGAATCAACTTCAAAGCTTTGGAGATGATTCCCAGTCTTCAAAGCATAGCATCAGAAACTCGACTTTAAAGCTTTAGAAATGATTCCTAGACTTCAAAGTGTAGAATCAGGGAATCGACTTCAAAGCTTTGTAGATGACTCCCAGACTTCAAAGCATATGATCAAGGAATCGACTTTAAATCTTTGGAGATGACTCCAAGTCTTCAAAGCATACAATCAGAGACTCGACTTTAAAGTTTATGTGATGATTCCTAGACTTCAAAGTGTAAAATCAGGGAATTGCCTTCAAAGCTTTGAAGTTGACTCCTTGACTTAAAAGGGTAGAATCAGGGAATCGACTATAAAGCTTTGGAGATGACTCCTAGACTTCAAAGCATATGATCAAGCAGTTGACTTTAAATCTTTGGAGATGACTCCTTGACTTCAAAGTGTAGAATCAGAGACTCAACTTCAAAGCTTTGGAGATGAGTCCCAGGCTTCAAAGCATAAAATCAGGAAATTGGCTCCAAAACTTCAGAGTTGACTCCTAGACTTCAGTCTGCTCTACTACTCCACAGTTTTGAGTTGGAAAAGCCTGGAAATTAGAAATTCAGTTCTAAAGTTTTGGAGTTTACTCCTAGACTTCAAGGCATAAACTTGGAACTGACTTCAAAGCTTCATAAACATTGAGTATTTATGGTATGAGTCTCCAGTGCCATTTTAAGCTTCGTGATATGATCCGGACATACTTTTCTGAGGAAATAATCAACTTCAGGATGGTTTCACTAACTGTGCATCATCGCATCAGCCCTTTCCTCAGTAAAATGTACTGCACACTGAGTCTCCTCGTGCTGATGTACCGTCTTCTCGCTGATGTATCGTCCTGCTCCTAACGACTTTAATAATGCGCACACACATTTCTGAAATCTCCAAAACAGCATGTAAATGAAACATTACGCATGTCTCACAATGCCTACCGGGACCTCATCACCTGCGCTTTTTATTTTTTTTAATATGCAAAACTCAAACCCATGAGGGATAATTAACATGGCACCGGCGTTAACGTGCGGATATTGCTTACGCTTTGATTTAACGGCTGGACCCCGGTCTATTTTTCTTCCCTCCTCTCATGTTAATGACGGCCGCAGTCGGAGTAATCACACATCCTTCCGAGGGATCTAGTGAAGGTGACCTTGGCGGTGTGAGCGTGTGAGAAATGAGGGAAATGAAAGCCGTTAGCTTCGTGTTAGAATCCACTAATGGCTGGAGGAGACGGCCGTGGGGGTGGGGGAGTCTCAGCAAAATATTGGTCTTATTTTCCACCAGTGTTCCTAAAGTTCAAATGCAGGGACTGGTAAGAAAAAGAACCCATCCCAGTAGAACCCCTTCAGGAAGACCAGCAAGATTAAAGAACCTTTATTTAACTTCAGAGTTTTTTCTCTTGGAAACTGTAGAACCCTTCGTACATGTCCTTTGGTTCTCCCTCTGGACCATTCGCTGTCTTATTAAGAGCCACACAACAGTTTTGCTAGTCAAAAAGCCTTTAGTAGCCTTGTTACTATTCCATGGCTTCAAAAACATGCTTAACAATAAAGATTTAGCTTCCAACACATAGCTCTTCGATGGGTTCTTCAAGAGTTTGTCAGACACTTCAGGGTTCTTCTTCATGTGCTGTGCCTGTTCCATGCTTCAGCTGACACTGAGCACCAGATGGTAGAGTATTGCTAAGTGGTCTGCCCATGTAATGGGACATCCCATAATTATGCATTCATTTTCTAAGCTGCTTAATCCTAATTAGGGTTGCGGGGAGGCTGGCGACCATCTCAGCCGATTCCGGGTGAGGGCGGGGACAGCTCACCAGGCCATCGCAGAGCCAACACTCACACAACCATTCACACTCTCACTCACACCTAGGGGCAATTTGGAACAGGCAATCAGTCTTTGGACTGTGGGAGGAAACTGAAGTACCTGGAGGAAACCCACGCAAGCACAGGGAGACCATGCAAACTCCGCACAGAAACGTCCCGAGCCGAGCCCGGGAATCGAACCCAGGACCTCCTTGTTGTGAGGTGGACGTGCTAACCACTGCGCCACCGTGCCGCCCTGCCATAATTATATAAATAATAAACATTTCTCGATTTACTTATTTTTAACTTATACGGTTTAAAAAGTGATGTGATGTACAGCAGCTGCTCAGAGAGAACCCATTGGTGTTTTATTGCGAGTCTCGCTCGTCATCCTAATCAATGCTCAGCACTAACCTTTAATAAAAAGTAAAAGTATTGATGAAACATTCCAACGTCACGCTAAATTACATCGATAACATGATGTAACTCGTTTTCGGCGTGCCACATGAATGACGGATCACATCACACCCTTATCGAATTTACCTCCCGTGTTAAAGCAGAACGCTTCAATTAATCCTCCTCAGGTGATTTTCTACAGTTTATTACAGTAATTAGATTTTTCTGTCGACGTCACGTCGTGTGATGCCGCCATCCTGCTCTGTATGAAAACGAGTCGGCGGCGTACGTATATACGGGGAGATTTCCCGTCGTGATCTACGGCTCTGCGTGTCGACGTTGGCAGGCGGTATTGTTTCCCGCTGTGATGGATGGGAGAGTTCACGTGGAATTAAAGTGCCAGTAGAACGGTGTGCGCACACGCCAAACCGTATGAGGTTCCAGTTGAGTTTCGGCTTCATTCCATTCAGTAGAATCCCAATGTATTTATTTATGGAAGGAGTTTCCAGTTCCGGAGATAAAAAAAAGTGAGAAACAGCTTCCTTGATGTTCATATCAATTTCATTCATTCATTTTCTAAGCCGCTTCATCGTAGTTAGAGTCGCGGGGAGGCTGGCGCCCATCTCAGCCGACTCTGGGCGAGGGTGGGGTACACCCTAAACAGCTCACCAGACCATCGTAGGGCCAACACACACACAACCATTCACACTCACTCTCACAGCTAGGGGTGATTTGGAACAGCCAATCAGCCTACAGTGCATGTTTTTGGACTGTTGGAGGAAACCGGAGTACCTGGAGGAAACCCACACAAGCACATGCAAACCTCACACAGAAATGCTTCTTTCTGTGTGGCGGACGTGCTGAAGACTGCGCCACCATGCCGCCCTCATATTAATTAAAATTTCCGCAAAAAATCCCGGAAGTAAAGACACCCAATCAGATTCTTGAATGTTCTTTAAGACGTTCCTTAAGGGTCTGACGATCAAAATGTAGGACTTTGTATTGCGAGAGGGTAAAAATAATCTGATTGTGCATTACAAACGTTTTAAATCCTAAAGCTTTCTAGAAAAGCCGAAGCGCGGTTTGAGTTCCAATATCGCAGTGTGTACGATGTAAACAGATATAATGAGTGGGAAGCGTATTAAGCAGACAGAGACAGAAATGGATGAAGACACAGAAAGACGTTGAGAGAGAGAGAAACTCTGCCGTCCTTGAGGAGAAACGCAACGAATATGACGTTCGTCTTTGGCTGTAAGCTTTACAAATTTAATATGAGACCTGCATTCGAGCTGCGGCACTTTTTTAGATTTATAAAACCCAAGGTGGATTCGATTACCGACCCGAGCAGGGACGATATAACACAATTCAAACCCGAGCTACGAGTTCTCTAATGGACAGGGCTCATTCACTTAAACCCAAGCGCGTGAGAGAGATGTCATGTCGGCTGAATGGTGGCTACGGGGAGCTGTGCGCAGTTTCATTTTTTAAAAAGAAAGCGAGGGAGGGGGATCTGATGAAGCCAAGTTTGAGGAACTTAAGACGCGGCTCTATTCCACCATCTGAAGAGCCCCAGAGGAGACGAGCGCAGGCCTGAGGGCTATTTGTGGGCTGTCAGAGAGGATGGATGTGGTGTCAGTCTGGTAAATAGCTGAAAACCTGCGCCGAAATGAAATAAACTGACTCCGTAAGTCTCGGCATGAACGCTGGCCCGGATCGGAAGACGAGCGCAACCGTTCAGAAACAGGTAAAAGAAACACGGTGCCGGTTGCACCAGCATGCAAATATCTGAAAAAGAACTCCTGTATATTTATCCCATCGGCTCAGGGCTCGATTTCCCCAGAGACCCCACTCCCGCGATGCCTCATCAAATGATGCCGCGTTCCCTTTCATTGGATTTCTGTTGTGTACCTTAAAACTGCGAGCTTCATTCATCTTCAAAATGACGCCATCTTTCTCGGCTGCTGCGGGGATGCAGTGTAGGAGTCGGGGACATTTATCGCTACAAGCCATGACAGGGAGAGGAGGCGGAGCTCGTACATGTCTGCTTTCATGGATCAATATTTTGGGGGGGGTTAGCTTGAACATCCTGCCTGTCAAAAGCAGAGGTACATTTCTTGATGTGTTCTGTTTATAACCAGCTAATAATGTTATTATTAAAATATAAAAGAGTTCCCTTTAGGCTAATCGTGCGATGTCCCACGCTTCGCAGTGCCACACCAGGGAACCAATTCTTTGTCCTTTCTGTCTCTTTAGCTTTTGCACTTGTTCCAGAACCTCCATGTCAAGTATGAGTGTGTACGCATGTGCAGTAGCGTCCATCAGGGTTGATTAGGTCATTTCACATGCATTGGTGACAGGTGGGCGGGCCTTCTGCAGTAGCTGGCTTGCGTGTTGCCCCTCTAGCTTGCTGCTTGGCACTGATTTGAGAGTGAGTGCTCTGGGTGCAACTTGTTCAGTTTGTTGTTCTCCCTGTACTTGCGTGGGTTTCCTCCATGTACTAGGTTTTCTCCCACAGTCCAAAAACATGCACTGTAGGCTGATTGGCTGTTCCAAATTGCCCCTAGGTGTGAGCGTGAGTGTGAATGGTTGT
>JAQMYF010000001.1:68769801-68784498 GCA_030014195.1 Neosilurus mollespiculum
TATATAGCTCCCACCCATCGAAAGCTATAGGAATGGGTTCCGTCCATCTGTCTGTCCATCACACTTTAGTTTCCGGATGTTTACGTACCGCACGCTAAAGCTGGTGCTTTTAAGTTTGGTATGCTGGCTCACTACTATGAGTGCTAGGATGACTTTGTGTGTGAGTGACCTTGAGATATTTTTCAAGGTCACCAAGGCAAAACTGTGTATCAGATTTCTGAAGCCGGGGCTTTTAAATTTGCTAAGCTTGATCTATATTGGTATATTATGAAATGGTCCTTTCGGCGGAAGCGTCTGGACCCCTGTGGTCTATTTTTTTCGCTTATATTTCAGAATCTGCTTAAAATTAAAACGTTTAGATGAATCAAAATTTGTCCATCTGTTCATTTGCCAAATTGCTTCATCCTACCACGGTTGTGGAGAGTCTGGAGCCTATCTCAGCCGACTTTGGGCGAAGACACGGGGTACACCCTGAACAGTTTGCCAGTCCATCGCAGGACCAACACACAACCACCAACACCTAGGGGCAATTAAAGCTTAACCTCATGTGCAAACCGGAGTATCCAGAGGAAACCCACACAAACACGGGTAGAAAATGCAAACTCCAGACAAACGCCCCTGCTGAGCCGGGGACCTTCTTACTGTGGGGCTGACGTGCTAACCCCTACACCGCCATGCCACGTGCGTTAAAACTTCACACAATCGAAACAAGTGCTGCTAAAGTTGAGCTGTGGAACGATGCAGGTGGAACGAAGTTGTGAGACGGTTGATTTGTGGTTACTTACATCTCCGTTTTGTCTGGTATATCTGTAAATGGGTGGAAGTGACGCTGCTTTCAATCTGTAAGTGAATACAATGACAGATTTAGCAAAATAAAAAGTTTCCTACGTTACGTCTTTACCTGTGGCTACTGGAAATGGAAACTGGAGGCTCCTTCCTTAAATGTACAATACACTTCTCCTTTTACAAGAACATGAGTGCTACCATGGAAACCATTAGAAAATTTCTTATCTTCTGACCAATCAGAATTCAGTAGCACTCTGATATTAAAGCTTAGCGTTATTTACATAAAACCAAAAGGACACACTGATGTCTGACCTGGCGTTCCTTCTCATGCCCACAGGTTTGCAGAAGAGCGAATTGGCGTAGGGCAGGCGTTTAAATTTTTCTCTTCCCACTGCAACGTAGAACTGCCCGTTCTCCAGATCCTTCCCGTCTGTTACAGGAACTCCCTCCAGCGAACAAAGACTGCAAGGCAAACACTTTCCAGTAAGCACCACTGAGCTGAGCTAGCCAGCTAGCTCGCCCTGCTAATCGTGTGCTAAGTGATGAGGTGTTCTAGCAAAAATAAGCAAACATTTTACAATCTAGATTGCAGTCCTAGTCTTAACAATATTGTGATGTCACAGTGTCGTTGGAATTGTCAGATTCTTTCTAATCACTGATTGGTTGGTTGTACTCCGTAGCAAGCAGCTGATTGGAAGGTGAACTCGATTGTTATGGGATGTTTATTGTATCTGTGCCAACGCACATGAAAACATGAGCTGCTGCAAAAGGCTAAAATCCTGTTTGTGAGCATGTGGAGGTGTACTGGTGTTCTGATACCGGTGCACTCCTCCCAGAATCCTCAGCCCCATTTTCTCCGTGATCATCTCCAGGATTCGCTCAAACTGACCGAGCAGGCGGTTCGGAACCAGACACCTCACAGCTGGATTCCGCAGGTCTCCGTTAGCAACGGCGCTGTGAACACACACGGGGCACGTTATCAGAACAGCTGATAGACAGATTCATACAGTGGTATCGAGGTGGGCGTGTGGGTGAAAGGATGGGTTGGTGTATTTTTAGCCATAGACAGTGAGAAAAGGAAGGACCGACGGATGGCCAGACAGGTGGACATGTTTAGATAGGTTTGTACAGCAGATATGAGGAGAAGAAATGGTGGCGTGTAATAGATAAACTCACAATATTGTGCACGGCTCTTTGATGGGCTTCAGAAAGCGGGCGGAGACAGTTATCCGGTTCTGTGGTGTAGCTTTGACCTGTCCAGAAAAAAAGACAGGAGTTACAGGACAAGTGATGGGTCATCGAAAATGACGTTTTCCCCTCTGTGGGTAAAATCTTTAGAAATAGCAAAGATGTGATAAATCTGGGTATGATCTTTATTTACCTGCAGGGTAACATGCACTGACCTACTTACACCAGACCTGAGGACCCCTGGGTCATATACTTATGGTGAGTGTGTGTGTGTGTGTGTGTGTGTGTGTGTGTGTGTGTGTGTGTGTGTGTGTGTGTGTGAGAGAGAGAGAGAGAGAGTACTGTTTAGCAACACAGCAAGTTGTGTGTGGTGTAAGTATCAAGGGAACAGCATGATTTTCATGGAACGTGCAGGACAGCGTAATAACTGGAATCATTAAGAACCATGTAGGTGCTGATTACCCACAATGCAGCTCTTTCAGCTCAAGCTTTGTTAGGAATGGTTTCTGACCATGAAATACAGCTGTGGAAACCTGGCAAAATGTTTTCTTTTGGTTCTAGATGTTAGAAACTTTTTTCCTTTGCAAGTTAAGAGCAAATAATGGAATGATGAGAAAGTGCTGATACTGGAGACTCCTTCCAAAATAGTTACATTTATCAAAGTCCTGTAAATGAGCTGTTACCGTAGGAATGATCACTGAGTGCAGGGATGCTCTGTAAATTTATTCGCTTTGGAAATCTGGACTCATTAACTCTGAAGAATTTCAATCAGTAGCCACCACACCTTCCACCAGTTTCATTCACTAATCTAAAAAAAAAAAAAAAAAAAAAATAGATTCCACATTACTGTTTCAATTTTGAAGCCGGTGGCAGCCATCTTGCTGAGACCACCTTGCTTTTGATCTCAAAATGGAGCTGTTGAAAGGCAACACGGCTCAAAAACCCCTAAAATTTTTACTGCTTATGGTTAAAACACCTTAAATTCATAGAACTTTACCAGCAATTTCACTGTTATTTGTAATTGTTTGGGGAAAAAAAAATCGGCATAGCTGACATTTGGCCGAAAAAAGGTTTTAAAATGAAATGTACATCTTGGGTGTAATTATTTCCGTTTCCCATCTTTTCATGCTGTTTGAGTATAACGTCCAACAGTAAGGTGGTCTCACCAAGATGGCGTCCACCCGGCTTCAAAATTAAAACACGATCAAGATCAGTGATCAAAACGGGTGCAAGCTGGCGGGTGAGGTTCCAGATTGCAATCAACCGAAACGTCATTCCCGGCCCATCCATCCATCATCTTCCGCTTCTTCCGGGGTCGGGTCACGCGGGGCAGCAGCATAAGCAGTGAGGTCCAGACGTCCCTCTCCCCAGCCACTTCCTCCAGCTCTTCCGGGGGGATGCCAAGGAGTTCCCAGGCCGGCAGAGAGACGTAGTCCCTCCAGCGTGTTCTGGGTCGGCCCCGGAGTCTCTTCCCGGTTGGACATGCCCAAAACACCACACCAGGGAGGCGTTCAGGAGGCATTCTAATCAGATGCTCGAGCCACCTCAACTGGCTCCTCGGAACGCGAAGGAGCAGCGGTTCTACTCAGAGTTCTGACGTTTTGCGTAGGTGCATGCTGCAATCTTTTTTCAGTCATTGCTTACCTTTTGCAAAACCTCCATGTGCGTGAGGTGTCCGGGCTGACGGGTTATGAGGTTCTATAGAACAGCTGTTTTTATTCTTAAAGCAGCTTAATAAAAAATATCGATGTACTTAATTTTTGCTGATGGATCCTCTAAAGTGCTGCATACTGTACCTTTAACATTGTTAATGTTAACCCAGTTATACAGGGGCAGATGTGAGAGGTACTGAAGTCTTGTATTCTAATTGGGTTTTTTATCCCATCATTGTATCTCGGCTGACTCTCGGTGTGGTTTATCTGGTGGTATGGAACTGAATTCCCAGAGACGCTGGTGGAAATGATTCTTTACACTCGGGTGGTTTGTTTCCATGATCGAAGCTGATGGTTTGAGTTTTGTCCTCACCGTTCCGTTGTTCTGGGGCGTCTGTTTCTTCCTGGTTCCGACCTGTAAGTAGCTGCAAAAAGAAACCAATTTGATTATAACAAAGATCATTTCTATTATTTCTAGAATGAGAAATTCTGCACAGCAGATTCTTTTTCTATTCTTAAAACTGCTTGTAATCCTTTTCTAGGATCACACTCTGTGTGTGTGCGCGCGTGTGTGTGTGTGTGTGTGTGTGTGTGTGTGGTGTACTGGGAGTGTTCCAGGGTCACTCACTCCAGCTTCTTGAACTTCTCTCTGCCCGCGGCCACATACTGCTCCCCGTGGCGCACCTGCTGGAGCGCGTCCACGCGGTGTCCGGCCCTGGGCGTGTAGATGGAGCGCACTGCGCCGAACGGAGCGCGCACGCGGCCGGTCACCTCGCGCAGCAGCGTCTCGAAGTCGCACACGCGCTTCTCGTGAACGAGAACGCGGCGCGCCTCCGTGTGCGCGTCCCCGTTCCGGTACACAAAGATGCTCTTCACCGTCGGCTGCGCGCGGTAGCTCGGCTTCTCGAGCGACATCACTTTAATACAAGTCTCAGAATATAGTCATTAAAAGAAAAGACTAAAACGCGCGCACCATGATGATGATGATGATGATGCAGCCTTCATCCGCGGTGTTAGAAGTGAGTAGAGATGATAAACCGGAGAGGTGTCCCTGCCGCCGCGCGCACACAACTCACACCAAGCACCTCGGGAGCGCAGGTGTTATCATGAGCGGTTACCAAGGAGACCATGAACATGTAACACCGCACCAAATCCGCTGGAACTGGAGACTCCTTCCTTCCTTCCACACCCCCCCCCCCTTCCAAACTTTCCACCCTTTTCTAACCATCCAAGCAGATCATCACTCAACTCTGAATGAGTCGTTGCTATGGAAACGATAATGCGTTATACCGTGAAAACTGCTGAGCAGTCAGCCAATCAGAGTTCAGCAGCTCTGTGATTGGTTAACCGTGATGAGAATTTTGTGCCCTAAAATTAAGCCCGATGTTGACCTTTTTAAGCATTGTTACTGATGGTGTATCAGTAAGCGGTGTGCTCGGTGGGGATGAAGTGGCTCTTGCGTGTAAACGTGTGTGTGTGTGTGTGTGTGTGTTGCCTGGCAGAGCGGAGTTAATTGGACACACTGGGAGTGTATTTTGTAGATGGAACTCACTAAGTATACCGTGTTTGTTGCATCTCATGACAACAGAGGCGATGTGTGGGACGAGTGGCTTGGAGAAACGCTGTACCTGAACATGGCGAGCCAGATTATTTCCCGCTTTCTGTTCCAGATGGATCCAGGTGAAGAGATCCAACACGCACCTTAAATACACACTTCACGTACGCACTGATATTTACTTCATCATGTCTGCCTGTGAAGCTCATTTATTTCTAAATAAGTAAGCATGGCGTAATATGGTAAATTATTGCACCAGGGCCAACACATGTTTGTTTACATCAAATTATACCACCGTTATTAAATATTAACAATATAACAGCGTAGCATGATGAGTTACAAAGCTACACATCAGACAATCTAAGAGAAAATTTATAAAATAAGAATATAAGCTTGATCTAGCAGTAGATACTGTAGTTTAACAAGATGCATAAAATCAGGGGGCAAAAATCCAAAACAAAACCTAATATAACATGAACTTGTATCAACATAAAGAATGTAACTGTAGGATAAGAGACATGAAGCAGTACATCCTGAATAGCTTGCCAGTCCATCATAGGGCCAACACTCATCCACACTTGAAGGCACTTTGGAACCGCCAATTAGCCTAATGTGCATGTCTTTGGATGGTGGGAGAAAACTGGAATTCCATGCACAAGCATGAGTAGAACATGCAAACTCCATGAGCCCAGGACTTGAGCGTGTGACCTTCCTGCTGTGAGTCGGATGTGTTAGACACTACGCCACCGTGTGGCCCTTAAGCTGTTTATGCTTTATTGTATTGCTTTGATGCATTTTCATTTTAACTGAGCTGGATGTGCTAACAATGACGTCATGCCACCTTGTAGTGTATATACTAAAATACCTTAAAGTGCAGTTTAGGTGTGATGTACTAAACTAGGTGTCTAAACAGATGCAGTGTTGAGTTCCACTCAGAGCACACTCGGCTCACCTGACCTGCCTTGTCTGGTAACCTGTCATGGTTGAAATATAGAAAAATAAACTAAAATCTCAATCTTAGACTGCACAAGTTCCCTACTGATCCGTTTGGCCATGTTTTGGCGGTTTGTAATTTTTTATTTATTTATTTTTTTAAACAAATGTCTTTTAATGAGTTACAGTTACAGGGTGATCATTACAACTAATGTAAACAAGGCACAGAGTTAAGCGAGTGCTACGTCATGAACGCATTTCTGGTTTATTGGAACGTGACTCCACCCACATAAAGGGTGTTGCATTAAAACTTGTTGCTTATTGCAGATATGTTCTTAGGAAACATGTTGTGTAACTGATGCTAACTGGATGTGGGACTAACTACAGATATTTGTTTGCCTTTAATAAAGATGGAGGGCTGAGGCTGACTCTGACTCTGTACTCTGGGGATCTTAAAGTAGCACATTGACCCAGACTATCAGAGCTGAAGTATGTTTGGTTTGCGCTCCATGGCCACACTGGTCTCGAAAGGCTGTGTAATACACACCAAGCCTGTGGTGCAGCAAAGATGTGGCCTTCTGGGAAAATCTCCATTCCCATGTACACAATTCCTAAAAATACTGAAAATAGAAGGAATCCTGGTGTTTTATCCAAGTTAGTTATGTTTCAAGGTGAAAGTTTTGCTACTCAAGTCTATAACAAGGCACGAGAGCATAGATGGTTGGGAGACAGTCCTGTTCTCTCTCTGCTCCCGGTCGCAGCCAGGTTCCCCTCTGGTGCTTTTATTCTGAGGTTTGGTTCAGCCCACACTTTTAGCTTGACATATGTTATCAGTACACAGCTAGCTCACAACTCTTAGCCAGGCCCTGTTGAATTCTTTTTAATTCCTCTATAACAGGCATGACCAAGTGTGTTAAACATTTTCACTGAGAGTCACATCAGGAAATTTCTAGGTAATCGGGACCAGAGAATTCTCAAATTGTTCAACATAAATGACCTTTTATGGTAACGGTTGATGCAAATGATGTACGTTCATGTTCTTTGGAAGCTCTTGCGGGTCACGTAAAATGAGTTTGACCCCTGTGCTTTAACATAGCTATGATTCTCCCACCACCGTGCTTCAGGTTATTGGTTGTATAGTAGTAGCTGTTACACTCCATGAAAGGAAGGAGTCTCCAGTATCAGCACTTTGAGTCGGTTTGTGTTCCGCTGTGGGAGGAGTTTATTCTGTAATGCCTTGTTTCTCTGTAGCAGGACAGGACATAAGACGAACTCTTCATCACGCCACTCCATCACTTCAGTTCCCTAGTATTTTACTGTAACAGCATAAAAGCAATGTTAAAGGTTTTTTAATGAATAGTTTTATTTAAAATGGGGTCAGATGTCCCATTTAAAAGTAATGGTACAACCAAACTAAAATCCAGTTCTTTAGTTCTGCACTGGAGTCATGTCATGTCTTTTTCTGAACAGCTTAATCCTAATTAGGGTCGCGGGGAGGCTGGCGCCCATCTCAGCCGACTCTGGGCGAGGGCAGAGTACACCCCGGACAGCTCGCCAGGCCATCGCAGTCTGCACTGGAGTGTCGAGGCTAATCTCGCTAACAAGTAGTCCGAGTTCATAGCCTCCTTTTTATCATCCTGGCTGTTGAAAGATCTCTTGAACCTTTTCATTCTGAACTCCCGTGAGTTCATTACTGACCACAAGGTGGCAGAATCACCCAGGAATAGAAGGAATGGAGGACTAAAACTTTTTTTTTTGGTTTGAATTTGTTTGAAAACACGGCTTCTGAGTTCCACATTAGCACAAAAGAAATGAATTTTATTTAGCCATAATTGTGCCCTGTGGAGGGATGAAATCTTGGGGGGGGGGGGGGTTACTGTATATTTGAGGAGCAGAGCTTTCTAGAATACAGTGATAAATATAAATACATTTTAGACAAATAAATCCAATGGACCACATTGAATTTTTAGATTAAAATTTTTTAATAAGTTAAATGTACACCCTTGCAGTCTACCAAAGCAAAGGGTCAAATTCTTCACACGTCTGAAACTCTTCTCATTTTAAGTAGCTTTAAGTTAATTTCATCTATGTTCACATACACGCTCGCTAGCTACGCAGCACACCGGCATTTAAAATAATTCTACGTCACGTTCATCTCCGTTTGGAATCATGAAAATCTTATTAAAATAAAACATGCATTTATTACTTGGTAGTGTAATGAGGCAGAAGACATTGAATTTAAAACTTTCACATTAATGTCGTTACAGCCTGCAATGGAGCTTTGGTTTTTTGTTTGTACTCTGGGTATATGGATGAGCACAAACACAGAGCGCCAAGCTCTAGGGATGTCATCTGTGAGCAAGTACAGAATTTTGCGCTGACCATAAGCTAACACTTTAGCTTACTTGCTTGTAGCTATGGGGACACTGAATCGGAACTGCTAATTAATTTTTCTCTGATGTATGTAAATACTAACCAACTATAACTATGTATATTGTATATAATAACAAGAAGGTATTTGAAAAAAAATTGTCAGTGTGATTGTGCAAACAAAAATGTCAGGAATGGTACTTTTGACTTTTAACTTGATTTAAAGGCTACCTGAGATTTAGCAAAATAATTTTATTTTATTTTATTTAAATAAATAAAATTATAAATAAAAAAAGCTTTATATTTTTAAATAAAGAATTTGAGGTGCACTACATTCCCAATATTAAGTGCTCTTTAATGAAATGGTAGTTATTGAGTGTGGCTGTTTGGTCGGATTGTCTGGTAAATTGACTGAACTCGTGCTGTTTTGACTGAACTAGTGTTATTTGGTAAAGTTAGGAGGAAAATGTACATTTCCATTTTTTCTTTAGTCACTGCGTCATTACATTTCTGTATAAAAGAAACAAATAACAGAAGCGAGAATTTTACTAAACAGCATTTATCCTGTCAGTGTTCATAGAGGAGGAATTTTAATTTAAACGTATAGTGAAATCAAAGTAGAATCTTAAGTACATAGAGTTTGAACAGATGTGTAGGAAAAATAAGGGCCCCATGTGGCTAAAATCAAGTTGTGGTTGAATTTTTCCTGCTACATGCTAGTTCCAAGTGACCCATCAAAGCAAAGTGGGTTTTAAGTTGGAAAGTATTTGTCTTTGGTACCATTTTGTAGCTGATATCCAGCTTTTAAAGTGATATAAAATTTTATGACACATTTGTCTGGTTATGGTGTAACTAACCAAAACCGGCCAGGAATGTTCAGCTTTTTTAAGCAAGCAACTCTGGAGAAATTCACGTTTAAAGTTCAACAAGGTGTTTAATAATTTCCAACTTTCCATCAAGTGCCAGTATTCATACTTCCAGCACGATTAGTGTGTAATGTCATGTTTAAGCGATACAGAGCTTGTTTTAGCATAAATTACCATATATAAAGCACTATACTGGGTAATTTTGTTCTGTGGATTACTAGCGGAGCTGAACCAATGCGGAACAACCAGTTTGTCCCGGAAGTGAGGTGGACTCATTGGGCTGGGTCGTCCAACGTGAGTAAACAAGCAGCAAGCGACATTCTAGGTGATTAAACTCCCCTCATACTCATCTTACCTTTTACTTGTTCCTTTTGGCGGGGTTCTGCTCCCGTCAGTCATCATCCTTTGACCTTTTTATGAAGGAATTCCATAGGAACGGCATCCGGTTTTAGTAAAATCTTTGTCTGCCTGGAGGTCATGCTGATAGCAGGTCGGGTTGAGGTAGTCTTCGCAGAATACTGAACTGCTAAGGGCACTTAGCGGATTTTTCTCCTTTTTTGGTATTTCCAGGCGTTAAATTAGGCCTAAGTGCTGTTGTGTAACGAGTTGACACTCTGCTGTCCTAAAGTGCTTCATAATTGGGATGAAGTGACACTGTGAGTGTTGAACACTGAAAGGACAAGGTGCCATGATGAGGTCTGTGCGTACAGTCACCAGGAGCAGGTTCTCATCCAACACGCACCTTTATTTTAGAGATATGGATGTAGCAGTAATAGCACTATGAACTGTGGGTGTTTTTATTAAAGTGTAAGTAAGAACATATAACTGTTAAGGTCCCTATTGGTGCCATATTGGTGTTTTTTAATTGAAAGTCTGTGGTGGTTTTATGATATAGTACGATGCTGTGGTGGTGTGAAGCTCCACATGGTGTTTGTTTATTGCTTCACTTTCTGTCCCTCTGTTCTTTTTAAGCATTAGCCTCATTACTGTATTTCACACAGCGGGATGTTGAGTCCCAATCCAACATTACGGTAATTTGCCTTTACCCCATCGCGCTCAGGTGCTGCTCGGGTCAACATATCTGTTTCGGATACAGCAATCCGTGCGTGGCTCGTTCATAATCAGGCGTTCAGATTCAGCAGCACGAGAACCATCACGAAACAATCAGGTGGCCATGAGGCCAGTTCAGCCATCTGCTTTTCTCTTTTATTAAGTGCCGAGTGTGGTGTTATGTCAGAGGCCCTGTTGGGTGATGCTCAGATTGGATATTGATGTGTTTCTGGGGAAGCTGGATTGCATTTTTGTGTGTATGAATAAACAATATGAAAACATTGATTTATGCAGCGGAAGTACTTTCGCTACACATCAACCACTCAGACAGACTTTAATTCATCTGATGCGTGCTACTTCAGGAGGACAATGATAGAGATAGTGGTGGCACGGAGAGGCTGAAGCCTCTCTCAGCCGACTCTGGGCAAAAGAATGGTGTGCCCTGGACAGCTCGTCAGACCACCACAGGACAAGATGGGTACACCAATAAACACATTTTGGGGCAATTTTGAACAGCCAGTTAGTCTAATGTGCATATCTTTGGACTGTGGGAGGAAACCGAAATACCCAGCAGGAGGAAACCCTCACAAGCATGGTTCTCTCTCTGTAAAACTCCAGCAAACCGCCATGAGAGCCATAATCTCCCTATAGAGGAAACATGAAATAGTGGTTAATCTGCCCAGGAGTGACTGGTCTAGTAGAATTACTGCAAGACCACATAGAAAACTGATCCAAAAAGTCAGAGAAGAACATCTGTGAACCTGGAGACCTTTCTCAGCTCAGTTAATGATTGTGGTCATGATTCTGCCATTAGAAAGACATTGTGTGGGGGGGGGGGGGTATCCATGGGAGAGTGAACACCACTGCTAATTGAGAGCAACAGAAATGCTCTTCTACCATTTGCCAAAAAATAACCTTCATTACACCAAGAAATTTGTGATAATTTTATATGGACCGAGAAGACAAGTGGAACATTGCGGTGGTAGTATGATGCTGTGGGGATGCATCACTGCTTCAGGCCCTGGGTGGCTCCCCATAATTGAGGGAAGAATGATTTCAGTTCCCTACCAAGAGGTGCCAAAGGTCTGGTCATTATTTAATCTGAAGCTCAAGTGCAACAGGACTTCTAAATTATAAGGGCTGCTCCGAGGACTGGCCAAGAAGTGGCCTACTTCATTCTGAATCACACTGAAATGTGGCAGAACCTGAAAAGGACACTTGATAAGCAAAAACCTGAAGTAAAGCTTTGTTTAAAAAGTGGGATACATTTTCTCTGCAGTGATGTTAAGCCAATCTGTTACTGGAAGCATTTGATTGCAGTTGCTGCTGCTGAAGGAGGCACAACCAAGTAAGGGCACAGTTACTTTCTCACATGTTGATGTAGCTGTTGGAGAGTTTTTACCTTTAATTAATCGCATGATCAACTGTTTGCTCTGGTTGTCTCTTGTATGATAGTAAATTTATTTGGAGATCAGAAGCAATGAATTGCTGGGAAAGAAAGGGGTGAAGACATTTTCACAGTGCTGTAGTAGTCATTAGATTTCCCATTCCTAAACAACAAACTTGTAAAATAAACACAAAGCAGCCTTTAGGAATTATATAATGCACAAGTCAGTCGATCCAGAGCAGAATCAAACCAGTGGTCTGTTTTTTTTTTTCTTTTTCTTTTTTTCGGGTTCTTGTGCACTAGTGAAGAAGAACCATATAAATCTGTACGTTTATCTCTCGTGTGTTTGTACAGATGTCTGGTTTATTGGTTTACTGCCTGAGCATGGTGTTGCATATTTATGATAGCATGAGGCTGACAAGCTGATTAGTGCGGTGTTTTCTCAGGGGTCAGAAGGTCATCAGAGCTACAGACATGTTGAATAAAATGGGAAATGTGGAAGGAAGCTGAAGCTACTACAGATTCTTTAAACTGTCTGATCTTAATCTCTTGAGACCCCACTGTCCTCATATATATTTTTTCCCAACAATAGTGTGTGTACGTCCTAAGATCCTCATATGAGAACTAGTGGGTATTACTCTGTTGCCAATCTTGTTTGAAGTTCAATAGTTATCAGGTGGTGAAGGACAGAAGCAGTGTATAGAAATGACACACAACATAATTTTTTGGGGTCTCAGGAGGTTAAGTGCCTTTCTGACAATTTTCTGTGAAAAAGAATCAGGTTTTCTTTGATGTTGCCTGGTCTGGATGATCTGACCTTTTGGCTTGAGTGATCATAAGTAGACAAGTTATTGTGTTTACCTGTGCTACTCCAGTAGTTACAGTAGTTTCCTCTTGGATTGTGCTTACCTGTGCTACTCCAGTAGTTATGGTAGTTTTCTCTTGGTTTGTGTTTACCTGTGCTACTCCAGTAGTTACGGTAGTTTCCTCTTGGTTTGTGTTTACCTGTGCTACTCCAGTAGTTACGGTAGTTTCCTCTTGGTTTGTGTTTACCTCTGCTACTCCAGTAGTTACGGTAGTTTCCTCTTGGTTTGTGTTTACCTGTGCTATTCCAGTAGTTACGGTAGTTTCCTCTTGGATTGTGTTTACCTGTGCTACTCCAGTAGTTATGGTAGTTTTCTCTTGGTTTGTGTTTACCTGGGCTACTTCAGTAGTTACGGTAGTTTTCTCTTGGTTTGTGTTTACCTGTGCTACTCCAGCAGTTATGGTAGTGTCCTGTTTTAGTGTATTAACTGTAGCTGTGTTACTCCATAGGTTATGGCAGTTTCCTCTTGTTTTAGTGTATTTACAGTAGCTGTGCTACGGTATGATTTACGGTAGTCAGTGGAAAATTGAGGAACTTTGGCAGTGAGCATAAAGTAAAAATTATACAACATCCGCATACGTTTGTGCACTTGTTAGTTCTTTTGGTAATTTTCTGAAACACAGATTTAAAACCCAATACTTTTTTACAAAACTTTTCAGAACAAACATCCTACAAGTTTGTGGATTAAAAAAATGCATTAATTTAGAGAAATAAACCCAGGCTCAAATAATTTCATCCACAGGTTCTTTATTGATATTTTTACAGCAGGTGATGAGTTCCAGTTTGATATTTGTTGCAGTGGTATGATAAACATCCGTACATCTAATTTATTAAGTAGATCAGATTATTCTATAGAAGTGAAAAGAAAACTTTTGACTGAAATTTCCAATCCGGTGTTCATGTGTTACAGCTCACGTTTACATTTTGACAGGTTGTTTAGTAAGGGTATATTGTTTAAAAATAAAATGTTCTGCAGTGTTCACTGAACATACTAAAGATTAATAAATACTTGAATATCACTGGATGTCATAATGCAGTATGTAGATGATTTCTTGCCTCGTCTACGATTCTGGTGAAAGTTAATAAGAATATAAATAAATATAAACAAGTGTAAGTCAAGCTGATGCACAAATATGGCTTAACTCGATAAACCATAGATCAGCGGGTCCATTTTTCTCATTTCTAACATATGTATAGATTTTACTACCACAAGATTAATATTAAACATTCTTTGTTTCTAGAGTCTGTCAGTATAGTTTTTCACGTCAATCACGCTGATCAATAAGGCTCAGTTTATACTCTAATCACAAAAAATGATAAGAACAGTAAACAGTCATCATAACAGTCATCTTAGAGCAAGAATTCGGCTGTCCCAAGCGCTAGAATTCACGACTACCCACTACACCAATGTCAACCATTTTGGAATGAACCCCCACCACAAACAGTCCAATAATTATTATATTTTTAAAACTGATCAGCGTGGTGCTCTTTTGAGATGTTGGCTTGGTAATTTTTAAAGAAATTGATTTAAATATTCAAATTGGACAGGTTTTTTTTTTTTTTTTGCTCCTAGCGTTTGGGATGCAACCTTAAAATGTTTTATTTTTCTGACATAATGTCAACCATGTTGTGATCAAAACCATGTCACTACCACATTTAAAAAAAAAAAATTTAATGCGAGAAAAAGGACGAGACGTACGGCTTGTTTGGCACACAGCGCCCCCTATGGAGCTGGAGAAATTTTTTTAATCCTTTTTGTTGTGTTCACACCACCAGCCAGTGATGAAGCTAAAAAGGGAACAGAAAGCACATAGTTGCATGCAAATTTTTGCATCTGATTGGTCAAGTACAAAAGTTTGCATCCCGAAAGTGGACAGTAGACATCAAAAAATTGCTATTTTTGGGCTCCCGAGTGGCGCATCGACGAGGTGTGTGACTATCAACCCAGAGATCGCAAGTTTTAATCCAGATTGATGCCACAGCCATCCGTGACCGGGAGTCCATGGAAGCTAATTGGCCGAGCTCTCACGGGAGGGAGGGATGGC
>JAQMYF010000001.1:68784598-68795043 GCA_030014195.1 Neosilurus mollespiculum
GCATACGCTCACTTCCCTGTCACTCACAGTGATCACCAGCCAATCATGGGCGTCTGTGAGCTCATTCGTACAAGGGGAGGATAGCGCTTTCCCTCCGAGTGTGTTAGGTCGCCCCCAAATATGCATGCGCAACAGTTCGAAAAGAGGCGGGTGGCAGTATCGCATGTCACTGGTCATGTGATGGGGAAGGCAAAAGTTGATGGGTGGGAATTGGATACGGCTAAATTAGGGGAGAAAAATGGGGGGGGAAATTGCCATTTTTACCATGTAACAAAGCAAAAAAAAATCTGAATGTGCTCATATAAACATAGATTTGATTTATTTCTTCTAGAAAACTAATTTATGGATATTAACAGTTTTACATGCACCATTCCTTCAGCAAAACTGAAGTCATATGAAACATTTTCAGCTTCAAAGTTTCATCTGAACATACCGTAAATTGTCGCACCTCACCGCGCTCCACCAGGTGGTGATCTGTCTCCGGCGTGATGGCGTATGCCAGTTTCTGCAACCAGGAAACAAATTACGAAAACAGGCTAACTAATAAATATAATGAACTATGCTAAAAAAAATGGTGGGAAGTCTACAACGGTCATCTCTCAAAGTGCCCTTCAATATCCAGAGAACACTTAAAGAACCCAACAAGAACCCTTTTTTAAAAGTGTGCAAATGTGCGCTACAAACTGCGAATTACTGCCTGTTATTTTCGTAGTGTATATTTACAGGCAAACCTTTTTTCGGTGGGTTTTAGCCATTTAGCTTTTGGTACCGGCTACACTTTTTGTTGGAAAGGGTTGTTTAAGGGTTCTAAAAAAATTGTCCACCCACTGTTATAAGGATATTAAAATTTAAGAGGCTTCAAATCCAATAAGGTCTGGTTTTTTTTTATTTAATTTTTTTTACCAGTGACTTTAAGACTAGCGGTGTGAGCTAGACTGCCAGTTAGTGCATGAGCTAGAATGTTTAAAGTGTTGTGTCTTTTCCATGTTGAGATTTAAATGCAGGGTCGTTAAAGCAGCAATGGTGCAATAAATAACTAGATGTAAACAGTGAGGTATACGTACAGTGCAGAAACTTCCAGGCAGGATGCAGAACTTGTAGATGGCATAGATGGGAACCATAATCATGGAGGAGATGGACAGACACCAGCCGAGCATGTTGGCCCATGTGGGGAACAGGTAGGAGCCGTATTTCGGGGGGTTAAAGGTTGCGAAGCTCACCACCACCATGAACTAGATCCAGGATGAAAAAAGGAGATAACGCACAAATTTATTTACAAAATGGTCAATTTTTTTTAGCACCATCTAGAGCAGGAATGTCCAATCTTATCGGCAAAGGGACGGTGTGGGTGCATGCTTTCAGTCAACCAAACAGTAGCCACACCTTCCACCTGTTTCAATCACTGATCTAAAAATAAAGACTACACACTAGTATTTCAATTTTGAAGCCAGATGGCAGCCGTCTTGGTGAGACCACTTTTCTGGAGGATGGGGAAATGGAAATAATTACATCCAAAATGTGCATTTCATTTCAAAATATATATATTTTTTTGGCCAAATTTCAGCCATGCAATTACAAAAATCAGTAAAATTGTTTTATGTGAATTGAAGTTGTTCTGACTGTCAGCAGTAATATTTTCAGGGTTTTCGGGCTGTGCTGGCTTTCAAACGGCTCCATTTTCAAATCTTAAAGCAAGGTGGTCTCACCACAATGGCTGCCACCCAGCCTCAAAATTGAAACAGTGATGTGCAGTCTAGTTTATTTATTTATTTATTTTCACCCACAGTGACTCTTTGCTGATAAGATCGAACATCCCTGATCTAGAAGGACGGTTTCTTTACAAAAGAAGGTTCACTTTATTTTTATCAATCTTTCAAGCAGAATATTAAGAAACATGCATATAAACAAATGTATAAATATGCAAACTGTTGGACTAAATCTGTCTAGGTATTTATTTATTTTTTTGACTATTTATTAATCTCTGGAAATGATGAGCTTTTACAGCTTGACCACGTTAGCATGCTAGCTTGTTCCCCAGCTATTAGTTGGTATAAGCCCTTTGTAGCGGACAGTATTTTTTTTCTTTGTAACCACTCATCAACCTGAATTCATCATGTGACCCATTTCTCTTGTGATTTGTATGGAACATGGTTCAGGCAGAATAAGGTCCTTTTAATATTTACTGTCCATATGGTTCTAAACCAATTACACCATTAGCTAGTCAGTTATTTGGCCAGTCATTAGCTAGGTAGGGTAATGTTAGTTCGGGAAACTATGCTGTGTCATCTCCAGGCAGAGCCATGTTGAATCTTTTTTTTTTTTCCTCTCCTTGCAGGTGAAAATGTGAGTACAATGGTCTTACTGGACTTGAAGGGTTTTTGAAGTGAGCTCTTTGGTTTCTATTGCTGATCTAGCATAGGTCAATTCCAGTTCAGTAGCTGTGCTGTATAATGTCTCTAAATCAAAGTGTCCGGTACCAGCAGGAAACAGGGACTGACGAATTTCCAGCAGAGTCGCCAGTAAAGTCCTGGTCGCTTCCCAATCATCTCCTGGATATCATCGCTGAAACGATCCACACCTACATGCACACACATTCACAGTGTTGAACAAACTTGTCTGAATATCTAACATTATATGTACACTTTAACACCAGTTTCTTCCCTTTCAGAGTAAAGTGGGTGGGGCTAATCACAAGGCTGATGATGCTAGTCCCTTCCGTGGTGTTTCTTAAAACAGTCATCACGAAGTGTGTTTGTGCTAACCTCACGAGCAGGAACTAACCTAGCAAGGAAAAGCTAGCATAGTAGATAAAGCATGAGCGTAATATCAGACCATTGTGTGATCCATGAGTTACAGCTGCTTTTTAAATGTTTTGATATTTTTTCGCTCATGATGATGTTTTAAAACTAATCCTGATGATGATCCAGAGTCTCTTGCGAAGTCATGAACAGAACTGAACGCGCTCTTCTGCATGTTTCGCCTTTAATACTTGACCGAATGCTCTAATCAAAGAGGAAAGAGAAATTCAGAGAGACGTCGTGGCTATAAATAGCGGCAGTATGTCGGTGGTGATCGTTTCCTGCAGCAGGTCTCTGTCACTGCCGATGCTCCTCAGGTGTAACTCCTTTAGCTTCTGGGGAAAAAAAAGCCCGGGTTTTTGGATCACAGCCTGGATCCTGGTGACCTTTCAGGTCAAAGGTCAATTAGTGTTTTCCTTCTGTTGGTCGCTGACTGCTGATCTTTTGAAGTTCAGGTCAGTTGTTTAGCTGAATTTTGCCTCGGGGCGTTCAGAAAGTTCAGCGTTCAGCCCCAAAACGGCAGGATTTATTCATCTGGGGATTGTTTTGGAGTTAGAAAATGTAATCCTTTTTGGGGCTGGTGGTTTGTGACACGCTCGCAGTGGACTGAATACGTAGCCTATGTAGTGAAAGAGGGGTGTAGTTTGGGATGCTACCGTCATGGACTGATAGAGATTGTGTACAGTATAGTAAGTTGTGTGGGTGTGGTTTGGAACACACCTGTAATGAGGTAATCATTTTCTCCTGTCAGTGGGGAAAGGAGATAGTAGATGGTGGATAATGTGTAGCCCTCGTAAGGGTCATGTGATATTGAAGGCCTGTGGAATGCGTCTCAGGTGGGTGTGATAAAGCAAAGTTGAATTGGAACATAACCAGCCTACTATGTGATCTCTGATGGGCTGTTCCTGTTATATTGGAGACTCAGTGTTCCTGAACACTCACCATAAAACCAAGCGATGCCAATGGCTTCAATCAGCACGCCGAAGAGGATCGATGTCCCTGCTGCAAAGTGGTCCAACAATGTAAACACGTAGATTCCTCCCTGTAAGCAATGGACGGGAAAAGAGAGGGAGTGTGAGAGAAATCGATCGTGTCTCCAGTTATAGCCTGTCTGGTCGACCGTGTTGGCATCTGACTCACGTTGGTGACGCAGAAGAGCGAGATGAGGAAGGTGGACACAACTATGAAGAGCGTGAACAGCTCTCTGTGTTTGTGCAGGAACTTGAATTCGTCGATGAGCCCCGTGATCACTGACTCCATTCCGCCCATCTGCAGCAGAGGATAAAAACAGATTCCCCAATGCACTTCAACCTCCATAGTTAACCTGGCACATGAACAGCAATAAAATGTGTTACTGTGGCAGTGTTTTCTTTTTGGAAGCATTTGTTTAACGTTTATGGAGGAGACCCAGTGTCGATGATGTCAGAGGTAAAACTTTTTTTTTTTTGAGTAAGAAAGAGTATGAGCGCGTGTTCTATGTTTTAATGATCAGGTTCTCTGTATCTTGTGAGGTTCTTACGGCACTGTCGATGCCCAGCGTGAGCAGCATGATGAAGAATATAACGGCCCAGACTGAGGAGCCTGGCAGCGTCGCAATGGCTTCTGGGTAAATTATAAACACCAAGCCAGGACCTGCAGGATGCAAAATTAATGTTATTAATGTCTGTCTATTCATCTGAAGATCCATCCACTGGTCGGTCCCTGTTCATTCATCCATCCACACGTGTCTCATTTATGGATCTGTCTCAACCTGATGATCATAGATTTGCATACTCCAGCCATCCATCAATCCATCCATTCAAGGGTCTGTATTCATCCATCTATACATGCAACCATCCATTCATCATTAGGTCACCATTTCACCATTCATCCATCCTTAGACGTCTCACCCATTCAGCCATCCATTCATCTGCAAGTCTGTTATTCATCCATCCAACAACCCATCTGTCTGTAGGTCTACCTCACCCATCTACTGTCAATCCTTCAGTCTCTCTCCTGCTCACTCTATGTATTTCTCTCATCCTTCACCATCATTCCATCCATAGAGATCTCTTACCATTTTACTCATCTCTCCATCTGCAAGTCTGCTATCCAACCACTCCTCCATCTGTAGGCCTGTCTCACCCTTCATTCTTCAGTCGTTAGGTCCCTCACCTATTCACCTTACCCTTTGTATATCTTACATCCTTTACCCTCATCCATCCTTCGGTCTCACCCATCCATCTGTAGATGTTATCTATCAGCCCATCTATCTGTAGATCTCTCACTCATCCATCTGTTCTTGGGTTTCTCAGCCATTCCCCATCTGTCTGTAAATCTGTTTGCATCCACCCTTTTATTCATCCAGTAGCTTATAAGTTTTATCTGTCTTTCTGTTGGGTTGACAGTCTGGCTTTCTCAATCTTTCTATCTTTTGATGAACCCTGTCTTTCAGTCTCTTTCTCAGACTGTCATTCTACCAGTTCAGCACTACCTTTAGCTTACAGAGTTTCAGGTAAAATAACGTGTACCAAAATAGAAAAAAAAAATCCAGCAATATGACCCAAGAAAATAAAGTGGAAGAAAAATAAAATTAAGTTTCCTCTCACTGCTGCTGTTTGATTAAAATTGGGATGTGGGTGATAATACAAAGTATAATTTCTAATATTCAGGAACAGGGTTAGTTTGAAAATTACCACTGAAGAGCGAGTATTAAATTTCACCAGTGAAAAACCTGTCACTATCAAGAACAAATGAATGTGGTTATTTCAATAGTTAGTTTCCTCCTCTCTCTGGTATACGTTTAGTCCAGGCTCTGTTTTCAGCAGTTCCTGGTACTTGTGAAGCTCCCCATTTTCACAAAGCACGTACTCACCATCAGTGGCGACTTTATCAAGAGCTACGTTGTGTTTTTGTGACATGTAGCCCAGGAAGGAGAAGATAACGAAGCCTGAGAAGAAACTGGTCAGTGAGTTGATGGAACTGGTGATGATGGCGTCTCTGTGAACACACGGTAAACAGATGTGTGATGAATATCAGGGATTTGTACATGTAACACCTGCAGTGTGTGAAGTCAAATCTGGAGCTAGCAGCTGCAATAAGCAGTAAAGTTATTAATATCTCATAGGAAGTCAGTATATATTCATAGCGCAGTGTGTGAATTTGGATGTGTGCTTTCGGCATGTAGTGTGATATCTTGCATGTGTAGGGGTGCAGGGTTTATTGTTGGTGAATGAACTATTTCTAGTATGACTTGCAGTGTGTGGAAAATGTGATGTGCAGTATATTCAATGTGACTTTCAGTGTGTACAGTGACTTGCAGTGAGTGTGTGGTGTGTGTGCAGTGTGATTTGTGTGTTGCAATGTGTACAGTGTGACTTTTTTATTTGTATTTTTTCTTCCCATGCTATTGTGATGTGTGTACAGTGTGATTGTGCGAGTGTGTGGTGTGTGTTTTGAGATGTGCTGTGCGAGTGGGTATGGTATGTACAGTTTGACTAGCTTCTGTGTACAGTGTGACTTGCCATGAGTGTGTGGTGTGATTTGCAAGATGTGTGTACATTGTGACTTGCTCTGAGTGTGTAGAGTATGACCGTCATGCGAGTGTGTTGTGTGTACAGTGATTTGCTGTATGAGTGTGACTTGCTCTGACCAGTGTGAACTTGGGGTGAACAGTGTGACATGCGAATGTGTACAGTGTGTGTACTCGGGGTGAACAGTGTGACGTGCAAAGTGTGTGCATGGGGTGAACAGTGTGACGTTCGAGACTGTGTCTACGGTGTGTGTTGTGACGTTTGTGTGAATGTGATTTGTTGTGTGACTTACCGTGTGAGTGTGGCATGTGTACAGTGTGATTTTCTATGTGGGTGTGTACAGTGTGACTGACAAGTATGGTGTGTAGAGTGACATTTGTGTGAGTGAAACTTGTGTACGGTGTGATTTGTTGTAGTGACTAGCTGTGCGAGTGTGGTGTTCAGTCCGACTTGCCGTGCGAATGTAGTGTGTAATTTGCAGTGTGACTTGTGTACATTAATTTGTTGTGCATTGTGAGTTGTCATTGCAAGTGAGTGTGTGAATTGCTGTGCAAGTGTATGGTGTGTACAGTGTGAAGTGCAAGTGTGGTGTGTGTACAGTGTGAAGTGAGCGAGTGTGACTTGTGCACATTGTGATTTGTTGTAGAGTATGACTTGCTGTGTGAGGGTGTGTAGCGTGATGTATGACTTGCTGTGCGGGTGTGTGCAGTAATTTCCCATGCAAGTGTAAGGTATGTACAGTGTGACATGCGAGTGTGCTGTGTATGGTGTGATGAGTGTAATGTGACTTGTTCATTGTGACTTTGCCATGCGAGTGTATGGTGTGTGTACAGTGACTTGAAGTGTGAGTGTATTGTTTACAGTGTGAATTGGCGTGCTATTGTGGTGTGTACCATGTGACCTTGTATATATACTGTGAATTGGCGTGTGTGTGTACAGGGACTTGCCATGGAAGTGGGGGTGGTATGTGCAATAAGTCGTGCTGTTTGTACAATGTGACTTACCGTGTGTGTGTGTGTGGACAGTGTGACTTGCCATGAGTGTGTGGTATGTACAGTGTTAGTTGCTTTGTGAGTGTGTGGTATGTGTATAATGTGAATTGCCTTGAGTGTGTGGTAGTGTATAGTGTGACTTGCTGTGCGACTGTGGGGTGTGGACTGTGTGACTTTGTGTTGTATGCATACAGTTCCTACCCCACTGGGTAGATCAGATTACAATCTTGTTCACCTCACCCCCTGCTGCCTGTTGTGAAGAGGCAACCTGTGATTACAAGGTTGGTTAGGAAATGATCGGTGGAGGCTTTGGAGGAAATACAGGGCTGTTTTGAGGTGATAGACTGGCAGGCATTCTGTAAGCCCCACGGTGAGGAAATTGTTGGGCTCAGTGAGTGATTTTCAGACTACATATCCTCCTGCGTTGACTCCATTGTTCCCCCACAGACCATCCATCGTTATCCAAATAACAAGCAGTGGGTGACTAAAGATATCAAAGGTCTCCTTAACCAGCAACAAAGAGGAGGTGAGAAGACCCAAGGATTACTGAGATTCAAGATCAGAGGCTAAGGACAATTACTAGTAGAAGCTGGAGTGGAAACTCCAGCAGAACAACATGAGCGGTTTGGAGTGGTATGAAGACAATCACTGGTTTTAGGTCATCCAATAACAGAGGAGCTGAGGGCTGTGAGGATAGGGCCAATGAGCTGATTTTTTTTTTTTTTTTTTTTTTTTTAAATAAACAGATCAATCTCTCCCCTTCTACTTTGTCAGCAGCAAGCCTAAAACCCCCTGCCATGCCACTCTCTCCCTCCCCCTCCTTATTGCTCCTCTGGCTCCTGTTATAGACCTGACACCCCTCCCCCACCTGTCACCTTCACCTATAACCAGGTTCAGAGACAACTAATAAGACTCCATGCAGGCAGTAAGCAGGACCATATGAGGGTGAGCCCTCGAGTCCTTAAAGCCTATGCCCCCAACTCTATGGAGTCTTCATGATGAGCCTGACTCTGCAGAGGGTCCCAGTACTGTGGAAGAAGACATGCCTTGTTCCTGCACCAAAGATGCCATGTTCCAGTGGCCCCCAGGATTATGGATCTGTGGCACTGACTTCACATGTCATGAAGACCCTCGAGAGACTCATCCTGGACCAGCTCCCACTCATGGTTAGACCACAACTGGACTCCCTTCAGTTTGCTTACCAGCCCTGTCTTATAGATGAGGACATTATCATCTATCTGCTTAATCTGGACCAGCTGGCAGGCACTGTGAGGGTCATGTTTTTCCAATGATTTCAATACCATCAGACCGACCCTCATGGGTGAGAAGCTGACAGCAATGCAGGTGGATGCCTCTCGTGTCCTGGATTGTGGACTACCTGACTTGAAGACCACAGTATGTGCGCTTGCAGCACTACATGTCGGACATGGTGATTAGCAACATCAGAGCACCACATGGGACTGTCCTTTTCAAGCTCTACACAATGAACTTCAGCTACTGCACAGAGACCTGCCACCTTCAGAAGTTTTCTGATGACTCTTGTAGTTGGATGCATCAGTGGAGGAGAGGGGATGGAATATCATGCTGCTGTGGATTCCTTTGTCACATGATGTGAGGAGATTCATCTGCAGCTTAATGTAACAAAGACCAAGGAACTGATTGTGGATTTTAGGGGATCCAAAACACCAGTGGCCCCTGTTTCCATCCAAGGTGTCAATGTGGAAATGGTGGAGGACCTTGGATTTAAATATCTTGGAGTTCATATTGACAAAACTGGACTGGGTTAAAAACAGTACTGCACTCTATAAGAAGGGCCAGAGCTGTGTCTATTTTTTTTTTTTTTAAAGTCAAGGTCATTCAACATCTGCCAGACACTGCTCAGGATGTTTTAGAAGTCTATTGAGGCCAGCACTATCCTCTATGCTGTTGCATGCTGGGGCAGCAGGCTGAGGGTTGCAGATGCCACAGACTTAACAAACTGATCTGCAAGTCCAGTAACACTGTGGGGATGGAGCTGGACTCTGACTGTGGTCTCAGAGAGGCGTTTGTTGTCCAAGATGAGGACAATACTGGACAATACCTCCCACTCTCCATGACCTGCTGCCCAGAATGAACCCCTGAACGACACAGGAAATCATCCCTATCTGTGGCCATTAGACTGTGCAACAACATCCACTGTGGTACATTTGCATTTTGCCTTACACTTACATATTGATAACACTGTACATATTACTCACTAACAGTAATCATTTTGTATCTGTTTATATACATTTGTAATTTCTAATTTTAGACATATGTGCAGTTTTGACTGTGGTGTGGACCATTCGACTTGCTGTGGATCGTGAGACTTGCTGTGTGACTGTGTGGTGTGTACTGCGTGACTTGCTGAGTGACTGTGTGGTGTGGACCGTGTGACTTGCTGTGCAACTGTGTGGTGTGGACCGTGTGACTTGCTGTGCAACTGTGTGGTGTGGACTGTGTGACTGTGTGGTGTGGATCGTGTGACTTGCTGAGTGACTGTGTGGTGTGGACCATGTGGCTTGCTGTGCGACTGTGTGGTGTGGACCGTGTGGACCATGAGAATTGCTGTGTGACTGTGAGGTGTGTACCATGTTACTTGCTGAGTGACTGTGTGGTATGGACCGTGAGACTTGCTGTGCGACTCTGTGGTGTGAATCGTGAAACTTGCTGTGCAGCTGTGTGGTGTGTACTGTGTGACTTGCTGAGTGACTGTGTGGTGTGGACCGTGCGACTTGCTGTGCAACTGTGTGGTGTGGATCGTGAAACTTGCTCTGCGACTGTGTGACTTGCTGAGTGACTGTGTGGTGTGGATCGTGAGACTTGCTGTGCAACTGTGTGGTGTGTACTGTGTGACTTGCTGAGTGACTGTGGTGTGGATCGTGAAACTTGCTGTGCAACTGTGTGGTGTGTACTGTGTGACTTGCTGAGTGACTGTGTGGTGTGGACCGTGTGACTTGCTTGAGTGACTGTGTGGTGTGGACCGTGTGACTTGCTGTGCGACTTGCTGTGCGGCTGTGTGGTGTGGACCTGTGCAACTTGCTGTGCGGCTGTGTGGTGTGGACCGTGCAACTTGCTGTGTGGTGTGGACCGTGCGACTTGCTGTGTGGTGTGGACCGTGCGAC
>JAQMYF010000001.1:68819982-68836676 GCA_030014195.1 Neosilurus mollespiculum
CACTGCTGATTGGTCATATGTTGTGAAAACTTTATCTGGGATGTAGCCTGGTCTTCCGTGATTGGCTGGGAGAAATTTGCTGCCTTGCGGAGAGGCGGGAGAGGGTCGTTTTGGACATGTGCCAAAGTGACCAAATATGATCACTTGCCTGATAAAGGGTTAAAGAATAATTCCCAATGATAAACTTTAATTCTAAGTTCTTTGTTAAATCTGAATCATGATTTTTTTCCCCCTCATTTTCTAAAATGAAATGTAAAATCCTATTTTAATTTCATGGAATGATTGGAAGCACTCAGTGTTAATCAGTTTATCAAACAGTGGAAGAAGAGCTGTTGTTTTCTGGCCTGGAGAGGTGAGAGGTGATTTATTTATTCATTCATTCATTCATTCATTTATTTAAAAAGCTGTTGTATAAAGTGAATTGAGGGAGATGCTGTTGTAGGAAAAATAAGTTCAGGATGTGAAATCTTCTGTCTTTATCATTTAAATAACTGAATTATAAATATTATTAACTTATTAAATGTTCAGAATAAACTTTATTCCGCCACAAGATAAAAGGTTTTTCTTTTTTTTCCCCTCTTCCACCACTGTACAGCAGAGTAATAAATAAACTCACGCGATCGCTCGACTCTGTTCTGGATGTTTTGTCGCTTGTTTAAACAGTAAATTGCACTTATTTACTCTGGACTTATTTACTCTTATATTTCAGAGCGGATTTAGAATTTTAAACTTTGCTGTCATGTTTTTGGTTTAATTGTCCTTTAATAAGCAGGACGTGTTGCTCCAGGGTTCTAGTGCCTCTGGTGTGTCCTATCGATTCTCATCCCTGTCCCAGATCCAATATGGCCGCCGCTGGCTGAGGGGTCTTGCCTAGCAATTTTTGTCATATAATTTCCCTTGTCGCAGTTTATACCACCACATTATTTCTGTCTGTCCAGTAAACAGAACAGGAGTGCATTCACTTTAGGCTGGATAAAAAAAAAATTAATCCCGGTTTCTTATCGGCACCCACACCCAGAATGTGGCGCCACATTTAATAAAATTGTTTTTCTTTCAAAAAAAAAAAAAAAAAGCGCTCAAAACCTGGGGAAGCGCCGGAACGACTCGGAAAGCTGTGATTGGCTGTCGATGCTGTGATTGTGAGATCGGTTTAGTTGTGTTTGAAATGGATTTTCTGAAGGTTTTAGGAACTGGGCTGCTGTTCTGTAGACAGTGATCCGAGTTTAATTCATGTTTAATGTACCTGTGAATTTTCTCACTGAACTGCAAGATTGCGAAGCAGAAAATTGAAACGACGACTACTAAAAGGTTGGTGGTGTTTATTCTTGTCTTATTATTCAAAAATCTCATTAAATTGCTGCAAGTCACCTCAAGTTTCCAGCATCAGGTTCAACACTTTACCTACATTTAACTTTAAAAGCTTTGGGGCTTCAACAGTCACCTCATTTCTTTATTAAAAAACCGAGGCGGTTCGGTCCAGCGTTAGTTGTTCTCCATTGTTTCTTTGATCCAGTCCAGGTAATTCTCCACTTTGGTATAATAACCTTTATAATTTGTGTTTCCACACTCAGGAGGACCCCATGATACAATGCCCTTCAGAGTGTAAGGAGTCTCCTGAGATCCAAACCCTACCATTGGAATGACGAGTGAACTCCCACTGTCCCCTTTACAGCTGTCCACACCTCCATCAGCATCTCCAGCACAAAACATGTTCTCAGTGACCACATTTTTGGTTTCAAAACAAACACCTGAGTATTCTCTCACATGACCATATTGCAGCAACTGACTTGCTGTCACCACATCTGATGTCGCCCCAAATCCTGAGACTGTCCCCATCTTTCCCTCCATCACTGATCCGCTAGATTTTTTCTGTGGAAGACACACCGGCCTGAGATTTTCACTGAGAGGGACCCGAGAAGACATTTTCACCAGGGCGATGTCATGATTGTAGTTTTCTTCATTTCCTTTTTTATACCCGGGGTGAATTATGATTTTCTCCGTTTCCATGCGCACCCTGTTTCTGTCTCGAGCATTGATCATCCCTCCGGTAAAAATCAGAGATTTATGCTTTTCCACAACGTGAGCAGCCGTGATGGCCCAACGGTCATTAATTAAAGATGCACCACCTCGCTCAGGCTCTCGAACCAGGAGCTGCCAGGGAATTTGCCCCAGTTTGGCATTTTTTCCACCAAAAATCCTCCCGCTGGCTGATTCTTTGGTTATCCCACACACTTAAAAAATGGAAGAGGGAGAGAGTTTAAAGGTCATTGTCCTGAAATTCTTTACAAATGATACAAAAGTTACATAGACCTGAAATGTTATGGGTCAGTAGAGGGAGAAAAAAAATTTGAGTTTTATTTTAGAAAATGTTAAAATTGGCCTGGAAAATCCAGAAACTTAAAAAAAAGAAAGCTTAAGATGTGCGGCATTTTACCAGCGCTGTTTCCTGCCTGTTTAACTAGGCGTGAAAAAAACTTTCACCACCTGAGTACGTTTGGTTGGTCCGGTGTCCTTCCAGTAAAAGATATTAATAGATTATCAGAAATCACAGGAACAGACTGCGAATTAAATTTGTTCATGAACTCCGAAGTGACCTGTAATCATATGACTATTTTTGTGCAGCAGGTAATGCTGACCCTTCCCACCGGCTACCCTCAGGAATATCTTTCAGGCCTGTGAGCAAAAGATTGATCATCGCTGGCAACATCACGACCTCACATGGTAACCTGATGGTTTGGATTCCCACAGAAGACGCAGCAAAGGATTATCGTTGGATGCCGGTGGATAGATTGACATGTGGATTATTAAAATATAATGCAGAATGTGTCTCTAGTGTCTTTCTTTCAGATGATGGCACTAATATGATATTGTTTGGGTCGGCGTACCTGGGACACACTGTGGTGTATGATGGGTGAAATTCTGTCCGTTTTCAGCCACCCATTCTCCTGACGCGTTGCAGGTGAAGTTAACTGAAAGAGGAGAAGAAAGAAAAGGAGGAAGGTAAAAATCACCGGAATCTAATGAGCTAATGTTTTATTTTCTAATCTGTGAGAATCTGCAGTGGTGACCTTTTTGTTATGATATTTTTAGATGTTGGCTTGAAAAGGCAATGCTTTTCCAGTCCCGCCCACAGAGTGACTCGGGAGCTGTACAAATGGGTTCCGTCCGTCACACTTTAGTTTCCGGACATTTCCTTGCCTCGCGCTAAAGCCGGAGCTTATGGACTTGCTATGCTTGTTCTATATTGGCACATTATCAAATGCACCTTTCGGCAGGAGTCTGTGGACCCCTGTGGAATATTTTAATACTTGTACCACGGTGCTGATGGGTCCTGGATTCTGATAGGTCACGAGGTGTCGCCTGTTTTGTCTGAAACATCTTGTACTGCTCCTGGAACCATGTTTACCGTTTTCAATCAGATGATAGAACTCTGAAGAACACTTCACACTGATGGTATGCTTGTATGAGGTCTTCGGGTTTTCCTCAGTCAACACCAGTAGATCTGGAAGCTCAGGAATCCCACAGTCCACTGGAACGACAGAAATAATGGGTTATGTGTTTGTGACTCTATTCTGTCCAATAAGCAGTTAAAGATAAATCTGAGGTTTACCACATCCTATTATTTTTATTTTTAAGGTACATGATGTGATGGTGTCTTTGGCATCGATTTCTTTCTTGCTGATTAAAGGAAGATGAGATGAAGGTCCAGCTCTCACGGTTCATGGTGATGGTGTGAGTGGAGGCCTTGGGAGCAGAAGGTGTTACTCTGTGCTATCTTGGGTCCATGGTCTCAAATTTTATAATACCTGCAGTACCCATGTCTATGGACTGAAGTTCTGAACTCTGGTTTCACAGACCCTCATGATGTTCCTCTGCTGGACTCTCGGTCAGAAAGGCGGCACTATTAAGGCATCTTCGCAGTCCGAGAACTGAGAGATGCATGGCCATTACAACGTCTGTGATTGTTGAACCCAGGTAAAAATGTGTGTGTGTGTGTATATATGTGGCATCCAGTCATACTTGAGGTTACTGTCCACATCTTACAGAGATCATGTCTTATTCCTCTAGAGATAATTCAGATATTTTCTTAAGATTTTCACTCCTACAATAGTGTTTTGTTTTGTTTTTTTTTGTTTTTTTCTGACGTTCATCAGAAACGTGCTGTCCAACTGCTGGCCATGTCAGAAAACCTCAAATTCCTCAATCTTTTTTTTTTCAATACTTATGGAAGCTTGAAAATGGTCAAAAAATTTCAAGTCCATATTTTGGTCGCAATTTTAGGGTCCCCCTGCCTACTTCAGATGGCCATGACTTGGGAACTATTTACAACTAAGCGTTAAAACTTGTGATTTTCCATCATATAAAATGTACTTTAAGTGTGTAAAAAAAATCAGAGAAATCTGACCACTGGTTGAAATTTTATGGAATGTCCCAGATTGAAAATAGCGTGTTTTGAGGTACAAATGGCCGGCCATGTCTCTCATTGTCTCTGGTAAGAGGCATGTGCAAAAACCATGACTGTCATTTGAAAAGAGTTGGCCACTGGATTGCCGATGGCCTGGCGAGCTGTCTATAGTGAACCCCGCCCTCATCAAGAGCCGGCTGAGATTGGCGCCAGCCTCCCAGCGACCCTAATTTGGATGAAGCGGCTTAGAGAATGAATGAATGAATAGTTGAGGTACAGTCATTATATGTCACTTTAGTTAAGTATACTTAAAAAAATAAATAAATAAATAAAATGAACAAAAACCCCCGGAAACAAATCCTTTCAGAACCAAGAGCGTTCACGGAGTTGTTTCCAACACCCCAGATGTCTTTGCTGCAGTAGTCTGTTTCGACTCTCCAGGGAAATGACTTCAGTCGAATTTACAGCATGGCTTTTGGGAGACTCCTACAGGTTATCTGCAAATCTTTTATAATTTTACCCTCTATTGTGAAAAAGGCATTGAATCCTGTGTGGTCCTTTGCGTTGATGTCGTTCGACTGGAAGGTGATCGAGAGACAGCCACCAGAGGACGAGCGGAGCGAGGGATTAACAGACGACTGCAGCTCCTCCAAGGTCATTCTACCACACAAGGAAGCGAGAAGCTTCTGATCTGCAGAAATCTGAAAAGCATATAGGAAGTTAAGCATGAAGAGAAAAGCGTGAGGATGAGAAATTTCACAGCTTTACGGAGCTCCACCTTCAGGATGTCGTTCTGGCACTCGGAGCTCTCCTCCAGGTCCAGGTGCAGCAGTGTGAGGGAGAGAACATGAGCGGGAGGTGCGCAGCGTCTCCATGTTCGAGACGTGTTGGAGTCGTATCGGTGGGGAAAACCAGGAGACTGAATCCATGCTGAGAGAGGGAGAGACGGGGACACGCTCACCAACATCACGCAAATGCACAGGCTAATGCCCGCACACGGACACACACACACAGTATTCAGACCTTAAACGATTAATAAGTATTTTATATCTGATTAAACCAAAATATTCAAAATAACAAATTCTACTTACAGGAAAAAGATCATGGTGGAACGCAGGAGGTGTCTTCTGTGCAACAGCTGCTTTGAAATACTTTTATTTGTTCATCACACACAGGTTTGTACTTTGTACAGTTGTCCCACTGATTTGTGTGTAAACAGATGAATGTTTTAGTGTTTGTAGGGGGAGGAGGTAAACTTTTGGTGGGGGGGGTTCTCACTGTTTGTAACCTCTGCCTCAAAATAATTTTGGTGACGGTACTCTCATCGCCATTGTGAACTAAATCCTGACCAAACCTCGGCATGGATTTTCACCAAACTTGGTGGGGACGCTACCCGACCTGAGTTCCAAAGTCACGGTCCAAGGTGAAGCTCGGAGCAAAGTTACAAACTTTTGGAGATGGACATTTCCCATGTTAAAATGTAAGTTTCTTATATCTGAGAAGCACAGTGATGTCATGAGAGATGGATAGGAAACCATAGGTTAAGGTTTTCACCTTGAAAGGTCAAAACCAAGGTCACAGTGTCTGAGAACTTTGAAATGAGTGCTGATAGACATGCCATTGCTGTGGAACACTAATGGAAATCCCATCCCAAATCAAGGCCATATGACTTTTGAACCCTCAAAACTTTGAACGGAGTGCTGGAAGACATTGTTAGCAAATTTTCACCCAACTTGGGACTTGGAACACTCCCCTACCGGAGTTTAACAGATGACTTGATTTTGGAATGTCAAAGGTGAGGGTCAGGGCAAAGTCGCTGACTTTTGGAGATGGACATTTCCCACGTTAAAATTGTAATTGCTTATATCTGAGAAGCAATTTGATATGAATCCATAGATGTAATGATGGAAGAATAGAAAACCATAAACACACTTTCAAATTACACCATTACTTTTGACCTTGAGTGACCATGAAGGGTGAAAATCTCTTGCCATTACTATGGATCACTGATCGGAATCCATGCATGAGGCTATGTCAAGGTCATATGTTTTTGAACGCACAAAGCTTTGAAACGAGTTCTAAAAGACATGCTGTTACCAGATTTGGTGGGGCCACTACTGTACCCGAGTCCCAGAGATTATGTGATTTTGGCATGTCAAGGCTGCAAAACTTTGGATAGAGTGCATATAACTTTGGAATGAGTGCTGATTCGTTGTCGTACTCTGGGACAATGACAGGAAACCATGAATGGATTTTCAAATGAGAAAATGACCTTTGACCTTAAGTGATCTTGAAAGGTCAAACCCCACCCATCTCGTAAATCTTTTGAAAGGGAGAGTTTTTCACTAATTTGCGCTTGATGTGGGATTTTTGACTGTGATTTAAAGCTTATTGTGGCGGTTTTGGGTTTGTTGTTTATTTTTTATTTGCCAGAGGTGTAATGTGTGTATGGTAATGTGGTGGAAATAAAGGTGAAGTAAACAAATGTTTGAAATGCGTTTATTAATTCGGAACTTATCAGATTTACAAGTTAGAGCTGTTTAATGTGAAATGAAGGCGACAGGATCACTCTTAAATCTGTGCAGCGTTGTGTAACATACAGAAAGTATGAATTGGAAAAATCAACCACGGATCACTTTATGACGTATTTATTGCTTGAAGCCTGATTCTGCAAGGCGGTTCAGTCCAGCGTTAATTGTTCTCCATTGTTTCTTTGATCCAGTCCAGGTAGTTCTCCACTTTGGTATAATAACCTTTATAATTTGTGTTTCCACACTCAGGAGGACCCCATGATACAATGCCCTTCAGAGTGTAAGGAGTCTCCTGAGATCCAAACCCTACCATTGGAATGACGAGTGAACTCCCACTGTCCCCTTTACAGCTGTCCACACCTCCATCAGCATCTCCAGCACAAAACATGTTCTCAGTGACCACATTTTTGGTTTCAAAACAAACACCTGAGTATTCTCTCACATGACCATATTGCAGCAACTGACTTGCTGTCACCACATCTGATGTCGCCCCAAATCCTGAGACTGTCCCCATCTTTCCCTCCATCACTGATCCGCTAGATTTTTTCTGTGGAAGACACACCGGCCTGAGATTTTCACTGAGAGGGACCCGAGAAGACATTTTCACCAGGGCGATGTCATGATTGTAGTTTTCTTCATTTCCTTTTTTATACCCGGGGTGAATTATGATTTTCTCCGTTTCCATGCGCACCCTGTTTCTGTCTCGAGCATTGATCATCCCTCCGGTAAAAATCAGAGATTTATGCTTTTCCACAACGTGAGCAGCCGTGATGGCCCAACGGTCATTAATTAAAGATGCACCACCTCGCTCAGGCTCTCGAACCAGGAGCTGCCAGGGAATTTGCCCCAGTTTGGCATTTTTTCCACCAAAAATCCTCCCGCTGGCTGATCCATTGTTTATCCCACACACTTAAAAAAAAAAAAAAAAAAAAAAGTAAGATAAAGTTTAAAGGTTATTATACTGAAATTATATAAATACTGTACAAAATCAAACTTGAACTCTGAAAATGTTATGGATCCTTTTAAAAGAGAAACATGAACAGTTTGAGCACACCTGGAGGAAAGATCACAACTTTGGCTCCAAGAACATAACCTGAGATTCAGACTGATTTTACAGCAACAGTTACATAGCAGCCTCTGTGTGTGTATGTAATTTCTGCCAATCAAATAATTGGAAGAAATACCAGGTGGTCCTGACTGTGACATCATTCTGGCTGACTGTTGTAAGCACTGTGCTGATTGTCCTTTTTACATCATCAGATAGTTTATTTGCAGTGTTGACTTTGGTATTTGTGTTTAGCTAACACCAGAGACCAGGCACCATACCACAGTTCTGTGCAAGTTTCACCTGAAGTCTTCATTTCTCTAACACAGCACAGCAAAATAAACTCGCGCTGTGTCACAAGAAGTGCACTCTTGAGGGCACACGCCATTATTTTTCTCAATGTTGAAGTATATAGGAAGCATGGGTCAATTTGGGATGAAACATTAAAACAAGTCTTTGAAAAGAGGGGAAAGAAGCATCTGTAATACTATGGGATGCTTAAAAGACATGTACATTCATGGTTCAGGAGTCCATCTGCCATATTTTAGAATAAAAAAGGGCTTATTCCACTGGGCGGGGTATTGTCCATTTGTAACACCCGCACAGGCTCTGTCTTTTCCTGACCAGCTAACACAGCTGGCCAGAACCTTAAAGCATGGCGGCTTTGAAGGCGGGGCATGAAATAACTGTTTTTGCTTGTTTAGTGGATTGAAACCAGTCCGAATCTTTCCACCAGTGTGTGTGGAACTTTCTATTCTTTTAAAAAGCAAAAAAGTTTATTTTGGAGTTCTTTAATTATGACAGGTTGATTCATAAACAGTTTCCAGTATAATACCTTTACCAATATTTTACTTTTTAATGTGGAAAACAGCCATAAATATCTTTTGCTTTTTCTTTTAAATTTTTTATGACAAGTATCTGTTCATTTTGGGAATTCTGCTCTTCGTTGTCAATGAAATTCAGATATTTGTGTGAAGTGAAAGCCTACAGTTTCAAAGTTGCAATCTGCTAAAAATGTGTTTTATAGTCCGTGTTTGCCAGTTTGTCTGTTTTACTCATGAGTGTGAAATTGCAAGAATAGAATGTGAATTCCTCAGTTCCAAGAAGCAGGTTAACGGCAATAATAACAGTATACAGATAATAAACTAACAAATCAGATAAAAACTAATGAACTTCTGAATAAAATAAAACTAGGCACAAATCCAATCCATATGTGACCCGCTGCAGCATAAAAGGGATTAAGTGTGAAATGTGACATACTGGGATATTGATTTAATTGGAAAGAGAACAGATGAGTCGTGTGTGTTCTGGGGCTTCTCACTGGTTTAGCGTTATATGATTGGGGGGATTCTGTAAGTAGGGAGAGGATTCTGGTAGTGAAAATGGATAATAAGGAAATACCCTGAGCAATCAATCTGTAAAATAAGTGGAGATTTCTACTGTTTTACATCAGTGAGAACACGGAACCCTTTCTTATACAAGTATTTTAGCATGGATGCATTGTGTTTATGGATATTTGAACTTTGGAAGATTATGCTTTTATGCGCTTCCGGTTACATAGATCAGATCGTACACGTAAAACGGAATACAGTCAACTCCCATTTATTGCAACTTTATTGAAATTCAGCCAGTAATACAGTATGTATGTTACAATGCATAAACTAGCATCAAGAAGGCTTAATTCATCCCAAAAGCCATAAACAACCCCAGGGCGGTCATGGGAGACCGTGATAAAGCGGGGACTTCTGCAGTATTCAAGGTTCCAAGAATAAATGCACAATATAGCGGGACCGCGATAGGTGAACCGTGATATAGCGGGGGTCGACTTGTATTCATATGCAATTAATTCCGTACTCTGGGGTGATCACATGACTATTAGCTGTGTGTGGCATTATTCCTGTTTATATTTTCTACACGGAAAAAAGGATGAAACAGACAATGCTTGCAAGCTTGTATTAAGTTTGGGTTTCATTTCCTTTGAACTATTTCTAATCAATCAAATTTCCTTCAGAGCCCAAAGACAAGTGTTTCCTTTTTAAAAACCTATTAATCCCTCTTCGTTACCCCACCATATATCTGTTTTAAATTCTTTCTTTAAATATTTGACAGAAAGGTGTGCACCGTCGCGAATGGTGTTTATTAGCATGTGGTGTTAGTAATAAATGTACGTTGCTAATTGAATATTCTGGAAAGCAGATGAGGGAATCTTTGTGTGTGGGATTTGTAAATGTTTGGGTCGGTGTACCTGGGACACACTGTGGTGGATATTGTGTGAGATGCTGTCCATTTTCAGCCACCCATTCTCCTGACGCACTGCAGGCGAAATTAGCTAACAGAACCAAGAGAAAAGAAAAGGATGAAGGTAAAAATTCACACAGCAGCTCAGAGTATTTAATTAATTTGTCCAGGAATTTTCCTAATCTGCACTGATAACCTTTCATTATAATACTTTTTATCTTTTTTTTTTTTGGCTGGAAAATAAATTTTTTTTTAATGCCTGTATTCCAGCGCTGATTGATTCTGGATGCTGATTGGTCAGGAGTTGTTGCATCACGTCATCATGCTGTCTTTGAAACTGCATTTTCAACTTTGATCTTGGACCTTAATAAAGGTTCAGATTTTTTTTTTTCGATTTTATCCTAAACATCTTGTCGCGCTCCTGAGTCCTGGTGCTTGGTGGTTTCTGATCAATGTGGGCCATGAATCACACACCGGCATGCGCACAGATGTTTACCATTTCCAGCCAGGTTGTACAACTCTGAAGGACACTCAACACTGATCTTGTGTGCATATGTGGTCTTGGGGTTTTTTTCCTTCAAGACCACTAGATCTGGAAGCTCAGGAATCCCACAATCCACCACTGGAGAGGCAGAAATGATGGATTTATAAGCAGAATTGTCCTTTTTTTTAAATTGTTTACACTTTAATATCTCCACTTACCTTCACAGATTTTATTGGGACTCCACGTCCCATTTAACTGACAGGTGCACCGGAAGGATTCACTAAGCTGTGAATGGAAAACAGAAGGAAGAACATTTTAAAAACAAGTGACTCTGGTCCTTCTCCCTTTTTTTCACCATGAAATTAGCATAGCGCTAACACATTTCACTTCATTTGAATGGAAATTGCTAAAAGAAGGGTTTCATTTCCCCTCTTAGTGCTCACATCCATTAAAATGTATCCAGTCACGCAGCGCACGGTGACCGACTCGCCCACTGTGTACAAATCTTTCGCAGGAGAAAGCGTGGAGTGTGGCATCACTTTTCCGGAACATTCCATTCCTACAACGGAAGACAAAAACGAAGTCCAATAGCAGGAGGAAACAGACCAGACTTACCAATTTACTCATATTTCTTTATATACCCTTCCTTTAGGTCTGTACTCGAGAGAGAAGCCTTGGTTTTCTCCCCCGGCGTCCGAGTGGAAGATGACTTGAGCTTGTTGGGATGAGGTGAGGATGTCGCCCGGTCTCACTTTCCCACAAAACGGCCCAAAGTTTTGAGTTTCTGTGTTAATCTGATTAAAATAAAGACACAAACAGTTGCTAGGGAAACGACAGACCAGTGTGGATGGATGCTATTTTCTGTATACTCTCATGAGTTTATAAGGTGTTGGCACTTATAAAGGCACTCAGAACCCAGGTCAGCTGATGACGTCAGGATTTCTTAAAGCCTCATACGTTTTATCATCCTCAGACATGTTTCTAAGGTCCTGAGTATTTCTGCCAACTTTCATCTAGATATAAGTGATAATACATACCCAACACCCTACAGTGTCATCATCGGTCTGGATTTATAGGTGATGACTCGAGTATCAGCTCTTCTGACAAATTATCTTTAGCTCCCGCCCACAAAGTGCCTATGGGAATAGGAATGTGCTCCGTCTGTCTGTTTCCGGACGTTTACTTGCCGCGTGTTGAAACTGTGGCTTTCAAACTTGGTGTGCTGGCTCACTACTATAAGTGCTAGGGTGAGTCTGTGTGTGAATGACCTTGACCCACTTTTCAAGGTCACTGAGGCAAAGCTGTATGTCAGGTTTCTGGACATTTACCTGCCGTGCGCTGACACGCTGAGGCTTTCAGGCTTGCTATGCTTGTTCAATACTGGCAAATGTGTAATGGTCTTTTCGGGGGGAGCGTCTGGACCCATGTGGTCTATTTTTATTTTATTCTTTCAGATAAAACAATCAAGAAAGGGTTTTTAACTTGTAAATAATGTTAGCCCTGAAAATGTGGTTGTCTGAGTGCCACATTTTCAGAACTGCTGCGATTGCTTTTCCATCCCCCATGTACTGACTACGCTTTAATGTCTGAAACGTTTGTTTGTTTGTTCAGATGAGCTGATGTGGTTTGCTCACGATGGTCCTTATTGTTGTAAGGTGACACATACTTTTACGAAGTCGATGCATTGTCCGTCTCGGCTTTCCACGTCGAACACTCCGGTGAATTTTAACTCGAGTTGATTCCCTTCGTCCACGGTGAGGGTAAATACACATTCAGCGTTCTCGAAATACGGCCCGGGGCTTCCAGGGGGTGTCAATACTCCAGCTCCATGACGCTCCTCAGTGCAGTTGGCTGAGAGAGAGAAACAAAGGCAGGAACTATGCGTGTTATTGTGGAAGAAGCGGAGTATTGATGGAAGGGTGGGCAGGGTTAATATACGTTGGGCGGGGTTGGGTTTACCAAACAATCCATCCTTGAGCATTGTTAGAAATTTAGGCATAGAAATAATGGGAAGAACAGGCAAATCAAGATGCTAGCAGGTTGGGAAGAACGTACCATCTCTTTCTTCTGCTAGAAAAGTTTCTGGATGGATTGAGGTAAGGAACAATAACAGTAGCTTCCAGTGGAATGAAAAAAATGATACAATAGGAGATGTTAGGCTGGAGATGCTAGGCTTCCATCAACAGACATGCTGTTGTACTGAGGTCTGAGGGCGGATGTGTGCGGGTTTGAGGTTAAAGAGGAAATGAACGAGTACGGTGAGTCCCTGAACTACAGGGATCAGGGTAGAGCTGGAACAATAGTTCTGGGAAGGCTAAGCCAGTGCAATGGAGGAGTTCCAGCAGCTATTAATACACACACACTAAACTCCATTCTAACACCAGTTTGTCTGGGGAAGTCTTCACCATGCCCTGCTGAGTCAGTAAAAATTGGATGGTTGAAGGGATGTGAAACTGTCCACAGGGGGGAGTTCATTACAGTAAAGAGAGAACTGAAAGAGGACCTGCCTGCAGGATTATTTAAAGCTCTCCAATGACTATCAGGGTTCTGCACACAACAATGTGTTCTGTTTTTAAAGAAAGTGTGTGTGAGAGGGGGAAAAAATTATGAAAATAAAGAAGAGCATGTTCAAGAAAAAAAAGAAGTGAAAGAAAGTGGTGTTTCCTTTTTTAAAGTGGGGAGGAGGGTCAAAGAAAAAAAAAACCTAAAAAGAATTGCAATTACAAGAACATTAAGGAAAAAGAACAACAAAAGATTAGAATTCATTCTAGTTCAGAATTATTTTGTGTGCGTGAACATACCATGACATTCATGCTGATCTGTATCGAGGTAGTAACCTGGTTTACAGCTGCAGCTGTACCCTCCGATGTAATTATGACAGAAATGAGAACACATCACATCGTTCTCCCAGCACTCGTCAACATCTATGGGAAAAGGTCAAGGGTCAGATTTGAACCTGAACGCATCAGACATTTTAACATCCCAAACCAAGAGCACAAATATGTTCCAACACAACCATGATGTCACTGTTTTACCCTGTGTGGTGTAAAACGCTTTAAAGCCGGTGTGTCTCTCGGTGTTGGAGTAATCAGAGTGGAAGGTGAGAGAGAGACAGCCTCCAGGGGACGACCGAAGCAAAGGATTAACATGCGACTGCAGCTCCTCTGGGCTCTGTCTACCACACAGGGTACTGAGGACAATGTGGTCTTCAGAAATCTGACAAAGGTTATTTTTAAAGAGAGGGGGGAAGACAGGACTTAAAATTCATAAAATAGGAGAAAAAAAAATCCTGCAGCTAAAAATAAGGAGTAAAAGGTCACAGAAAATAAACATTAATTAAAAACCACTTGAAGTTCTCCATTCACGAGTGAAGATCCTGTGTGTATTTTATCTCTCATTATTAGTTCATTCTGGATGAATACAAAGATTTCCTGGTGAAACCACCTACAGCTCCCATGCTTAGTATCTCTTATTCACCTGCTCTACATCTTGTTTTGGTTCTGTATCTGTTCATAATAAGACGGCGTGACCGGAGAAACTTCTTGTGCATCTGACCTAACCTGGTGGCGCAACAGCGTTTGGTAGAAAGTGTAAAAGTCTGAGATTGAGTGATAAGAAACAGAAGAAGGGAAATGATTTCAACAGAAATAAAAAAGATGGTGATGTTATTAATATCATGGCGGTCGGTGCAGGTCATTAACACTCGCGTACAGGAGGAAAATAATGGTTTCAGAAGGACATCGTGGATCCGATTCCATTTTATTTCTAAGAGATACCACTGTACTTCTCTTTATTTAATCTACCTGGAACTGAATGGGAGAGTTTAATCTCTGGGAAAAGAAATAATACAATAAAAGGCAATTATAGGAGAATATAAGGGACAGACAATCAATCAATCAATCAATCAATAAATAAATAAAATAAAATAATAATAATAATAATAATAATAATATAACCCCCTTAAGGTGCCTTCTGTCCCGTACCTTCAGGGCATCGTTCTCACAATCGTAGCTCTCCTCCAGGTCCAGGTGCAGAATGGTGACGATCAGGGCGTAGCCGGACGGTGCACAAGGATTCCAGGTTTTAGCTTCATTCGGACCGTATCCGTGTGGGAAGCCAGGAGACTGGATCCATCCAGCAAGAGGAAGAGACTGACCCACACTCACCAACACAACACACACACTGACACAAAGAGAAATGGACAGACAGATAATAATAATAATAATAATAATAATAATAATAGCAATAACAATAATAAAAATTATGATAATAAAAATAATGATAATGATAATAGTGGTGGTAAAAAAATAATAATAGTGATAAAAGTAATAATAATAATAGTAACAATAATAATTATAATGAAAGTAATAATAGTAATAACATTATTAACTAATATTAACAATAATAATAACAGTGATAATAATGACAATGATAATTATAATGATAATAATAACAATGATAATAATGATAATAATAATAATGCTAATAATAATAATGATAATAATAATAATAATAATAATAATGATAATAATAATGATGATAATGATGATAATGATAATAATATTAATAATAATAATAATAATGATAATTATGATAATAATAATGATGATAGTAATAATAATATTAAAAATAATAACGATAATTATAGTAATATTAATATAGTAATAATAATAATAACGATAATGATAACTTATAATAAAAATAATTGTAGTAGTTTTATTTTACAGCACTACTATACAGTATTATTACACTGAAAATCTATTTGGAATAAGTTTTGATTATAATTTTTCATTTCGTTTGATTTGACAGCACATCACACCGGAATGTTACAGATGATGTTGGAGAGGAGGCTTTACGTACCAGATAAAGAGCATGTCGGAATGAACGGGTCTCCTGCATGCGGTGCAACTGCGGCGAAGTTCCTTCACTTATTCAATACACACACATGCGCGCGCACGCGCTCTCTCTCTCTCTCTCTCTCTCTCTCTCTCTCTCTCTCTCTCTCTCACACACACACACACACATATTGTTACTTGTAATTGTCACAGCTACGTGCGTACACATGTTCCATAATTCGAAAATTATTTTAGAAATAGAAGTCGCGTGCTCATGGAGAAAACTAATTAATTATATACTTTATTATTTTTTTAATTTGTTTTGCTTTCTTCAGCTCACACGACCAGAGTGATATTGATATCCCTCTGGTCATCTACCTCTGGTAAGATGTTCCAGTGGAAACACACCCCTTTGATTTGCGCATATATTCTTATACACTCATATTACCAGGTGTTTTTATTGACACTTTATTTGCATATTATACTCATTTCAGGTATTGAACTTTTACATTCACATGTTATCACACAGTCTTATACACACAGATACACACAGATATGATACCGAGGTGAGATTTGAACACAGAGCCCTGAAGTCATGAACCGACACGCAACCATTACACCATTGTTTTACTTGGAAATCCCGGCAAAATAGAAACGCTTTGAGTTGCGGCGCTGGTGCGCGCGCGTGCGTGTGTGCAGAAGATGACACCAAAAACGATGTGTTCTATCTGGTCTTCAATAGGATGGTGGGTAAAGGCGTTGTGGAGGTGTGGATGAATGTGCAGAATCGAATCCACTGCATGAAGATTTCATTTTAATAAAGGATTCATTTAACTTCTTGTACAAGTGGTAAAGTAAAAGAGGAAACCTCTCCCGAGAGAGTGTTGGTCGAAGGTTCTGGTGGCTCAGTAGTTCTGAGGATGAGTAAGTCCTGTACTGCCTCATCTGAGGTACGCAGGTTCGAGGCTCGGCTTGGGTGACCCTCCAGGACTGGAACCAGGTTGGGACCCTAAATCTGGCAGAGAAAGAGAGAAAGAGAGAGAAGAGCCAGTCGGTCCCACCTGGGGTTTCTGAAGAGTTGAAAACAGGGGTTATGCCGGAGAGAACAATGCACCCCAAGGAATTTTACACACGTGTGTGTGTGTGTGTGTGTATA
>JAQMYF010000001.1:68873461-68887760 GCA_030014195.1 Neosilurus mollespiculum
TGTGTGTTTGTGTGAGAGAGAGAGAGAGAGAGAGAGAGAGCGAGAGAGAGAGAGAGAGAGAGGTTGTCAGTGAGAAAGAGAGAGAGAGAGAGAGAGAGAGAGAGAGAAAGAGAGAGTGGCAGAGAGCAAGATGGTGTGGAAGAGAGAATGACAGAGGTAGTCCATGAGAGAGAGTGAGAGTGAGAAAAGGGAAGAAAGAGAAAAGAGAGAGAGAGAGAGAGAGAGAGAGAGGTAGTCAGTGAGAGAGAGAGAGAGAGAGTGTGAGAGAGAGAGAGAGAGAGAGAGAGAGAGGTAGTGAGAGAGAGGGAAGGAAGAAAGAGAGAGAGAGTGTGTGTTTTTCGTGAGCAGTCTGATCTCAGAGTCTGATGTATTGTCTGTCGATGTTTCAGAGTAAAGTTAGTAAAAATAAACGAGTCTGTGTTTCACTGGGACACGTCACAAGTTTCACTCGTTCATTCTGATTCTGTGTAAAACGTCACGATATTCAGGAACTCGAACATCACTGCTCGAATATGTAACAAGCGTGGTTGTCCAGACGATGGCGTATATAAAAGGAAGGAGTCTCCAGTGTCAGCACAGTAAGAGTTATAGAATGTTCCAGACAGCATGAAACGGAGCTTCTTATTCCCGGTGTATTTAATAATCCCCCACAGACGGCAGGTCAGGACCTGGCTCTCCAACATCCAAACGTACGCACAGAAATCGGCGGCGTCGAGAACAAAGCCGGTTTTGTTTAAATCGATTGAATGGAACGCGAGTTAAGGTGGATTTTATCACGCGAGAGCCTCATCTCTTTATCGACTGTCTTCCATTCATGTGTGTTCCCTTCCAACATGGCCAACGTATCAGCAAAGCTAGCAGCAGCAGCTAATCATCTGTCGTGGACGCCACCTGGCACTGCTTATCACCAAAGGCTTCAGGTTGCAGCTCCACTCAACCCTGAACACCTGCTCGTCCAAGGAGCCTCACGTCACGCTCATGAAAGGACGGTTTTGCGCTTTTATACCTGATATCCGGCCGAATATTCCATATCTGGCTCTTTGATTTCCAGCCAAGCCGAGCGCGCCGGCGCTTCAGAGAGCCGGCTGAATGAATGTCTTTTGAGTGAAGGGATACAGACTCTCTCTCTCTGTCTGTCTCTCTCTGCTTCCTCTCTGAAAGCCCACGGCTTCCTGTGCTGACAGAACGACAACTAGCTAGATAAAAGACACCAGATGGACGTCGCTCTAAATCACTTTATCTCCTCAGGTACACAGGATACATGCTAATCAAACTTTGGCTAAGAAAATGAAGACGCCGTCACGCGTGCTGTATACTGCGACCGGTTTACAGTTTAATTGCTGATGAGGCACGCATGCTAACAAGTCATGAAATATCTTATGTATGTAAATTCATGGCATGGTCCAGTATTAGTCGCTGAACAAGGCGTGTTCGGTAATAACCGTTACCAACAAATTAGAAATCAGAGCCGCAGGAAGGGAGTAGCGCCTCGTCGTTTCAAAAGCTTTAACAGTTAAGTATTGATTTTCATTGAGAGGATTTTTTTTGTCATTGTTGTGTTTGAAATTGATGTGGGGGAGGAGTTGTGGAGAAGGGGTGTGGCTTTGGAGTGAACAGTGATGGGAGGGGTTCTTTGCGGTTTAATTTCAATTTGTTTGTTAGCAACTTCTACCAGAAGCAGGGCTTAGGACAAGAAGGACTCTGTTAGATTTCAGAGATGATCGCGATCAAATTCTGAATTCGGGAATTTTTTAAAGGATTCTTTAACATTATAAGTGCAGTATTACAGCAGGCCCAGCAGGGGGTGCTGTGAGCACTTTTATTTTTATGATTTGTGCTTTTTCTGGTTTGCGCTTTCAGAGTGCTCGTGTTTATACATGAAATCATAAAATATTCAAGAATGAAGCACAGATAATCGGAACTCACATCAGATACAAATATTTCATTTCGAGTAAATTTCTGAACTTATCCAATAAGTTATCTTATGGCTTATTGTATCTTTACACGTTGAAAGGTTCTTCAAAGGTTCTTGAGGAGTTCTTTGGATAATGAAATGGCACCTGGCTTCAAAACATTATTATTTATAATAATAATAATAATAATAATAATAATAAAGGATTCATCAGTACAACACGGCACCCTGATTGGAGTAAAACCCTGTGCGTATTGATGATATCACAGCGCTAAAACGAAGCTAACACTAATCCCTAACAATCGCGTCTATTGTGTGCTCCGGAAACTCGGCGTAATTCGGATGTTTTCGCGTGCGGTGCAGTGACACCCAACAGGAGCAGCCTGTGTATCTCTGTTTAGGGTCAAGCGCGAGGAAAACCAAGACGCTACACCCTGTTTCGTGTACGATACGCTGTACCGATATTCATTTTTCTCCGCGCTGGCATTGATGCATGTGTACGAAATGATACGTGATGCATATGTAACCTAAAGGCCTTTAAATAAACATTTTTAGCTCCTTATCTGCATTCGCAGGTTGGTAAGATCCATCAATGTTCTCCAAGCAGGACCTTGTAGAACACACACACATACGCGCGCACGTGGACCGTCAATATCATCACCACTTCGTATTGCACTGATATCATCTTGAATTATTTTCATGGAATTTCCTCTTACATCTTTTTTTTTTAAAGATGAGTGGGATAAGAAGAACCCGGGGCTTCCCTCACCTCTGGGCTGAAGATAACTAGGGTTTATTAATGACCTGCCACGGGACGAGGTGTAATTAACGTCTTCCTCCCGGCTTCTAGGACAAATTTTGTTGATCATTTGATAACCGCGGGACACGGCCAAGCAAAAAATGGGGAGAAAGAGAAGATCGCTATCACGCCTGGGTATTGGATTTGTTCAGGAGGAGCGTCTGTATCAGCGCCTCTCACCTGTGCGTAGTTAATTACCGTACGAAATGCAAATGGCGCGGTGCGAGAGACCATCGCTTACATTTCGCGATTGGATTTCAACCCTGTTTTGCATAAAGGCATGAACCTCGTCTGTTTAATGGATAGCCGTTATTACAGTCGCCGGTCGAAATCTGCATTTCACCGAATCGGATTCCTGGAGACACAAACATCCTCCAAATGTGTCTAAGACCAAGCACCTTAAATAAAACGATTGACATCAAAGCGCTTCAGAGTTCTGCATTCTGATTGGTCTTCATTACTTTTGCGACTGTACTGTGATGAAATATCAGTGAGATCATCCGGAACCTCGTTGATGTCCAGACAGTCGCTTGGAACTTCTCTACATCATGAAGTTTAAGGATGTTCTAAGCAGAGGTGGGCGGTTCTGACCTCCCACAGAGTCTAAAAGTCCCACCCAAGGGCGGGGACTGGAGGACATGGGGGCTCCCTGCCTCTGGTTAGCATTCTTCATGACAATCTATGAACCATGACTGACATTCTGCCCACACCTCCTATCTTTTTAAATATATGCTCATATAGACTTTGCATGCTGTCCCTGTGTTTGCGTGGGTTTCCTCAGGGTACTCCGGTTTCCTTCCACAGTCCAAAGACATGCACATTTGGCTAACTGTCTGTTCCAAATCGCCTCTAGGTGTGTGTGTGTGTGTGTGTGTGTGTGTGTGTGTGTGTGTGTGTGTGTGTGTGTGTTGGCCTTGCGATGGATGGGCAAGCTGTTATGGGTGTACCCTTCCATCGACCATACATGGCTGAGATAGGCTCCCGCCTCCTCGAGACCCTGGTAGCATTAAGTACTTCTGCAAATAAGTGAATAAAAAATAAAATTTTTTCAGTTTAATTATTTATTTTAATATTAGTATTATTTTAATAGTATAATTATTTAAATCATTTTTAAGGACTTTCGGTCCGTCTGTGACTCCGGCTGCTTCAGTTCCCTCAGTGAACAAGCTATCAGGCGATTACCTCATCAAACACGATTAAAGCTCAATGAAGCGAACCGAAGTCTACTGTCACAGTGGGTGTGTGAAGTGATTAAGTCTCTCTTGGTGATGAGTGTGTTATTGAAGAGATCGCCATCGCTGCATTAACCTTTCTCTAGTGCCACTTCGCGGCGGCTCCTCGGCCATTAGCGGCACATCCATCTTGAAGTAACGTGGCGCCGTCCCTCGTGCGCTTCTCCTCACGGAGCTAATGTTTCATAATAACGCGGCGGACAACAGCCGGACAGACGAGAGGAAGGAGGACCTGATTCGCCTCATTAATAATGTGAAATAAATCTGTAAAAGAAAGATCAAAAGGTCGAGACTGCAATGCTAATGTCGCTAACAAATAAGATGTGTCGATAGCCTCTACTGTATTTACTAGCGAGCGATGCAACTGAGCTACCTTATATCCGCCTCACGATTGTTCAAATGTTTGAATCAATTAATAAAACTACAAATAAACAACTAAATCAACAATCAGACTTAAGTTTTCATAAAAACATCACAAGACGTAGACAAGCTGTACAAGTATCACGGTACGATTATTTTTTTGTCATCAGTGTGATGAAAAATCTCCTTTTTACCCCCACAGTTAGTACTTCACCATGCCTCCATTTGTCAGCAGCACCAAACGTATCGGCGCGTATGAAATATAAATCGCTGTTTGTAATGGCTCTTTGTGTTGCGTTCTGCCAGGACGCTGTTGTTCCTCACCGGGGAAAGTCAACCGCAACGCAGAAGACAGAGAAAATACATTTCATCCGACGCTGTCAGTGTAATTATCTTCCTCCCTTATTATATTTTATTCAACAGCAATGTGATGCTCAGTGAGGCGGCGGCGTTGCGTACGCCAGGGACGCCAACTTTTAAAAGTGTGTCTGTGGATCAGGCATCAATTTAAAGAAAAGAAGAAAAAAAAATCTGGGACAAGTGTGTGGCACTCAGAAACATGGATGTCACTGTATAACAGAGAGAGAGAGAGAGAGAGAGAGAGATGTTCTCATATGTGCACCACTTTGGCGCTAGATCAAAGCGGCTTGATTTGTCCGTTGCGTTCTGATTGGTCAGCGGTACACAATCTTTTTAACATGCTATAATTTTTCTCACAACAGCTCATTGGCATGTTTTCATTTCTATCCATGTTATCATAAAGTTATTTCATGCTAACTACCGTAAACAAATGTAAAAGGCGCCTGGTTAGCATGACACCGCCTGCGTAATGCTAACTCGTTCTGTTCAGAATGTTAGCATTAGTAGCACAAAAAGACAAGTCAAAATATTTATTTGGGACCTATCATGGAGAACTGAAAGGTTTTCAGGTTCTGTCCAGGTTGACACACTGGATTAAATTGCTTATTTTTAAAAAAATTACCTGGGGTAAAATTTTGTGCGCTGCGAGACCTGAGACTGACCCCATTTTAAAAAGGCCAAACCGTGTGTGTGTGCTCAAATACGGTAGGTGCTGTCAGTCACACACTCCTCTCTCTCTCTCTCTCTCTCTCTCTCTCTCTCACACACACACACACACACACACAGCCCCCAGCTTAAACACAAATTGACCCTGACCCTGACAGACAGGAGTGAAAGCAGGGTGATGCTACGGCTAACGTTTATCACATTGCTCCTCTTCTGTAGCACACTTGCAGTCTCCCACACACTCACACTCTCACACACACTCACACTCATGCTGTCAGGACCTCTTACAGCCTCTTTCATCATTTGACAAGGATCAGATTGGGCCTGGGCTGGAGCATGCTGCTCGTTCCTGAGCGAGGCCGCGCAGGAGGTTATCAGCGCAAAAACTGCAGCACAAAACTGTGTTTATCGGAAAACGCTTTGATTCTCGGACATCACCGAGCTCAACAATCCAGCGTGACTTCTTTCTTTCTTTTCCCTTTTTTTTAAATAAAAAACCTCAGTACCTCAGAAGAAATGGCTGTTCTACCACAATTTTGGTGTTATCTTAAAGTTTTTATTATAAAAACCACAACCAGCTTGCAAATATTAATTCAATATTAGCAAGAATGAAATCATATTTTCAACACCTATCATATTAACTCAGTGCTAGCTGTTATTCAGCACTAAGCACATTAGCATAGTAGTCAGTATTATTATTATTATTATTATTATTATTATTATTATTACATATCTCACAATATGCCAGAGAGTTTATATGAAAGCCCATTTCTGCCACTAGAGACAAAAGTCAGCTTGTGAGGCGGTGTGTGTATGAGACACGTGTGTATGGCTACTAAGTTATACTTATGAGTTACTATATCATAATTATGACATGCTAAGTAAATATAAATGAGCCATAATTATGATATAAGCTACTAAGTCATAATTACGACTTAGCATCTCATGATTATGACCTAGCTCTCTCATAATTATGACTTACAAACTCTTAATTATGACTTAGCATCTCACAATTATAACTTAACTCCTCATGATTATGACCTAGCTATCTCATACTGATGACCTACAAACTCCTAAAATATGACTTAGAATCTCATAATTATAACTTAGCATCTCATGATTATGACCTAGCTATCTCATAATTATGACTTGGCATTTAATAATTATAACTTAGCATGTCATGATTATGACCTAGCTTTCGCATAATTATGAGTTACAAACTCTTAATTATAACTTAGCATCTCATGATTATGACCTAGCCATCTCATAATTATGAATTAGAAATGAATTTTAATTATGACTTAACATATAATTATAAGTTAGCATCTCTTGATTATGTCCTAGCTATCTCATAACTATAAGTTACAAACTTTTAATTATAACTTAGTGTCTAATAATTGTAACTTAACATGTCATGACTGTGACCTTGCTATCACATAAGTATGACTAACAAACCCTTAATTATGACTTAGCATCTAATAATTATAACTTAGCATCTCATGATTATGACTTAGCATCTTATAATTATGACTTAGCATCTCATAATTATGACTTAGCATCTCATGATTATGACCTAGCTACTTCATAATTATGACTTAAAAACTCTTAATTATGACTTAGCATCTCAAAACAATGACTTAACATCTCATGATTATTATCTAGCTATCTCATAACTATGATTTACAAACTCTTAATTATGACTTAGCATCTCATAATTATGACTTAGCATCTCATGATTATGATCTAGCTATTGCATAATTATGACTTAGAAGCTCTTATATATAACTTAGCATCTCATAATTATAACTTAGCACCTCATGATTATGACCCAGCTAGCTCATAATTATGACTTACTAATTCCAACTTTTTTTTGTCTTGTGCCGGAAATGAGCTTCTGTAATTTTATGCTAAATTTAAAATCAAAAAGAAATAAGAGTTAGCTTGCTAAGATTAACTAAGATAACAACTAGCTAAGATTTGTACCTGCTAGCAATTATTTTATTTATTTTACAGACATGTTATGATTAATATTTATAAACAGGGTTAGCTGAGTTAGCAATATTTGGAGAACTAGCTAGCAGAACTAGCATGTAATCTTCAGCTGTTTACTTTTCTCTTCCTGTTAGGAGTTCTGAGTAAATAAAAATCGGAGAAAGTGTGCAGAAGCCAGGAGTAATCGCTACAAAGTGACTCTGTGTCAGAACAGCTCATTGCATATCGTTCATCTCTACACACAGACAAATAAAACACACCAGAACTTCTCAGAATAAAAACAATAAAAGTTTTAGCACCCTGTAATCACTACACACTGGAACATAAGTTCAAAGTCTTCCAGAATTTATACAGCAGCGTGATTCGGGGTGCATTTGCATGCGCATGAATAAATGATTAAAGACGATACCGATCAGAGTTAATTAGTTCTATTGTTAATTTTTCATCGCCTTTATCCGAGACGGAGAAAACGCATTAGCTGCTCGGTGTCTGCTAAATCTTTCATGGCAAGCTGTTCCGCAGGAAAACAAAACAAGCGTCTGGAAGAAAACAACCTGGAAAGATGTTGAAGGTGCTTCTGAACTGCTGGCTCACGTGTCCAAAAGAACGGAGAACCCAGCTAACAAGCTCGTGTTAATTTTCCTACGGTTCCACGCCAAGTTTCTGTTGTTTCTTGTAAACCTAAAACGTTGGTTGGAACCATAGAAGATTTGATGTTGAACCCTGCAACAGCAAGATTCCATATCACAAAAGATCCCAGGTAGAGCCGTTTTTTTGGAATAGAAACCACAGAGAACCTGCGAAGAGCTGAGAGCCAAGACAGTTTAATTAACTGTTAAACCCCAGAAAGAATCTGGCCACTAAACATAAAATAAGGACCAATAATTCACCATTATTTAGTTTTTTTTGTGGATAATAACTAGTATGATTAGTATTATTTTCAGTATTAGGGTTCCTCTCAGGTTTCTGAAATTAATAAATTGTGTGTAAAGCTGTTCTAGGAATCAAATTCCTCTTTAAGTCTTGTGTATATAATTCCGACAGAGGCTAAGAACCCGTAATTATCTGAGGAGGTCTTAAGGAACACTTTTAATAAGAGTTCCAAATTCCACGTTCAAAGGAGTTTCCAAATTCAATATCCAAGAAGAAAATAGCCAATAATGTGGGGTACAATAAAGTGACCAAGGCACAAAGGCCACACCTCCTTCAATATTATGACACATAGGCCACGCCTCCTTCAATATAATTAAAACACAAAGGTCACTCCTCCTTCAATATGATTAAGACACAAAGACCACACCTCCTTCAAAATTATTAAGACAAATACCACACCTCCTTCAATATGATTAAGAAACAAAGGCCACACCTCCTTCAATATGATTAATAAACAAAGCCATGCCTCCTTCAATATGATTAAAACAAAAAGGCCACGCCTCCATCAATATGATTAATAAACAAAGCCACGCCTCCTTCAATATGATTAAAACAAAAAGGCCACACCTCCTTCGAAATGATTAAGACAAAGGCCAAACATCCTTTAATCTTATCAAAACAAAGACCACACCTCCTGCATAATTATTAGACAAAGACCACACCTCCTTCAATATGATTAAAACAAAGGCCACGCCTCCTTCAATGTGATTAAAATGCAAAGACCACGCCTTCTTCAATATGATTAAAACACAAAGGCCACGCCTCCTTTAATATGATTAATATGCAAAGGCCACACCTTTTTCAATATGATTAAATTATAAAGGCCACGCCTTCTTCCATATGATTATGGCCATGTCTCCTTGATTGTTGCTGACATAACGGCCACACCTCCTCTACTGTGACTAAGACATTAAGGCACCGCCTCCCTCCATTTTATTAATAGATAAAGGCCGCACCTCAATTGTGACTGACACAAAGGCCACATCTCTTCGATTGTAATTAAGTCACAAAAGCCACGCCTCCTTCACTGAAAATGAAACTTCTGAATGTTACCCCGTCTCCTTTAACCAATGATACTGACGTAGAATAGACTGAGAGTTATTTGAAGTGTTTACGTAATCCTTAAAAACAGATTCCTGAAACACTCCTGGCTCCGTCATACTTCCTGCCGTATTTTGCATGACCTTTCATACTGAAACATCATGGAGCATTCATCAGTCCAGACAAGCGCTCTGCATATTCATGTGATTCATTTCAGCGTCGGCCGGCGCTGCTGATTGCTTTAAAACCTGCTCGTCGGGCAGAATCCTCCACATAATTAGCATTTTTCTGAAGCCAGTTTTATCCACGAGGTTTCCTGTGATCAACAATGAAGCTCTTAATGAAGCGTGGCACCTCACTGTGTGACGCTTTCATTCAAAATTCATTCATTCCTTGTTCCTCAATTCATCTTGAGAAGTTGGAGTCAGCGGGACGCTGGAGCCTGTGGATCGAGGCGAGATCTGCCTCTGGTTTGTGTAAGAGATAAACAGGAAGACGGTGGGCATCAGTAATGATACTAAACTCTAACGCTGGATAATAACCTCCATCCCTGAGGTATATAGGTTACGCCTCCTTCACTGCATCAAAGGTACAAAGGCCACCTTCTTTTTTCTTTGGCACAAATGCCACACCTCCTTGATTGTGACTAAAACAATGACCACACCTCCTTCATTTAGGCACAAAGCTTAATCTGCATCGAGATGTCAATGGTGCAGAGGCCACACCTCCTTCACTGAATCTAAATGCACACAGACCATGCCTCCCTCACTGAACCTAAATGCACAAAGACCCCGCCTCCTTCACTGAATCTAAATGCACAAAGACCACGCCTCCCTCACTGAATCTAAATGCACAAAGACCACGCCTCCCTCACTGAACCTAAATGCACAAAGACCACGCCTCCCTCAGTGAACCTAAATGCACAAAGACCACGCCTCCCTCACTGAACCTAAATGCACAAAGACCACGCCTCCCTCACTGAACCTAAATGCACAAAGACCCCGCCTCCTTCACTAAATCTAAATGCACAAAGACCACGACTCCTTCACTAAATCTAAATGCACAAAGACCACGCCTCCTTCACTAAATCTAAATGCACAAAGACCACGCCTCCCTCACTGAACCTAAATGCACAAAGACCACGCCTCCTTCACTAAATCTAAATGCACTAAGACCCCGCCTCCTTCACTAAATCTAAAGGCACAAAGACCACGCCTCCTTGATTGAATCTAAATGCACAAAGGCCCCACCTCCTTCACTAAATCTAAATGCACAAAGACCACGCCTCCCTCACTGAACCTAAATGCATAAAGGCCCCACCTCCTTTACTAAATCTAAATGCACAAAGACCCCGCCTCCTTCACTAAATCTAAATGCACAAAGACCCTACCTCCTTCACCAAATCTAAATGCACAAAGACCACGCCTCCTTCACTAAATCTAAATGCACAAAGACCACGCCTCCTTCACTAAATCTAAATGCACAAAGGCCCCACGTCCCTCACTAAATCTAAATGGATAAAGCCCCCACCTCTATTGTTGACACAAAATCCCCACCTCCTTCACTGCATCTTACACACAAAGGCCACACCTCCATTGCTCCTTGTCCACAGAAGCCACACCTCCATTGCTGTTTCTGAAGTAAAAAGCTATGACTTCTTTTATCTTTTATCTTATCTTACTTATTTTATCACTGAAAAAATGACCACATAATCTTTAGTGAGATAGGTACAAAGACCACACCTCCCTCGTTGGTTTTACAGTGACTTAACCAAAGGTCACACATTCTTCATTACGCCTGAGGCATTAAAAGGCCACGCCTCATTCACTGTATACAAGATAATAAAGGGCCTTCATGACTTCAAACACATTAAAAGGCCACACCTCCTTCACGGTTTCCAAGACATTAAAAGGCCACACCTCCATGTTTTCCAAGATGCTAAACGGCCACACCTTCATGGCTTCAAAGACATTAAAAGGCCACACCTTCTTTACAGTTTCCAAGACGTTAAAAGGCCACACCTTTTCTAAGGTGTAAAAAGATAAGTCATTTAAATCTCTTAATTAAAATGATTCGTTCTGATTGGTTCACTGATGAGCTCAGTTGGAAAAGCAAAGAGAAAATTTTGTGACATTTTTTTATCAGTTGAGTTATAAAATTCTAAAACACTGGTCCCAGATCAGTTCTCTGCTTTCATGAACTGTCCCATGTTTGATAATAAACCAAAAGCACGGAGTGAACATCACACCGTCACGCCCCGGCGCGTCCCCTCGTGACCTATTACCCTCTCTCTTGCGATTAAAGACCGGATCTTTTTTAAATACCATTTGAATAATTCATTGATTTTTTTAGAAAGTAGATCAGGCAAGGATGAAATATATTCGGAATAAAAAACCCAAACACAAGCCGACGTGCGTGTACCTCTTTCCGCTTCTCGGATATTAACTCTTACTGAAAATGAATATTTCATTTTTGGACTGGCCGAGGCTTCACAGGAGAATGACTCCGTGTACATTTACATTAATTTTTTTTTTTTGGAGGGGTGAATTTCGGCGACTAGGCCCCCCGGAGGTCACGCCGCGCCTCGTGTCGGACTGACAGGTCTTTTTAAAGTGGTTGTCAGTTGAAAACGGCCGAGCGGAAATTTCCCCCGTTTTTTTCTTTCTTTCTTTCTTTCCTGATTGGTTGCCTTGATGTGTGTTAGTCTAACCTGGAAGGTTAGGGAGGGTGTCACTCAGCCCGGGACTGTCTTACTGTAAAATGTTGCATGTCTGTCCACGGTGGGCGCACGCACTCAGGGTTTGTGGCTGTCAAGTTGATTTTATCCTCCTTTAGTTACCCAACACGCTGACAAGCAGTCTGTCAGGTGTTTGTCTTCGGTCCGTACCGTCGCTGTGTCTGAAAAGTGAGAATTATTCGCATTAGCGCCAACTTTTTCCCCCTCTCTCGCTCTCTCCGGATCCGTGGCCGTCTAATTTGCCGGCGCTCTCCTGTCTCTGTGACAGCGGCTTGTCACAAGAGCTGCAGGGTTTTTTTTTACCGAGTTTTGAACGAAGACAGAGCGCGAGAGAGAGAGTCTACTTTTCCCTTTCCCTCACCTCGCCTACTCCATTTGCATTCGGTTTCATCACCTCTTCGTGGGTTTTTTTCCCCCCTCTGAGGGGATTTTTTTTTTTTGGGAAATCTGACTTTTATTGTCAATGTCATCGACATGCTTGAGGAATCTCAGCTCAGTCTGAGCAAAAAGTAAAGATTCTCCAAAAATAATTGATGGTTTTGTTTCACTCCGAATTTGAGAAACTCGAACGCAAGCAGATCATTTCTTCGTGGATTTTTAAAAATATTTTATTTTATTTAAAATTAAAACATTTGGAGCGTTTTTGGACTTTTAGATTTTTAATCACCGATCAGCTCTTAAAAATAAAAAACCATTATATCAAAACTGCACCTTGGGATACTTCGTGTGGAAACGGCATTCAATCGGCTTTCAAATGATATGACGTAATTTCATTCCCAGACAAAAAATTAGAGACAATTTCCTTTCATTTGTATAAAAAATTAAAGTGGTGCCAATACTAATGCACATAAATAGCGAGAATATTTTTAAGCTAACAGCGACGTTACATCAAAACCAATTCGAATAAATGTTTTATTAATAAAGAGAAATTAGTCACAAAAAAAATAGCAATTATCGTTTTTCATGAAAACTAGCGACATTCCTAGCGGACACCTTGCTAGTGGTCTCCACTTGGCCATGAATATGTTAATGTGTCATGCTGATTAAAAATAAAAAAATACAACAAAAATACAACAAATTTTAAATATTAAAGCAAATTTGCAACATGACAAATACATTGTCCGGTGTCATGCGGAAACATTCGGTCGCTAGCACGTAACAATCTCAGCTGGCTAGCCTGGTCTATCTCACAGAGTTCTTGAAATATGGCAGCTTTATCTCCACTCGAACACTGCAGAGAGTTCCACATCACACCGGAGCATCTCATGGTTCAACAGCTACGGCACGGCTCGTCATACACACCTGACAAGAGGAGCACGGCTAATCTCGGCTTTCCTACAGACAGCAACCTTTAGGCTTCTCCAGCACTGAGATATCACAGGCAGGAAAAAAATGTCAAGGTGTCAGATCGTGAAGTCTTTGAGAAGGGGAATCTGCTTTTATGAGGCTGGCAGTGAAAACTCGCTTCTCAGCCATGATGGATTAATTGGAGTAAATCAATGTGGAAATAGCTGCCACGTGGTTTAATCGCTAATGCTCACGGAAACAGCTTCGCCAGCTACCTGTGCTACCAGGATTAACAACAATTCAAGTGTCTGAAAGCATGACGTCAATAACAGTATTGACAATTAGAATGACTTTTATATTACCACATTCAGTGTTGTGGTAAAGACAGGAAGTGAAAACACTTTCCACTCAGAGCCTTTCAGTGAATAACGCTACATTCATCCCTGAAAACTCTTTACTAAATTCTTTATATTCACATCTACATTAATAAGGCAGTTCTACTTTCAGTTCTACTTCCCCTTCCTGAAAGTTTTACTCACTCAAAACCCACTTCCTGCTACATTTACTTCCAGTTAAATAAATGTCCTGAACAATCTACCATTAGGACTTTACTTAAAATCTACTTTGCTGCGCTTATTGTGGCAGGGGACTTTAACATTTGCAGGAAGTTCCGGCTCAGAGGGAGGTTTTATGCTGAACGGACCAATCGGTGGCCACTCTGCAGGACACTCTGGATGACGCAGAAAGGGACATGTTTCGGCGCAGCTCTGATGACATCAACATGTTTACGGAAGTGGTTGTGGGATTCATAGGAAAACTGGTGGACGACACGGTTCAGAAGACTACAGTTCAGCGTTTAACACCATAATTCCCTTCATACTCACCACTAAGTTGGAGATACTGGGCCTCAGCCCATCGCTGTGTCGCTGGATCTCCAACTTCCTGACAGGCAGACCACAGGCGGTACGGTTGGGCAACCA
>JAQMYF010000001.1:68915809-68931274 GCA_030014195.1 Neosilurus mollespiculum
AGAACCCGTCGATAGTGGGGCTTGAACCCCCAACCTTGGGATCAGTGATCCAGCACCCTACCACCAGGCCACCACTGTCCTCACACACATTTAATAATATATAAATATATTTTGAGGCGCACACATTAGAAATAACTTTAATCAGTCATTTAAAGTGGGTGGCACGGTGGCGCAGTGGTTAGCACGTCCGCCTCACAGCAAGAAGGTCCCGGGTTCGATTCCCGGACTCAGAACTCAGACTGTCCCTGCGCTTGCATGGGCGGTTTCCTCCCGGTACTCCGGTTTCCTCCCACAGTCCAAAAACTGTTGTATGTGAGTATTTGCCTGTTGATGGCCTGCGAGCTGTCCAGGGTGTACCCTACCCTCTCCCAGAGTCGGCTGAGATGGGCGACCCTAATTAGCATGAATGAGTCATTTAAGGCGTCAAATCGCACCCCGATATTTTCTCAGTTCCAGGTTTAGTCTTCGCTGTACTCCGTCGTCTTCGTGTTCAAGAGAAAAGAAATAATAAAGAGAAGAAAAAGAAAGCCTCAGGTCGATAAAGCTCTTAGATTTGGTGTGATTTTTTTCCCCCACCGAGCCTATTTCCTGCAGGCTAAGCATCATTAATGGGGCTTTAGGAATTATCTCGCGGACCTGCGTCGACCCGCTTTTTATTTTCTCTCGGGTTTTATTTTTCGTCCGGCCCGAATATGCTGCTGTCAGAGTGGCTTAATGAAAAGTAACGCGCCGCTGATTACACTTTTATTTGCTCTCTGTGTAAAAAGAGCCGCCGTTAATTTAGCATCCGTGTGTTTGAATTTGCCACGGCTGAATGATTTAGTCAGGCGGGAGGTGGGGAGGGGGGCAGCCCATCTCTCTAACACACACATACACACACACCTTCTCCGATCACTGCCTTGTGGGGACCCCGGGTCCCTTTAAACCACAATTTAAAGAACACAAACTTCGACTCATGTTTATTCCCTCTGTACTATAAAGGTCATCATGGGGCAATTTTTTCCCCTCAGAAAATCACCTGAAGAACCTTGGATCCTGGTTTGTGCCTTAATTTTTTATTTCTTTTTTGGTTGTAAAAACATGTAAATGTTAAATAAATAAATAAATAAATAAATATGTGCTATCTGAGTTCCTTACAGCGTAACTGTAAATTAGACGACTGTTAAAAACTACCATGGCTTGTGTTTGTGTTAATGTACTTTTTTCTTTTTTCACGTGAATGTAATGGTAAAATAAAGGGCGGAGTCAAACTGTCAAGGATTGCACGTCAATTAATACAACTGAAGGGCAGGTGTTAAAATTAAAACCGCAGCTCTGTGTTGTCCTGATACTGAACAACTCAAGACTTAAGCTAACAATAAAACAACTTAATCTAACATTAAACTTGTGTCAGGGAGTCTTTGTTAGCTAGCATCCCGTCGAAACTTTTGCTAGCTGAGTTAGCATCATCACAAACCCTAAAATCTAGATGTAATTTGTCGCTTTTTTCTTTTTGCTTTGCTGGGGTTTTTTTTCTGAACAAGTATTAGCGAGACCTTACACTTCCCTTGACCGTTCCTAGCTAGAAATAAATAAATAGCTAGCCTAGCTTGCTGCTAGCTGGTGAGGCTTTTTAAAAAATAATTCGTACGGTGAGGTTTTCCAATCATATTCAAAATTTAGGGAAGGAGTCTCCAGTGTCATCGCTTAGTAAGAGTCAGATGTAAAGGTGTAAATTTATGGGGGGTGCAGGGGGCGGGGGGTAATTAACACAGAGATAACAGTAACTCTGCTTCATCACGACACGCTGTCCATTGATTATTTTACTAAAACAGCACAACAGTGTGTGTTGTTCCCCCTCACGTATGCACACCTCCTCGTGTTGCTGGGAGGCAGGAGCCTATCTCAGCCAACTCTGGGTGAGGGCGGGGTACACCCTGGACAGCTCGCCAGGCCATCGCAGGGTTAACGTACACACAACCACTCACACATTCATACCTAGAGGCAATTTTAAACAGCCAATTAGCTTAATGTGCATGTCTTTGGACTGTGGGAGGAAACCGGAGTACCCTGAGGAAACCCAAGCACATGGAGAACATGCACACAGAAATGCCTTCGGCGAGCCCGGGACTCGAACCCTGGATCCTCATGCTAAGTGTGGTGGATGTGCTAATCACTACACCACCGATCCGCCCCCTTTCGAGATCCCAGCAGCTTATATTACAGCTGTATCGTTTTCATTTTGGTGCTTTTACTCTAAACTATAGCACCGGTTCCGATCTCTCCCTCAGATCTTCGACAGTCTCGGACGTCCTCCTATCAAACAGGACGCATCCTTTGTCCGCAGGGATCGCATGTAGGAAGGTCTCAATCGTTTTGGAGCTTTTTGACATTAAAATTCATTACGCTGGCGTCTCTCAGCAGACCAGTTCCCTGGGGAGGCACACTTTTCCCATCGCTGTCAAGTCCTGCGCTGCCTTTTCTGCCCTTTTTATCTTGAAAGAACTAATTCCCCTCCTCTTGCCCTTTTCAGTTCGGGACGTGGCCCAGTGAAGCCCCTAGAAATGAAGGGTTTAGTGTCAGCGAAGGAAAGAAAAAACACCGCGGACGATGACTGCAGGCAGTATATTAAGGGGTTGACGGGGAAAACTAGGGCCCTTTGACTTTGACAGCGAAGAGGATTTGATGTTTCGATAATATTATCAGGAGAAGCCGAGCAATCGATAGGAGAGATGACGGCCTGCGTCCCAATTACCCCGCGGTTATGGGGCGGGTTAATGAGGCTCGTCCTCATCGCCTCTTCCACACACACAATGCACTGTGATTGACTGCTATTGTAAAGCGCACAGAGGGGCGTCTGAAGTTCACCGCATTGAATGAACACACTTACAGCACTGGGTTCGCACCCGAACGTCTTCTTTCAGCACTTCTCAAACTAGCTGATCGATGCGAAGCTGAAATGTTACGGTACTGGAGAACGTAAGACTTCATAGCTTAAGCAAATAAAAAAAACAACTTAATCTAACTTTTGTAAAATAATTCTTTAAAAGTACAAGACCAGAAATGCACATTTGCTTGGACTTTTGTCAAGGCGTTTTTCTTATCTAACCCCCCGTGGAAACTTTTGCTAGCTGAGTTAGCATCATCATAAACCCCGAATTCAAGAATTAATTTATGAAGACTTCCATTCTTGCTGATTTCTTTTTTTTTAAGTATTAGCATAACCTGATTATTCATTTTACCGATCCTAGCTAGAAATTAGCTATCGATTGTTGTAGATTAGCATAACATTCCCAGCAGTGCAGAGTTAATAATATTTGAAATATGATTATTAATGAGGAGGCAGAAAATGGAGTTTCAGCAATGAACAGCTAGTGTTTCACCATCGCTTTGTCCTCCATCTTTGTTTTTACTCAGCTGACCACCAACTTGTGAACCTGATCATAAATTAATAATAAAAGAAGAAGAAAAGAAAAAAAAAAACAGAGGGAAATTAACAAAAAGAAATGGCTGCATGTTTTATCTAATCACAATGCAGGAAAATGACTTGGGCGGAGCCTTAGACAGTGAAGGTGGGTCTTTTATGTTGAGCTTTAACGTAGCTTCTGTACTAAAGGAGGATAACAAAAAAAGTTGAAAAAGTAAAAGGAAAAAAACAATGTAGAAAGATTTTAAAATAATTTGTTATTCGCAAATTAAATAAAAAGATGTAAATAAATTAGGAGAAAAAGGTACTGGATGAACGAGTGTGGTGTGAGGTTGGTCAGGAATTTATGAATAATTTCTGAAAACATTGCACGATTTTTGACTTTGGAAGATTCCATGTTCTGTAGAATTGAATAAAAAAAAAAAAGAAAAGAAAATGTGGGAATAAAAACAGCGAGCGTGAAATCCTCAAACCGCTAGCACTAAAAATGCATGAATGTTGTAAACGCTAAACGATATCAGAGATCGGAGCACGTCCAGCATCAATCGTTACACCGTACGACGACAATTTGGCGTCCAAACATTTTGCGTACAAACGCAATTTAATTCTTCAAATGGGAAAATTCCAAACTGATTCTTTTTCCGTATTTTCAAAATTGTTTACATTTTAACGTTTTGTCATCTGTCCAAAGATAAATAAATAAATGAATAACAAAAACAAAACACCAGAATACACTGCACATGCAGACGTGAATCCGAAATCGACTATTTATTACAGTGAACAGATTCGAACAATCCTTAAACAAACATAAAAATAAATTTTCTGAAATTTGTCGGTGCAAGGTTTTTTTTTTTTTACTTTTTACTTGTTTCCAACAGTGACATCATTAATGAGATTTTTAAAGAATGTTCCAATAAAGACGACCAAACATATGCATGCTGGGAAAACAAACAAACAAAGAAAAAAAGCATGTAAACTGTAAACTTCTTTTTGTTTTTTTGGCGAAATGTAAACTTTGTCGTATATTTACATAATTGCGACGTGCGTTGAACACACACACATATATATATATTCTTTACTTGCCAAAACAGATCTGTTACTATACTGGATGTGTTTGCGTATATATAAGACATGTGCCATTAAAACATTGTTCGGATTCCTTTTTTTGTAATTAGTTCGCATATTTGCGTAAAATTGATTGAAATGCGATTCGTAATCATTTGCATACATCTTGGTAATGTTGATGTCGTTTCTTTTCGCATTTATCTTCAAAAAAATACAAATATTTGTGATGTAAAAAGTATAAATTGTTTGAATTAATGAACTGTAGCTACTTTTATTAGCTAGCATGACAAGATCGCAAACATTTAAATAGATACGTATGTTTTTTAACTTGGCACATACCTGATATATAGATTATAATAAATATCGTAAACAAATCCCATCTTGGGAAATTTGAATCGAAGTGTCAATAGAACAGTTAATACACACGATTCCACACAATCCACTCAATCAAGCAACTCGTTAAAAAAAAAAAAAAAGGAACGTCTGACACGACAGAGGAAATATAGGTCTTAAAAACGTCCAAAAGTGTCTTTTGTCCATAAACAGTTTTGTCAAACTGTCCCAGCAGCGTATTCCACTAGACATACCACGTGAATTTGTGTTCACCCTTTTTTTTTGGTCATGAAGTCACGTGAGCGCCTTAATTACGTTGCACTCCGCTCTCTAGGATCGAGCCTTTGGTCGTGCTCCAGGAAACAACCGTGTTGCTGTTGTGCGCTTGGTCCAAAGTGCCGTGTTTGAATAAGGGATCGTGGAAAACGCCGTCCATCCAGTGTCTCAATGTGGTCACTGGCGAGTCCTGCTGCTTCTCCACAACTTTCACGGGCGGCGAAGATGAACCGGGGATCGCCGGCTGACATCGAAGCATGCACGACGAATACTCGGTCGGATTTAACGAGGTGGCGGTTTGGGCCAATGACCAAATCCGCGGCTTGTTATCGAGAGTCTGGTGCTCTTGCTGGAAACAGAGTTTGGTATTCCCATTGGGATTGTGCTCGCAATCTCGGCTCGGAGTTTTCAGGCAGCTTTTCGGCAAATTGCTGTCCCTTTCCAAGGAGGTTCTGATGGACGGTAACTTTAAAGCGTCCCCTTCAAGCGACGGTAACTTTAGGGAAGTTTCTTTGAGGTGATCAGGTAGCGTGTTCATGTGTGTGCTTACGTGGAACTGATGCTTCAGGTCGCATTCGGAGTTCTCCGACTCGATGGCGTCGAAGTCGTCTAGGTCACTCAGTTGAAGGTCCTTATCGTCTCGACTACGGCTCTCTGATAAAACAATAAGAAAGATTCGTATCACAAAGTCGTCGCAAGACAAGGGTTTTTTGTTTTGTCCTGGGACTTTCCCCAGAGGTCCTCACTTTTTGGTTCATCCCTTATTGACAACTGACTGACAAATGCTAACTTTAAAGTAGTAACTCAAACGCAAGACAAAATACTCCAACACTAGAACTGGTTATGCTACCCGTGTGGAATTTTATACCACGACGTTGTAAACAACGGTTAGCTACACCGCTAGTGCCAAAATGTAACGTTTGATCTGAATTAGCTGTGAAGGAAATGAATTCAGTGAGAAATACGGTTCTGAATCACTTCCCTCCAAAATAAAAGTCCTCATTTTGTGTTGTAAACGTAGACGTATTTCACTTTATATGCCTAACAAATGGAAACAAAGCTATGGAGTATTGCTAGCTAAGATCGATTTTTCAAATTCCTTTTTTTAAATATCACGGTTACCAAAATCTTTAACCACGACAGAGCAAATTGTTGGTAGCATGACATGGTGTCTTAGAGCGAGACTCCTGAAGGAACAAATGTTTATAGCCGCTATAGTGCTAGTAACTTAGCATTTAATGCTAACACTGAATCTATAAAAATGTACTCAAATTTCCAAAAGTTAGCTTTTGAATGCTAACTCGGGTTACTTTGATTAATTACCGCATGCTAAGTCTCTTATTACAGATAGTAGCATTAATATTTTTCTTAAGCCATGCTGTACTGTCATTAGGCCCCGCCCACAAAGTGGCTCGGGAGCTATAGGAGTGGATTCTGTCCGTCCGTCTGTCTGTCCATCACACTTTAGTTTTCAGACATTTTCTTGCCGTGGGTGAAGTTGGGGCTTTCAAACTGCCGGCTCACTACTATGAGTGCTAGGATGAGTTTGTGTGTGAGTGACCTTGACCTACTTTTCAAGGTCAGGGAGGCAAAACTGTGTATTAGGTTTCCGGATATTTACTTGCCGCGCGCTGAAGCTTTCAAACTTGCTATGCTTGTTCTATTTCGGCATATTATGAAATGGTCCTTTCGGTGGGAGCGTCTGGACCCCTGTGGTCTATTTTTATTGTTGTGATGTCAATGAACAGAACCGTTAAAGATACACGAGAAAGCTAACCATCGTCGTTGGCGTCGCTTTTGATCTGATCCTCCTGCGAGGCGGCATCTTCGTCATCGGTGCACCGCTTCTCGTCCGAGCCCTTGTTCCTGGGCGCCCACGTCATCTTGTTCTCCTTTTTGAGTCTCCGCCTGGCGTTGGCGAACCACGTGGACACCTGCGTGAGCGTCATCTTGGTGATGATGGCCAGCATGATCTTCTCGCCCTTGGTAGGGTATGGGTTCTTACGGTGCTCCTGCAGCCAGGCCTTCAGCGTGCTGGTGGTCTCGCGCGTGGCGTTCTTCCTCCTCGTGCCTCCGTCCATCGAGCCATATCTACAGCCAGTGCAGGGAAACAGTACTTTATTTCTTTATTTCTGTTCCATCTCAATGCAATTCATCATGTTAAAAAAGCCCCTCGGGGGAAGAACCATAAAATAAACATGGCCTGCCGTTTTCTCCAGTCGCCCACTTTCACTTTATGTGGGTTAAAAGCTCTGGGACGGCGTTTAGGCTTTGATATGAAGATAAAGCGAGTGTAAAAATTGTTCTATTGACCGCAGAGAGCCTTTTAGACAGACAGCTTGTACGCTACATCGCTAACAACATAGCCACGTTCTCTTTATATCACTATAAAATGTACAAATACTGGTACACATTTATTAGCATATCTTCCTCTCTTGGCTAACGTCGTCTAAAGCATGCCAAGCTGATTAGCGTCTCTGAAATGTCACGCCGAGCTAATCGCTCATGATGCCGTTGGAAATCTGGTCGGCGGCCAATTATCCGATCGATCCGCACCGAGGCTCCAACCCAGTTTGATTAGCGTGTTAGCAAAGTTAGCAAAGTGGTAATGAAAGGGCGGGGTAAATATACAGCACCTGTCGTACTGGTACTGCCCCAGAGTGGGGTCGTAGGGGTAGTACGCAGCAGCTGCAGCCTGGGTGATGCTCGCAGAAGCCGCGCTGTCTTTAGCGTCGAAGGCACCCTGCAATCACACACACACAACATCATCATCACGACCATCATCATCATCAGAACAGAACGCGGTTTATTGAACGAATGAATTTTGCTGGAAGGAAAAATCAATGTTTGTGATTTTAATAAACACAGATTATTATTTTATTTCGTTATTGTTTTTGTTCTTTAGATTCGCACACACACACACACACACACACACACACAGACTAAAACAGAAGGTTTCCTCATATAACCGATGAAACATCGTTTCCAGAGAAGGATTTTTTCCACCATGTCGATTTTATTCCCGAATGTTCTGTGTGTCCGGAGGGCGAGACGGCGTGTATTACATCATAATGACATCACTTCCTGCTTTTATTAGTAATGCAGCTGGATTACAGGTAATGTTAATCAGATTTTGTTTTGAGCAGATTAAAATGTTTACAGATAAACACACACACACACACACACACACCCCTGTACATGCATTACACACCTCTTTACTTACTCTCCAGATTCCAATTTCTGCTTTAATTATTAGTATAATTTTTAGTAGTAGTCTTATTATTGGTATTAGTATTTGTATGCTTATTATTTTTATATATTGTATTATTTATATTTCCTCCAACAGATCAACAGTCCCCACTATAAAAACTCCACGTCCATCCCGACGACTAATATCCGGGATGTTCTGATCCGAGTCGCCCCACACTCAGCACCTCGTCCTCTCGACTGAAGGGACCCGGAGTTAATCAGTGAAGCTGTGCTGCAGGACATCAACTGTTCCTCCCGGAAAGTTTATTTACTACAGAAGCGTCGGTGGTGACGATAGAAACATCTCACATGCTGACGATTCCACCACATGGTCCTTCGTATCGGACTAAATCACAGCGACTTTCCAGAGAAAATCGAGGTATGATCATTAAAAAAACGGAAAGCCGGATTCTGGATTACTGGTTTCCTTAAAAACACAAATATTCACTTTATTTATCATTAATTTGATATTTATTCTTATAAACATGGAAAAATGACTATCACCCTGTAAGTGTCAGGTGTACAGGGGGGAGCAGTATCACATGAATGCAGGGTGGAGATAGACGGATGGATAGACAGATAGCTAGATAAAACTATGTGAGTAGGATATACAACAAAAAACCCTAATATATATTTTAAGTAGCAAAATATGTAAAAAAAAAAAAAAAAAAAAAAAAAAGAAAAGACAAAAAAAAAGAAAATGTTTCTTCGTGCATGTGTAACGTCCTGCTGTTGTGACGTTGATAAATGTTGGTTGTAAACTTAACACAAAGATCCGCAAAAAAAAAAAAAGAATACATTTTTCCTCACCAGAGAATAAAATGCCGAGGCCTCGGTGCCGTACGTGACGTAGTTTCCGTAGCCCTGTCCACTGGCGTACGGATTGCTGTAGATGCCGAGCTCGTGGTGAGCGGTGGCCAGAAGCCTGCTCTCGTACACAGGGCAGTAAACCGGAGCCTGGGGTGGGGGAGGAGGAGGAGGAGGAGGAGGCGGTGGGGCCGGTGCACATGAGCCAGACTCGGACACGGTGCGCGCACGCGACTCGCAGCACGACGTCAGAGAGTTGGTGGGCATGAGGAACTGAAGGAAGGACAGAAATCATCATCATCATTATTATCAAAAAGAAAAAAGAAAACATACAGTAAGAAAGCATGCACAGACAGGCAGACAGACAGGCAGACAGACAGGCAGGTGTGTGCTGTATGTTCATGGCAGATTATTATTTTAATTTCTTTACATTTTTACTAAAAGTTTAACAAAGTTCTCTGAAGGATGATGATGAGACTGCCATCACAAGTACTTCAATCATTTCCTACTTTCCAAAGCTGGATGTTTTGGGTTTTTTTTTTAAATTAAAAGTAAAAGCAGGTTTTAGAAAATGTTCATCATTTAAGAGCCTTTACATCTTCAAGAACATTTAATTTACACACACACACACACACACACACACACACACACACACACACACACACACACACACACACACACACATTTTCTAGTGAAACGGAGGATCAATATATGACTATTAGGCCTATTTAAGAAAAACAAAAATTACAGGTAACATACAGCTTTATTATTTTTATTATTATTATTATTATTGTTGTTGTTGTTGTTGTTGTTGTTATTATTATTATTATTTTTATTATTATTATTGTTATTATTATTATTATTATTATTATTATTATTGTTATTACTATTATTATTATTATTATCATTATTATTATTATTACTATTATTATTATTATTATTATTATTATTATTTAAAAAGTTCCTGTAAGATATTTTATGGCTTCTGCTTTTATGATTATGAGAAATGTGAAGTCAGGAATATTTTCCTAACAATATTTAAATTATTTAAAAAAAGAAAAGAGAGAAAAGAAAGACCTCTTCAAGAACGCCTTCCTGAAGACCACACTAAACTCACACCTTTATTCTTTCTGTGATTTTTTGTTTTCTTCATGTGTAAGTGCATGTTTCTCTGAGCACGTCGAGGTTCCACGGGGTGTGTTCCTGGAACCGGAAGAACCTTTGTGTATTTAGAGAAGAGCAGAATGACTTTTCTTTTCTTTCTTCCTGCTATCCTCGTAAAGATTTTTATAAATACAAAACTTTCCTGAAAAATGGCTTTGGCTTGTTTGGTTGTTCCTTTGGGAATCCACACACACACACACACACACACACACACACACACACACACACACACTTCATTCTGTGAAATTTTCTAAACCTTACTTTAATAATTAACATCTCCAAATGAATTTTAAAAAATCATAAAGGTGCCAAGTGGAATATTAACCTCTTGAGACCCCACTGTCCTCACATTGTCCTCACACTGTGTGTGTTTCCGTGTAAGTTCCTGTTGAACTATTCCTGCTGATATAAAAGCAGTTGGTTGTTACCCTTTTGCCAAACGTCTTCCTGTATAAAGATGTTGATGAAGTTCAATATTTATCAGGTGGTACGGAACAGAAGCAGTGTGGAGAAATGGCAAGACTCACAAAATTATGGTTGGGACCTTAGGAGGTTAGTGCATTCCCAGAATCCCCTAAAAACCAAGAAATATATCAATAATAAACTGTTTTGTTGTTGAAGTTTTCGGCTAAATGTTTTTGGAGGATTGTTTTCTCTCTCTCTCTCTCTCTCTCTCTCTCTCTCTTTTTTCGTTTTCTCTCTTATGAATAGTACTTCAAAACGGACCTGAGTGGAACCCGCCGTGCATTTCCAGAACCACAAAACAAACAAATAAACATTAAAAAAAAGAAAGAAGGAAAGAAAAAAAAGAAAGAAAGAAAGACAATATTTTGTTGTGTTGTTCAATGTTCCTCTTCACTTTCCAGCAGCACGCGGTGGTGGAGCAGTGCCAACACACACACACACACACACACACACACACCAAACAAAACAACATAACAGCTGTTTTCCGACATCCAGACAGCAGCACGCGCGTGCAGATGTGTAACAGCGATAAAGCACGCGCGTGTCGGGAGGGATATATCCGGTGACGCCAAGCACGTGCGAATGAATCCTACTGCACCGCACATCCCAACACACCCCGTGTCCCGCGTCCGTGAACAATCTATCACCATCAGGATGAAATGGATGGCATGGGATTTTTTTTACCAGACCGGAAAGTCGGCCGTGTTTAAAGCTGTGAGGATGAGGTGTGTGAGGTGTGTGAGGTGTGTGTGTTTGTGTGTGTGTGTCCTGGAGTCTTACCTGTGGAGCAGTGGAGTAGGGGTATCCGAGCTGTGGGTAGGACATCGCAGATGATCCCCTGGATGCAGGAATGAGTGGAGAGTGGTGCAGCTCTGCACCAGCATGCATGCACTAGTGGACCTCTGGACGCTTATAGGGCGAAGAGGAGGAAGAAGAAGAAGAAGAAGAAGAAGAAGAGCGACAGCATGTTGCATTGACTTCCTCTTCTTTTTCTTTTTTTTTTTTTGTTCAATAATTTCCCAGCAGAAGGAAGAAAAAAAAAATGCTAACAATTAAAAAATCTGCAGCGTGCTAATCAAGTCATAATGAAACCAATGAAATTATTTCATTCCACCATCATTAATGAGCGCGTGCCACAACTAGGCTACAGCTAAGTAATAATAATAGTAATAACAATATAATAATAATATAATAATATGATAATAATAATAATAATGCTATTACTAATAACAACAACAACAACAACAATAACAATAATAATAATAATAATAATAATAAACAGTAGCATAAAACACGTCAACCTTGCTGCGGGTTTGTTTTAAACGCCAGCGGTCTCTGACGTCAGAAGGAAAAAAGGGGCGCTCAAAAAAAAAAAAAAAAAGCAGACTGTAACTTTAATATGCAATTTCTTCCTGAAGATAAAAAACCCAGAGAGAGAGAGAGAGAGAGAGAGAGAGAGAGAGAGAGATGGGAATGTCGGGTACTCTTGTAATTGCTCCCCTCCCCTCCCCTCCCCTCTCCAGTATTAATTGTACCTGGCACTCAGTCCCATCTTTGGAGAAATGAGAAGGTGTGAATGAACTAAAGGACCAGAGAGAAGTCGCTGGATGCAGGAACAGGATGACGGATGATATGATGCTGCAGCATCTCATGCGCCTTTCCGCGCGCTTTACGCACGAGCCCCGCACCCAGGAGTGAATATTTACTTCATTCATAGTCCATCTTTCTTTCTTTCTTTCTTTCTTTCTTTCTTTCTTTTAATCCTCTCATTATCATCAGTGCAGGTTCCTTCAGGAATCCCGTCAACACTTCATGCAGAAGTAACCGTGCACGTGCACGAGCAAACAGGCTTCTACAGCATGTCAAGCGCGTGCGCGCGGGAATCCAGGGGGCCCCCGGGGGTCCCAGTCAAATTAATGATGATGTACTCGTCACACACACACACACACACACACACACACCCTCCCCCAAGCTGCTGAGATGGATGTGCCCTGCAGTGACAGCTCGATGGAGGGTGATGGATGACTATCTCGAGACCATCACACACACACACACACACACACACACACACACACTTTCCGTAATTGCTTTCATTTACAGTTGCGCGTTGCGTTTCGAGCGCGCGCACTGAAATTGACTTGGACTTTTATCAGGTGTGTGTGTGTGTGTGTGTGTGTGTAAGACAGAGAGACTTTAAACCCTCATGGATCTAAATTAAATTAGCGCGTGACCCGGTAATAGACGCGGGGGGCAGATGCGTATAATTGGCGCGCGCGCGATCAGAAGGTGGTGGATAATTCTGCCCTTAGAAGTCACTAGTTTTACCCCAGCTCCTAAAGAGTGCCCTCTCACCTGCATAGTGTGTTCTGGGAAATAATAAATACATTTAGGGTTGTTTTTTTTTTGTTTGATTTCTACACGCAGCATCTACACTTCAATACATCATTCATCTCTAAACACCTCATCATGTTTCTGATTTTCATCAAATACCTAATAATTCTATACATTTTATATTTATATTTAAATAAAAAAATTTCTCTTGTCTCTATCTATCTATCTAGCTATCTATCTATCGATGACATAGCTGATGTTTCAAACTGATTTAAAAATAAAAAAATTTACACCACGATAATTCTTAAATTGATATCAATGTGTTAAACATGAACCTTCCTAAAATGAAAAGATAGGTCCGGTGCTCCTGATGGTACCACCACAGTGACAATTCCTTTTTTAATGTATATGGCCTTGTACAGTGTCATTACTCATTTATTATAATATCTTTTTTAAAAAGTGGAAGAGAAAGGTCTCACACACACACACACACACACACACACACACACACACACACACGTGTTATAAGGACCTTCTGCTGATATCATCACTAACACATAGCGAGTTAAAGCTCCACATGAATTGAACCCCAACCTCGAACTCAGAAGCAAAAAGCAATAATTTCTGCTCTTTTTTTTCTCTCTCTCTCTTTTTTTTAATTAAATTCATCTTTTTGAGTTTTTGTGAGGACTTGCTGAACGTCCCCACAAGGTCAAAGCTGTCAGATACTCCTGTCAGGTTGGAGACATTGCGGTCCTCACTAAGATATGTATATATACCAGTACCCTCCCCAACATCAACCCCAACCCTAACATACACACACACACACACACACACACACACACACACACACACACACACACACACACACACACACACACACCTTCAGCGGTGATGGACAAGTTGGGAAAGAACGATCCGGTCCATCCCTGAATGGATTTTGCTGAGGTTATTCAGGTCCCTATGAAATATTCAAATACACGAGTAGAAGCTTTTAGAAGGGAAAATGAAAAAGTCGTGCTTGTTTTGCTTTTTTTCCCCCTTCTCCTTTTTTAAAGATTAAAAGAACGCCATCCCGTTTCAGACAGTGTAAGGGCGACATTAGGAGAATACAGGCTATAATGTGACATTTAAAAAGCACAAGGGTCGCACTCGCATAAATAACCAATAAAGCTTGGTATGTGATGTGCAGGCAGGAAATAAGTCGTCTGTTAAAGCCGTGATTATAAACTAAACCTGATCAAATCACACCGAAGTCCTTCAGTGAACCAGGATAGAAATCAACATTTCCCTGCCGTCCTTCAGATCTTTTGTATAAATACTGACTCAAATAATGAAAAATGTAATGGATGAAAGATTGGACATTATGCAAAGAAATTGTAAAAATGCAAAAAGAAAAAAGAAAAAAGGGGAAAAAAAAGAAACATGGTGGTGGCGGATTGTTCTTCAGAATGTCCGATTCTGCCAAAAGATTTTACAAATGTTTTGCAGGTAAAAGTTTACATATTATTGGAAGGTGTTAAACAAACAAATAAATAACAATTCTAAAAATTGGCACTAAAAATAAAAAACATTAAAAAAAGCAAATTGAAAAAAAAAAAAGTTGCATGAGCATATTCAAGAGCCGCCAAAAACCAATAAACAAATAAACAAATGAAAAAGAAAAAGTATCTGAAATTTTTAGGCAAACATTTTAACCATACTTAAAACAAACAAACAAAAAATATCATTAAATAAATTAATAAAACAAACAAACATTTATTTATTTGCCGAATCACTTAATCTTAGACACACGGGGAGGCTGGCGCCCATCTCAGCTGACTCTGGGCGAGGGCAGGGTACACCCTGAACAGCTTGCCAGACCATCGCTCTGATAATTTGGAACAGCCAGTTGGCCTACTGTACATGTCTTTGGACTGTGGGAGGAAACTGAAGTACCTGGAGGAAACCCACATATGCACGGGGAGAACATGCAGATGCCCTCATTGAGCCCGGAAATCGAACCCGGGACCTTTTTGCCACTGCCCCGCCCATCAAAACAAACAAACAAACAAAAAAGAATAAATTCAGCACTACACACATGTGCATTAGAAAAAAAGTAATAATAAGAATAAATAATAAAAAATAGTAAAAATGTAATTCTAAAAGTTTTTATTTCACTGAAGATGTTGATGCTGAATTTTTGCAAATCTGCTTTAAATTAAGTCACAGTAGAAATCTCTCTCTTTCTCTCTCTCTCTCTCTCTCTACCTCTCTCTCTCTCTCTCTCTCTACCTCTCTGTCTCTCTCTCTCTCTCTTTCTCTCTGTTTTTCTCTCTCTCTCTTTCTCTCTCTCTCTCTCTCTCTCTCTATCTCTCTCTCTCTCTCTC
>JAQMYF010000001.1:68948447-68958651 GCA_030014195.1 Neosilurus mollespiculum
CCCCCCCCCCCCCCCCCCCCCCCACACCCACACACACACACACACACACACAGGTCACAAACATTCAGTTCTATCGATTGTACTCGTCTAATGTGCTGGAGAATTAAACTAGTAACAAAGACAACAAGCGAAAAAGTGTTTATAGATTCACACACACACACACACACACACACACACACACACACACACACACGATCTGTTCCCACCACTGACAAAACTATTCATTATACATCATTCGGCTCATACAACATCCCTCGTATGGTCACATGACCTCCACTTCCTTCCTTTACTGCCAGCATTTCCCATAATGCATTGCTAGCGTTCTTATGTTCAGCTACATGAACAGGTGCAGCTCTGGCAAAGCACTAGCATGTACAACCTACTCCTTTTGTCCTGTAGATTTTAATCTGTACTATTTACAGCACATTACCCATAATGCCCTGCAGCGGATGTCAGCCTGAGCTATTGACATTAAGTGAAAGCGAGATGAAATTTTTGCCGTTGTTGATCGCGTCAGAAAACCGTAAAACATTTATGCCGTGTTTCAAGTTGAATTATCCCCTATGGGTTCTGGATTCTGATTGGTCAAAAGGTGTTAATTGATATTTTGGAGTGTTTTGATAACGGGGTTTATCAATTATAGAAGGAGTCTCCAGTGCGTAGCATTTTTTTATTTCTTCATAAGTAAATCGACAATTTTTTTTTCTCTCGTTCTTATTAATATTTAAGAGCAAATAAAACAGCGTTAACAGGAAGTCTGCGCCACTACGCTAGCCGGTTGTTGGTTATTTTTCCCCTCGCACCCCGAGCAAAGTGTTGAGTAACAAATTAAATCATTTGCTAGCAGATGGGTGCTTTAACACTCACTTAGCCTTTTCCCGTAATTGAGCCGCTGACTCGCGAGTCATAAAACGGACGGCTTGTTTATACATTTTCGTCGCCAAGGTTAAATAAACTAAATCCCATTTGTCAGCTGGTAATAAATGGCTACACCAGACCACCCCGCACACACACACACTCGGCAAACAGGGCCGTTTGGCCTAATAAATAGAGTCGGGGGGCCTCCATTGATAGGGCGCAACGGTTTAATGAAACCCTCTCTTTCTCCGCGCGCGTGTTCTCTGCGTGTGCTGATAAGTAGCGGATGCAGCCAAGCCTGTAATTACAATCTTACGGCGAACGCAGGGGCCCGATCTGTGTATAAATCTCACCGTCCAATTACAAGATGTAATAATTTTGCAGCCGGAGCTGGTAATGAGGTCTAATGCTCATGCATGTGATAATCCCCCGCGGATGCTGACTCTATCAGATGTTGGGCTTTGTAATTATACCGAGCAGGGAAAGGGGGGAAAAAAATCATTATTTCATGTTCGGCGGCGAAGTAGGAAGTTAATTTTCTCCACGCTCCGCCGAAGCGCAGACCAAATTTTAATGATTTAATCATTATCCACTGTCCCGACTGCAATTGACCCGCGTGCTGCGACGTTTTGCGCCCTGAAATGTAGTAAAGCACGTTTTTTTTATTTAGTAATTACGCCACAATAAAGCTATTATCTGTACGGGTGGGGCGGGGCTTGAGCACGGTGCCGGTCTCATTCACTAGCTAGATCTATATATATATATTTTAACTGTTACACATCATGCACAGCGTTTGGTTATTAGTTAAGTTGTTTAGTTTCATGTAAATAAAGTTCTGGCTGACATTCCACATTTACCCACTGTGTATACATGCATATAACCAACCACTGATTTGTGTTTAGCTAACCACTAACTAGCGGTGTGATGTTTACTTCCTGGTTGACATAAAATTACACAAAAGTCATTTTTAACGCAGGTACGTAGCAAGAATTGTACCAGCTAGCTAAGTTATGCTAATAGAGCAGTTAGCTAGCTAAAGTTGCTAATGTTCATTCATTTATTAGCCGAACCGCTTAATTCTACTACAGTCGCGGGAAGGGTGGAGCCGATCTCAGCTGACTCTGAGCAAATGTGGGGTACACCCTTAACAGCTCACCAGTCCATCTCAGGGCAACACATATACAACCATTCACACTCACACCCACACCCAGGAGCAATCTGGAACAGCCAGTTAGCCTAATCTGCATGGCTTTGGACTGTCGGAGGAAACCGGAGTACCTGGAGGAAACCCACATGAGAGCGAAGAGAACATGCAACCTCCACACAGAAACGCCCTCGCCGCGCCCGCGACTCGAACCCAGGACCTCCTTGCTGTTAGGCGTACGTGCTAACCACAACGCCACCATGTCACCCCAAAGTCTCATCATTTAGCGGGAGTTAGCTTAATGGTTTCCGTCACATCAGTTCACAGACACCTACGATTGGCTACTCTCACTGTGAAAAGTGCAAGCCCCGCCTTGTTCAGAGAACACGCCCACTTCTGGCTTTATTTACCGAGGGCTGTTTTGTCTTTGAGATTCAGACTGACGATTTCTGGATGGGTTTAGAAAGTGCGTTTTTTTTTTGGTGGCCCCCTACTGGCCTGGAGTACACACAGTGGCGTTTTCGTGTAAACGGATATTTCTGGGCTTTCTATTTTTCCGTTTTCAGTCCATGTTCATGTGGACAAGATGTAAAAGTGTGTAAGTCCTTGTTTGGGTGTTTATTTACTTACGGAAACATCATGCCTATCAGTGTGTCGATGAAATGGAACTCCGTATCGCCGTGTCGCATCCGTGTGATGTTTCGATGCGATATCGTCGTGCGAGCTAGATTATCTTTACGTGCGCCCTAGCAACACGTTTGCCATCTGTGTGTGTGTGTGTGTGTGTGTGTGTGTGTGTGTGTGTGTGTGTGTGTGTGTGTGTGTGTGTGTGTGAGAATACCTGCTTTAAATTCCTCCGGTGCTTGAGGAGCGCGAGTGAACCGCGAGGACACTTTTTTTTTCGATTAGCTGTTATTTAAGTGTTGTCAGTCAAACTTGGCTCATGCACCTGGAATCCTGCGCCACGTGAAATTTATTTATTGAAAGTTTTGGTCACACATGGAAAGTTGAGCAGATGGTGCATGCACAGAGCTGAGTGACACACACACACACACACACACACACACAGTGGCGTGTGACAGAAGGCCTCGCGGCTGCATTTTTTATGCATTATCTTTCCCAACGCTACTCTACAGAGACACTCGCGCAGTCTTGTTTTTTTTTGTTGGCGGCGTTTTAAAGCGATCTAATCAGTGTCGTGTTAAACAAGAGCGGATCTTTTATGCATTGGGCGTCACATCTAAAACAACTCGTGCTGATTCAATTACAATGACCGCTGCCGCCGCCGTCTCCACCACTGCTACCGCCGCACACCTTCCTTTATCTGTCCGTGACATCATTTCAATCAAAATGTAAAATAATCCATATGCAATTGCGAAGACGGGATGCAGACGGGTGCGCGTGCTCATTTCATGCAAATAAATAAATAAATAAATACTTTTTTTTTTTTTAAACGTGTATGTAAGTGTGTATCCGCTCAAGAAATTTTGTGCTCGGACAAGAAAATAAATAAAATCCGACGCAGGAGAACTCGATTATTCTGTGTAATGACATTCCGAGCGAACTGAGAGCACACGCTTCCTGTTCTGCTTTTATTATCATTAGTTGAAGTTGTTATTGAAGACACACGTCGCTGATTCCGGCGCTCATTCAATTAACGCCAAATCCGTCTGAGCTGATTCTCTTGGTGTTGTTTGGAAACTGATATTAAATGTAAGGAACGGTGGAATGTATCAGCAGCTCTGTAGAAGTGACGGGGTTTGGGTCGGGACCCGATAGGACGCGCGCCGCTGCTCATTTAATGAACAAAGCGGGACGATGAAGTCGAACTGGAGCTGGAAGGAAATTGAATGTAAGCAGAATGTCCAACAGGGTTAATAACACGTCCACCACCGACTCTAATGGAAAGCAATTAATTTAGGACACAGGCCGCTGCGCCTTCCGGTCGCTTTAATTAACGCGGCGTTTCTTTCACAGGGCGAAGGATAGCCGTCTCTCTCTGTTTGGCTATTTTTTTTTTGTTGTTTTGAAGGCTTAAAGATAAAAAACAAAGCGTTGGAAAGAAACTAATAAGCTCATTTCCTTCATGAGTCTCACTGATACTACGCAGTGCATGCTGGGTAAAACAGCACACACCAACACGGCTGCATTACGGCACCGTTAAATATGGCGGCCATGTTGGCTTTCTGAATCTTTAATGTTAAAGAAGCAAACAGAAACTCTTTTTGAGAGGACATCTGGGATTGGCTGGAATCTGTCACATGGCACAAAGGTCCGGTGACCTTTGCACAGCCAAATTCCAAACTTTCCACCAGTATTTTCTTCCTAATATTTAGAACCCAATCAGAAGTTTATCTTTCAGTTCCTGGTTCTTGTTAGGCTTTTAGGAAAAGGTTCTCTGAGGGTTCCCTGAATACCCAGTGTTCTCTGTAATATCTGACAAGCAGACGGATTCCCCTTTAGAACCCTTTACCTTCGCCGAGGAGTTTATATCGATCCTTTAGTGTGTGTGTGTGTGTGTGTGTGAGAGAGAGAGAGACAGAGAGAGAGAAAGAGAGATCAAGATTACACAGTGGATCTTCATGAAGTTTCTACCAGAGGCGGAGCTTTAGAGAAGGACGCCTCTGTTAGATTTTGAAGACTATCTTTTTTTTTTTTTTTAAAGATTCTTTAACATTGAAGTGTGGTATTACAGCAGGTCCAGCAGGGGGTGCTGTGTACTTTCAATTTTATTATTATTATTATTGGCTTGGTGGAGGTTTGCGCTCTCTCTTATGAAATCAACCAACTAAAGAACTGCTAAAGAACCAGGTTTACTGGGCATGGTGGGTCTCCATCAGCATATATTTGTTTGCTTTCATGGACTCTCCCTCAGGGCTTACCACATGGAAAACCTGCAATCTGATTGGTTCACTATCTTGGGATAACGTCTATTGTCTACCAGATATCAAACCAATCAGATCACCCCGTTTCTTTTTAGCGGCAACTTTATCCAAAACGGTCAACTGTGCAACCGAATGGACCTTGCGAGGTTCTGGATGATTTCAACCTCCAGATGGCATGTTGAGCCCTGTCACCAGCAGTGATGGTGGAACGGTGGCGTAGTGGTTAGCACGTCAGCTTGTGTGGCTTTTCTCCGGGTTCTCTGGTTTCCTCTGGCAGTTCAAAGACATGTACATTAGGCTGATTGGCTGTTCCAAATTGGCCCAGGTGTGAGTGTGAATGACTGGCTCTGCAGTGGTCTGGTGAGCTGTTCAGGGTGTACCCCACTTTCGACCACGCTTTCGAACATGTGGACACTTTGGATATGATCAACCTCGGAGACGTCATTAATCACATTTCTGCAGTATGAGCGATTTTGTTGGAGGATAGTTGTTTTTGGACATCGTATGTTGACATAGTATTTACCGTTGACATTAATGGTAAGAATTTCTGCACTGTAATTATTATTCGTGGACCCCCGAACCTGTTGACGTTACAGGGAGACGGACGTTGTGTGATGGAAGATGTAAATCAGGAGAGAAATCGTGTTTTGCGGGTGTGAGAAAACGTTATTAACTCGACGCAGTCGTATTAACACCCCTATGTAGTGCGCTTTTGTAGTGCTAACTTCCCATCGGCCTGTTGGGGCATGGAGACGCCACTGAGACGTACAGCATCGTCTCGGTAATAACATGCGTGACTCCGTTGTTTATTAAAACAGCTTAACGTAGTTCTTCTCGGTAAAAGGTTACGTGTGTACGGCGAGGAGGAAGAGGCATCGCGGAGCCTCGCCTCCTAAACAAGGCTTTTATAATTCATCAGTGCCGCTGACAGATGAGTTCTGCCCAAGAATATTAGAAAATGTCTCAAATCTCATATATATGCTAATGGTATGCTGAGAACCGGTACTTATTTATTTATTTTTTTAAATCTGCCCTGACCAGGGAGGGAAAAGTGAAGGAGACAAGTCATCACACCACACAATTTATGATCAAACAAGCAGCCGGGGTGAGACGCGTTCTCATTTAGCCTGTGTGTAATAACACACAACAGTGGTTACGTTCAGGACACACACACACACACACACACACACACACACACACACACACGATGTTAGCCTTGCACTGCCTTCCTTCATTCGGTCATACACACTTTTATTCTTGACGTTGGTGCAATCTGAGTGTGGCTGCAGTAACGAGATGTCCTGACCAGGTTTCTCTTCAAAGTTCTCTGGTTCCATCATTCCTTCCAAGATTTTAATAGGGAAAAAAATAAAACAGGTCCCCGATTTTCCAAAAGAAAAAAAACAAACAAAACAGGTAGAGTGATAGTAGATATGTACCCTGCTTTCCAGAAGTTGATAAAAGGGCCTTGGTTTTCAAGAGGAAACATAACAGGTCCACAGTTTTCCAGAAGAACCACTGCTGATTTTCGTCAAGAGTAGCTGCATAGCCGTCAGCGTGTTTCTGCCCTGCGATGGCCTGGCGAGCTGTCCAGGGTGTACTCTGCCCTCGTCCAGAGTCGGCTGAGACAAGCGCCAGCCTCCCCGCAACCCTAATTAGGATTAAGCGGTTCAGAAAATAAATGAATGAATAGAGTTTTCCAGAAGTAAGAAGCAGGTCCCTGGTTTTCCAGAAGAAAAAATAAAATAGGTCCACAGTTTTCCAAAAGAAAAAAAAAATGCAGGTCCCTGGTTTTCCAAAAGAAAAAGTAAAACAGGTCCCTGGTTTCCCCAAAAAATAATAATAATTAATTAAAATGCAGATCCCTGGTTTTCCAGAAGAGCAAATAAAACAGGTCCCTGGTCAGCCCCCCCCCAAAAAAAAGCAGGTCCCTGGTTTTCCAGAAGCAAAAATAAAACAGGCCCCTGGTTTTCCTGAAGAAATAAAACAAGTCCCCGGTTTCCCAAAAGAAAAAAAGCAGGTCCCTGGTTTTCCAGAAGCAAAAATATAACAGGTCCCCGGTTTTCCAAAAGAAAGAAAGCAGGTCCCTGGTTTTCCAGAAGAAAATATAAAAGAGGTTTGCCAAAAGAAAAAAGTAGGTCCTTGGTTTGCCAAAAGAAAAAATAAAACAGGTCCCCGGTTTCCCAAAAGAAAAAAAGCAGGTCCCTGGTTTTTAAGAAGAAAATAAAACATGTTCCCCCATTTTCCAGATCAGCAACAACATCAACAACAAAACAGGTTCCCAGTTTTCGGGTCAAGAAAAAACTAAAACAGGTCCCCAGCTTGTCTGAGGAAAAAACTCAGGTCCCCGGTTTTCCAGAAGAAAGAAATATGTCTGCAGTTTTTCAGGGCTCTTTTGACTTCTAAACATTTCTAACGGATTTCTGATTTCTCATACACAGAGCCTTGGACAGTTCATGGTTCTTCTCATAGAATCCTTTAGGGTGCAAGATGCGAACATTCATTTGGCAAACCACTTAACCCTACTAGGGTCGCAGGGACTCAGAGGACTCCGGGTGAACATGGGGTACACCCTGGACGGATCGCTGGGCAACATACACAACCATTCACACTCACATATAGGGGCAATTTGGAACAGCCAATGTTGCCTAATGTGCATGTCTTTGGACTGTAGGAGGAAACCGGAGTAGCTGGAGGAAACCCAAGCACAGGGTTCAAGCCCATTCAAACTACACAAATGCCTTCACCGAGCCAGGGACTCAAACCCAAGACCAGGAAAAAAAAAGGAACCCTTCAGGCTCTTAGGTTTGAGGAACGATGGGCTTGTTGGACGATTAGTGATTGTAGGTTCTTTTTATAACTGTTTTGAAATCAGAACTTCTTTCCTCAAGGGTTCTGTGTAGAATTACAAGCTTCAAGCTGCTAAACTTGATTCTTTCCCCCCTATGAGCTGGAGATAAAAACATTCCTCAAGGTTTGAGGTCGACAGTGAACAGCAACAACAGCTGTGCACAAAGGTTCTACTCACTTCTGAAAGGTTCTACAGCCTGAGAACCTTTAAGAGGTACCTGGGAGGAGGAAGAACATTTACCAGTGCTAGACTGTTTCATCCCAGGCATGAAGCAATGGGACTCCCATGGGTTCCAGCTTCATAGAGATGTTCTAGCAAACTGTTGTGAAAGGGAATCTGTTGCGGAATATATAGGAAAACGTTCTACCAGAAGGCCAAGCTGAAGAACCCTCGGTTTCTGGATTCAATCTGTTTTCAATTTCAAATTTTGATTGTGAAAGGTTAGCTATTTTAAGAAGCTTAAAAAGTTATCTAGAAGAACAAAAAAAAAACTTTAAGGGTGATCGATTTGAAGGGAAGAAAATGGTTCCTCATGAGTTCCATGAAGGTTGCATGATGTTCTACCCAGAGCTACTTTTTTTTCTGGCCTTGGTCCAGAGAGCTTTCTACAGAATCTTTATGGTGCTAGATGCAACCTTTTTGAAGTTTCTCAAAGGTTCTCTATGGATGTTACAGAGAACTCAACAGTCAACACACACACACACACACACACACACACACACACACACACAGCTAATGAATATCAGTGAGACTTGTCTTTGCAAGATAAACAGAGCTATCAAGGTCTTAAAATGTTAAAACCACCACCACCACCACCATGACCATCATTATGAAAACCTTTGTGTGAACGATGGTTCCCTCTTGCACAAAAGCCTCGTGCATTTTTATGCAAAACAGTACACTAAAAAATGATAACGTAATCAGTCAAGGTAGCTGATTCCCTGCTCTACTGGAGCCTGTGATGAAGTATTAATAGCGGAATAGCTAGCGCTTTATTTTTCATAAATTACACATGTCAGAGATAACGGCGGCGCTCTGGAATTGAACAGAATGACAAAACCGCATCATCAAACCCGAAAAAACAAACAAACAAATAAACAACTATATCACCCTGGAACATTCGGCTCAATTATGCATCTGATGACAATATTTTTATTATCACTTTGTTACAACTCCTAAATGTAGACTAGAATCTAATTAGCAAAGAGAAAACGCTCGTGGTATATTTAAGTGAAAGAAAGATGTGATTAAAGCTAAATGTGTAACATAAGCACAAATATACACAACAATATTTTAAACACATTTTAAAACAGTTTAAAATAATAATAAAAACACAACTTAAAGATAGTAAAAATTCTGTATGGGTTTATAAACTAATTTTAAATTATATTTTAAAAAAGTAAATAAATATTATAAGAATATTATATTTTATTATTATTATTATTATTATTATTATTATTTTAAATCTACCAGGATATGTCTGATTTCTAATATTTACTACATTTTCTTTTGAATATAAAAAATATTTAAATATTTTCAAACAAAGATACATTTAAATATTTAATAAATTATCGTTAATAATATATCCTATAGTATACTGTATATATTATTAATAATAATTTATTGAATATTTAAATGTAACTTATTTGAAAATATATTTTTTATATTAAAAAGAAAAAGTACTAAATACAGACATATCCTGGTAGATTTAAAATAAAAATAATAATAATAATAATAATATTAATAATAATAATAATAATAATAATAATTAAATATTATATTCTATTATTAATACAGCATTCTCTTTTCTTTTTTTTCTTTTTTTTTACTTTAAAAACAAACAAACTACATTTTAACATTAACATTAACAATTTATATCTCATGAGTGTATTGTTGCTGTTTAGGTATGTAAAAGTACAGAATTTTTTTAATAAATTTATTTATATAATTTACTAATAATATATTTTTAAAAATTACATTTTTAATGACTTCCTCCACTGCAAATGGTTGGATATCATTAAAAAAGCATAAAACTTTATTTCCAAAAGAGTTTAAATATTTAAAAAAAATCACTGTCTACATTTATAGAATATCCTCTTTCGCTATTTAAAAAAATATTTCCTAAAATATTCTTTTTATAACTTTCAAATAAAAAAGTTTTAAAATAAAACAAGTAAAGCTTTATTGATGAAGGTGCAGAAAAATGATACAAATGATGCCCCCCCCCAAATATGCCTTTAAAAATGTCACCATTAAAATTAATTTTACACATGACTGCCATATGCTGCCATAGTTAGTCATGCCAGAGTCCCTGCTTGAACCCAGCACTAATAAACTCTTCTTTTACCATTACACTGCTATAAGGACACCTAACAACCTCTCTTTCTCTCCCCCTCCCCTTCCTCCCCTCTGTGTTTTGCTGAGGTACACATGCTATGCCGTGGATGTCGGTGATCCTGATTCTCC
>JAQMYF010000001.1:68960533-68972209 GCA_030014195.1 Neosilurus mollespiculum
AGAAAAATTTTTAGATTCCTCCCTAATTTAATTTTACTATGTAAAGCTGCTTTGTGACAATGTCAATTGTAAAAAACACTATACAAATAAAACTGACTTGACTTGACTTGACATGACAAGGGATCTTAGAATTGTTCGATTCCTACATAGATCATGAATGTCATAGAAATATCTATCTATCCATCCATTCAATTATTCACCTATCTATCCATCCATCCATCCATCCATCTATCTATCTGTCAGTGTTCATCAACTCTATTTGCAGAAGCAGGATGAATATGAGGATGTATTATTATTATTATTATTATTATTATTATTATTATTAGTATTATTGTTGTTGTTGTTGTTGTTGTCATTATTGTTGTTGTTGTTTATTCATGTGGCAGGAGGTCTTAAAACCTATTTATGAATTAAAACGTCTGCCCCGTGCGAGTGAAATTTAGTGTAAAACGTTTGTTATTAAAACATATTTTTAAGGCGGTATGTTGCGCTAAATGCTTACATTTTACTTCTGATTGGCTGTTAAGTTTCCTGCTGAGGCGCGTGAGGCCGTTGTGCTTCGACTGAAGGTGTGAAGCGGCCGTACGCGCTTTCCTCCGGGGAAAATATCAAAATTGAATATGGTTGCACTTCCCATGTTGAAGTTAAAGGGGATTAAGGGCATCTCGGGAGGCTTAGTCTGGATTAGGAGACGTTCATAACACCTTAACTGCTAACGCTAACTGTATTTCTGCGAGGATTAGCGTCAGGCTGATAAAATTACGCAAAACTACGTCTATCTTGTAGCAACACCTGTATGTTAGATTTGTTGAACGAACAGCTGGTCCACGGTTCTTGCAGATTTGGGCTGCGTTTCTGTTCGATTGTTAGCCTCTAGTAAGGGTTTGGCCTTTCCTTCATCCCCCCGGATGCTTGCTTCGTGCTGACAGAATATTATTACACATCATTACACTTCTTAGAGCACGATTTAGCGAGGCCGGCCGAACGATTCTGCCGAGAGAGCGGCGGGTAATGGAAAGTGTCTCCTTCACTTAAGAAGAGATCTTCTTCCCTCTGTCACATGAGGCAATTGGCTGTCTGGGAATTCGCCTCCTCGTTTCCTGTTAGACACGTCAACACGGCGTCGATCTCATTGATTTCTTTACTTTATTTATCATGAAATGTGGAGTGAAACGAAGCGGACGTCTTCATCTGTTGCGGTAACAAGACATCCAAGGGAGTTTAAAAGTCGGAGAGGAAGTATGTGATAAAAAAAGGACTGGAGACATGTTCTTCACATTTATTTTTGAAAAAAATCTTTAAAAGGGCATGAATAACGCGACGAAGATAACGTACTCGCTTACATCATGCTTTTGAAATCTGATTGAATTTTGTATGGTAGTATTTTCGATATGGTGAGGTTTACTGGAGGTCCCACTTTGCGCTTTCTTGGTACGATCTCCTGCTGTTAGTTCAAAGCCAAAGAAAGTTCTGGAGCCTTGCTAGTCAACCTTCAATCAAACATTAGTTTGTTAATGCCAAGAGATGATGATGATGATGATCATGATCATGATGAGGGAAAACTGTTAGACCCATCACTGGCACATCTTCACTGTTGGCTAAGCTGTGGACTTTCGCCGTGATAAACGCTAACCTCTGGAGTCGTCGAAAAAGGCATTTGTCTTCGTTAAGCCACAAATCATTTAAGATGTTGCGCCTTTTTGGAATAAAAGGAGCCTTGTGGGTTTTAAGAAGCCTAAGTGGATGTGGTTAGGGAATTGAAGAGGCCCTTGTCCTCCCCGCGTCGCTCTCTTTCTCTCTCTCTTTGCGCGCCATACGTTGCTTAACATTCAGCCATCCCCCCCTCTGTCAGCTCCATTGTGCCGCTGGGGAAGAATGATGATAAATCGTTTGGCCCGAGGAGAAAGGACGGATCCGGCGACTGGTTAAGTACTTCTGCGGCAGAGCGACCTCATAATCACTCGCCTGCTTGATTTATAAACTGGGCGGTGATTAATGTGCTTTTAAATGGCTGAGCTAGTCCAGACCAGATGCAGTGACATTGCTGGCTCTCGTCACGAGCGCTAAACCAATCACAACGACCTGGCCTATAAATCTCCTGACGCCATGCATGTTCCACATGTTTTAAGACGGTGTAGGTGGACAACCACAGAGGACCTACGTATTCAAAGGTCTCCCGTCAATGATCATTAATTTCCTCCAATTAAATCAGCCCCTGTTTCCGTCACTCACATGGACTTCCACAGCTGAAGTGAATCCGAGACCAAGACTCCCAAATAACCTCACATAGTGCTCTTGCTAATAATGACCATATAATGGTTGATCATTTATTGAAATAAAATGCTAATGTCGCTCTTATCTGTACAACACAGATCTCAGTTATCTCTGTCATTAATCAGATTTAAAATGTGGTGACTTTTCCGAATCACAAATTAGCATCTCATGTCCATAAATTACCTCACGGTGAATTACTACTCAATATGGCACAAGGTAACTTTTGAAATTACGCTAGCTGAAAAACAATACATTTTTGTCGACACACGCAGAGTCCGTCCATTGGCGTCCAAAAACGCCATCACCGATCATCACCATTTTTGGTGTGGATGTTGGGACTGGGTAACTACACAAGTCTATCAATTTTCGTCATGGTCCCATTTCCAGTATGGCCACTACAGCTGCCATCTTGAAATTGCTTTGCACGTTCTAGCTCAAAAACGTCATCACTGACCAACACCATTTGTGTCGTTTATCTCGGGACTGAGCGTTTCTTCGTATTTTACCAAAATCTGAGGTAAACACTGATCATCGTACCTGATTTGTTTGATTTTTATTGCCACTGTTCCTTTACATTTTGATAGCAATGTGGTAGCTAATCAGGTACATTTTTACATGTATGGTCTTTAATTGGTCCTTTTTTTTTGTTGTTAGTTTCTTCAAAACATCTGAGGTAAATGTTTTCAGTGTTCCCACTGAAAGTCTTGGTTTTCTTTTTGCCATCGTCCTTTTATACTGTTTCTATCAGTGATTTCATGGCTACTAGCTAGCTTGTCAAATTATAATTTTAACAATATAGACTTTTATTGGTCTTTTACGAAACCACATCTGAGGAAAATGTTGATGTTTCAGATTGTTTTTGTTTCTATTATATCTGTGCAGTGTCTGTATAAGAGAGTTTAGCTGCTATACGCATGCTAGTCAGATGATCGTTTTATATGGATTGCCTTTTATTAGTCATTTCGTGATGTTTTCTCAAAACATCTGAGGTAAAAGTTGATATTTCTGATGGTTTGATCTCACCTCGACTGACATTTTACTTGCGAAACTGTTTATTTGTCAATATCCTTCGATACTTTTTGTTACTGCAACAGCGGGCGTTCCATCTGAAGGTGTTTCATTACATCCTTTTCGAACGACGTGTACTTTACTTTTCATAAACATCTTTCATTCCGAAAACACGGATCTCCAACGCTGGGGTTGAGAGCACAGCCTATATTTCTCAGACGAGGCCCCAACGTTGGCTTGAGAGTTCGAATTTTTCGATAATGAGTTCCTGAATAAGTAAAATGTTGTCGAGTCTTACAGAACAGCATGAGCAGCAGCCATTACGCGACGGTCTTGACATTTAAAAAGTTTGTCGCAAGTTTTCTCGCTACTTCTTGCTGTCAGCGCCGAGATTGACAACTCACTCGGAGCACAGTTTGAGAGGAAATTTGTTTGGACTCCTCATTCTCCCTCTCGCTCGCTCGCTCTCGCAGCGTGGGAGGTGGCGAAGTCGTTCATTCCCTCCCTCGTGCACTGGAAATGGCAGTGTCAATTAAATATCACTTTCAATTTCCCTGTTTTATGATCCCTCGGCTACTAAGCACCAATAACGCGAGCCCTCCTACCTTGTCACGCAGATGATTGATTACACTTGTCTCCTCTTATATAGAGACATTTACATGAAAATAAGGGAAAACAGCGGCCCTTTGTTTGCATGGAAGCGAATCAGGGGCGAGCAATGGAAAATTTGATATTCATGCAAGGAGCCGGCGATAAACTCGAGCTCTGGGATCGGGGATGTGGCCCAGATCGGGACGCACTGTCGGGACTCGTGTGGATTTTATTAAGCGAGGAAAATGATTGTCTCCCATCGTTGTGGGAACTCGCGTGCTAATGTAAAATCCCTCATGGTCTGCACTTTTGTTTCGTTTATACATAGATACACTATATATGTAATATTTATTAGTTCATATAATGCGATTTAGGGTTTCGTGTCAAACAAAACACATAATAGTATATTATATGCGGTGTCATAATAATAATCATCGTCTGGAATTGTTAGTGAAAATTAATTAAGTACAGCCAATAACACAGGCCCATCCATCATGCTTCTAGTGTCATGACTGACATCCCCATTGCATTACAAAGTCTCGTTGTAATTATATGGGGTTAACACATCAGTGCCTGTGTGTGTGTGTGTGTGTGTGTGTGTGTGTGTGTGTGTGTGTGTGATCAGACCCATGAGGAGCAGGTGTTCTGCCTGCGTACGCTGTAATCGAGACCCTACTGCAGCGTGCCTTGAGGGCATTGTGGCCCACACACACACACACACACACTCACACAAGGGGGAGTGTTTGCGTTTATGCTTTACATTTAGGATTATTGTGTTAACACAATTGTGTTCATGTAAAAGTCTGTATTATTTGTTCGACCCTGTGGTGACCCTTCCTTCTACAAACTCCCGAATATGGGTTCTTTTATTCTCTTTATTTATTTATTTATTACCACTGATTAAAGGAGCTGTGTGACAATTTCCACCCAAATTCAAAGCCAAATCCAAATTCACTGCATTTATTGCAGTGTAGACATGCAATAAATGCCCAAAATACTGGTCTGTGTTGATTACACAGGCGAACATTCCCCTCGATAGCTGTTTAGAGTTTGCGCACCTGGCATGAAGCGGATGGAAATGGATCACGACGAGGAAAATCTTGTTGGGCCGAACAGTTTCCAAAGATTAAAGTCCCTTTGCAAACTCCGGCAGACCTAATTTATGTCTAGTATACTTATACTATAATAAATAATTATAAATCAAATTTCCATGTGTATAAATGATAACGCCTTCTTTAAAAAAAAAAACAAAAAAAACCCCACTGATGTTACCGAGCCTATTTTCCTTTAAACAAACCATAACTCCGCCCCTTTAACATGGTTTTACTCGTTCGAGTCCAAAAATAGTGTTTACACCTTGCCTGAGAGCTAAATTATTCTTTAAGTTCATGATAAAAGGAGGGAATTTCTGCTACAGGGAGATTTTTCTCATTGTTACATAAACGTATTTTAAATTCGATATAAGGTGAGAAACTGTAACTGTATTTATATGTAGTAAAAAGAAATTCAGCGTCGCATCATGTGAGTTGATTTAAAGAAAATGTTAATTGAACAATAAAGTATTAAATATTTAACTATGGTATTATAATTAAACATCATTCAATTTTAATATACATTAAATATAAATATATACGAATCAACGATAGCAGTGTTCCTGGTGGTAAGGTGCTGGATTACTGATCCCAAGGTCGTGGGTTCAAGCCCCACTATCACCAGGTTGTCACTGCTGCCCCCCCAGTGCAGCTAACTGGGTTATCAACGGCCGGCCGTGTCTCTCACTGTCTGTGGTGAGAGGCGTGTAAAAGAAGCATCGCAGATTTTCCTAAAGAGTAGCTGCATAGCTGTCAGAGTGTTTCTGCCCTGCGATGGCCTGGTGAGCTGTCCAGGGTGTACTCGGCCCTCGCCCAGAGTCGGTTGAGATGGGTGCCAGCCTTGTCTTTACACGTGATGTTAAGCGGATGTTAAGATTAAAGGGGACCTCTGGTGAATTTGTATTACTAGCTCTTTAAAACGATGACAGCAGTCAAGCAACGTTGTTCCTTGTTTCTTGTCAAGTGCGCGCGAGTGCTGCCACACTATTACTATTAGGCATGTACTATTGCTACTAGGCATGCGCAGCGACATGTTGCCTTCTTCATTGACTGTTACAGCCTTGGTAGTGACGAGGACTCATTGTTGTGTCCTGTTGGCTGGGCTGCTTGCAGCAGACACTAGTCTAATATAACACATTATCGGCCAATACTGAGCTGCGTGTCACCAGGAAAATGGTGGAGTGCAAAGGATACGACAAGCGCAGAAATCAAGGAAAGCGTAACAACATCGGCACGGGCCGTACTCTGAAACCGTTTCCTTTTGGACCAATTCGGTATTCGGCGAAGACCACTTCAACCCGACCTGCTATTGACGTGACCTCCAGGCAGAACTACTTGGCATGAAACCTGCGCTTTTACGTCTAAACCCGGACGCTGTTCTTATGTAATTCCTTCATTAAAGAATCAAAGGATGACGACGGACGGGATCACCGCCTCGCCAAAAGGAACCAGTACAAGGTAAGAGCCTTTAGTATGAGGGGAGTTTTTTTTAGCTAAAATGTCGCTCGCTGCTTGTTGCTACTTGCGCTGAATGACCCGGCGCAACGCGTTCACCTCACTTTCAGGAAAAGTGGTTGCTCCACATTGGTTCAACCCCCGCGAGTAATCCACGGGATTAAATTGCCTAGTATTGTGCTTTTTATAATTTTCTATTGATTGTCTAATTATTTTATGTTATAATAAGCTCTGTATCAGTTAAACATAGTAGATTACACACAAATTATACTGTAAGGATGAACAACACCAATACACTTTACATGCTAAACTAAGTAACTGATTGTTGCTTGTGCATTTATATTTGTGACATAGCATTAGCATTGAGTCTTTTGAGTAATTTATTTAGTATTTATTATTATTATTTTGCATTTCAGACTCACTAAATCCAACTAGGGTCACAGGGAAGCTTGAGCCTATTTCAGCTGATACCCGGTTAAGGTGGGGTACACCCTGAATAGCCAGCACACGCAGCCATTCAGACTCACATCCAGAGGCCAGATAATTAACCCAATGTGCATGTCTTTGGACTGTGGAAGGAAACCGGCATACCCTGAGGAAACCCAGAAATGTACCGGGAGAACATGCAAACTCGTCACCGAGTCCAGGACCTTCTTCCTGTCATGTGCTAACCACTATGCCACCATGCCGCCCTATATCCTAGCTATCTTTTTAAAAATTTATTTTATTATATATGATATATTTTCATTATATGAGCAATCACAAGAGCCGTTTGGAAATCAGTACAAAAAAGAAGTGGAGATTTCTATTGTTTTAGAAACAACGTGGACACAGAACCCTTTTATACACAAGTATTTTAGCATGGATATATGTGTTTATGGATATTTGAACCTGGTCACGTGGAAGATTTTGCTTTGAAGGATTTTTGGTGATATCGCATTTTCGTCCAGGTACGCCATTTTCAACTTACTTCAGCTCTTACTCAAAACACCACCTTAAGACTTAATTCGTATTATACTGGAGAGCGTCACATTTTATATCACTGATTTTGGTATGTTTAACTAAAATTGGTAACTTTAAAATTAACACTATGGAATTTACCTGGGATTATATATATATATATATATATATATATATATATATATATATAAATAAAGAAATAATTATCTAGCCACCAGTACAAGGCATTTAAACTAGATATTAGCATGACGTTATGCTAGACTCAAGCTGGCTATTTTTAAGTATTTTTTTTTTATTGTGTCGCCTATCAGAGAAGTTAGAGCAACACATAGGAAGCACTATCTGCCGTCTTGCGTTAGCGCTGTCTGCGTCGTCGTCCGTCTACACACTTACTTATAACTCTTTATGTAACAGGGGGGTTGCTTTGTTAATCCACACCTTTTCCTACATCGGTGAATGGATTTCTGTGGAACTTTCTCAGGATCTTTTTATAACATAATTCCTCCTACATTTTTCCAATGCTAGTCGGAAAAATAAGCAGTGCAGGCGACATGTCTTTCCTGGAAGACTCACATCTAAGTTCAAATTACATATAACTTTATTTAAGGATGCCGTCTTTGTTTTGCGTTTGGCTCCCTCACCAGTAATTAGCAAATAATGTTACTATGACGCTAAAACACTAAAAAAGCACAAATCTCCCACTTTAGCCATTTGGATGTTACACACTCATTTCTCGTGCTGCTGTTTGTTTCTCTGTATTTTCTTTTCAGAATTTTAATGTGTAGCTCTGCTGGGAGACATTTCGATCATATCGACTTATCCGGGCAGATATATGGCGTCGCCTTCCATTAGCGCTTCAGTAATATGGGGGCGCAGAGACAAAGAGGAAGTGGGAAAGAGAGAAAAACGACAGCGCGCAGATCAGATAGCGCGCTGCAGAATTTCTCACACAAAACGCATATATGCTAAACAGTAGAGATTAGGCACGATGAATTGGTGTGAGAGGAGACCGAGGTTAGCTAGCATGTTTACACAGTGTGTGTGAGAGGATCGCTAACCCGCTAAGTCGTGTCTCCTAAGGTTCAGGGAAGCAGATGCCCTGTATCGGATTGTGTGTGTGTGTGTAGTGATAAGCTAAGGGCTAATACCATGAGTGAGGTGCTAATAAACAAACAGAGGCTAAATTGACTGAATGGACGCACTGATGTGAGGCAGCGAGCTCGGCTTCAATGGCTTAATCTTCTCCTCTTTTACACCCTTGCTCCAGATTAGCGGGTAAAAAAAAAAAATAAAAAGACATGCATGTTTTCCATTCGTAGCTCAGTGTTAAACCTTCGATATTTCTTCCCAAAATGTTGCTTGAACTTCACATTCCGGCTGTATTTTATCACCTGTTCAAGTCGTGCTTCAATACATTTCTACAACTTGGTTTCATGAAATGAGACTGTGATTGGCAGAAGCAGTTGCTTGCACTTTGGCAACTAGATGGCAGCCATGTTTGTCTTGTCACTGCTGGGCTGCGTGCTGAGAGACACGGACAAATCACTCCGGTTTTCGGGTTTACACACTTATGTACACGCTAGTACAGGGAGGAAATTAGCAGCTCTGCCTGTTCTCTCGGTTATTATCAGATTAGACAGGTCACGTTTTACACACTGGAGTAAACACCAGAAGCAGGAGCGTCTCCCAGTGCATGTGAGGGATATCATTTCCGAGCTACCGTTAGGTTGGATTGAGACAAACAGACGAGCTTTACTGTCAACTCGGCAGTCTTACAAATAGTAACAGGGATTTCGAATATCTATACTGAGCAGATCCAGTGATATAATATAATGACTACTGAATATATGCAGTATTAGGAACAGATGTATACTGTAGTGGAGTATACTGCATTATTTATATCTATATAGAGTGTATAAAGTGTAATGGTGAATGTATACACTGTACAGTACTGAGTATATACCACAGCAGTATAATGCCTTAGCTATGAGTCTATAGAGTGTATAAAGTATACTAGTGAACCTATTCACTCTATAGTAGCACGTAGCACAGCATCATGGTACATATAGTACTATATACAGTATAATCGTATACGATATAACTGATGAGTTCATAACGTATAGTGGTAAAAATATACACTATACAGTCACATATACATGCTGTAGTGTCCGTAACCATCCGTCCGTAATCGTAAAATGCATCTATGCTATGCATCTCAGAACTTTTTCCTTTTACTATATAATGAATTGAACACTTTTCACCGATACTGTGTTTTAGCCGAAAGCATATAGAGAGTAGCATGGAACTTATAAACCGTCCAATCATGAGTATATATACAGTACACTTGTATAGTAGCATTAGAAATAAGTATACAGGGTATATAGAGTATGTATGTACAGTACAGAAGTGGTATACATCTACAGTATCAGTATGAAGTATATAGGATCATTAATATAAACAGCAGTTGGGGTTATATACTGTATGTAGTAATAATGAGGACCAGTATGTACATGGTGTAATGGTGAATAAACACAGTATACGTGGTGAATATAGACTGCCAGAGAGTTTATATACAGAATTAGCCATGTGTATATAGCTATATTATTAATATAGGGTAACTTTGTAAATATAAACTCTTTCCATATAGAGTACAGAGGATTGAAACAGTATAGTGTTGATGATTTTGTAGCCATGAGTACCTTGAGGTCACCGGAATCATGTACAGGACGTTCGTTTTTGACGTTAAACACTCAGTTACTTCGCCGTTAATAACGATTTGCTCGTTTTTGTTTTTCAGGGATTTTTTAGGGGGCGCGAGGAAGCCCAGCCGTCCCCATTCATTGTCCTCGTAAAAAAAGAACATTGCTCTTTCTATTCGTCTGCTTTTTCCCAGAGCCTCTTGGGTCAAGTTTTTTCTTTGGCGTGTTTGGATTTTAAATGCTCCATCCCTCCCTCCCTCCCTCCTCCTTTCCTCTTTGCCTCCCTCCTGCCCATCCTTCGCTTGCTCCCTCCAGGCCCACTATAGTGTCCGAACCTTGTCTACATTTGCTACAGGCGAATGTAGAGCTCCTCTGAACGAGGCTTTTTGTTGGCTCGCCAATGGTGTTTTCATGAACTCTGAACCCCGGCCCATGGCAACGGCAAGAAAAATGTTAGCGGTGATTGACAGGATTAAGGGAAGAGCCATCTCCGTCTATGCCACCCCTCCTCCTCCTCCATACGCATTTCAAACACTCGCCGAACAATGGCGTCGGGCTCGATTGAATTAATGAGCTAGCGCCTGACTGTCAAAAGAGCACACACACTTTACATAAACCTGATTATCTTTGCGTGGCAGAGAAAGAATGTGTGTGTGTGTGTGTGTGTGTGGGGATGGATAGACAACGAGAGGGTGCACTGCTTTCACTGGGCACCTAGCATCAAAGTACGTGCGGAGGCGACGTTCCCGGCCCTCTCGCTCCTTTTCTGCTTAGCATAAATCAACTGTGCCATTTTAACAAATCCATTCAAGGAGGTTTGGAACAAAACAAAACAAAAAAAAAAAAAAGAAAGGGTTCTTCTTTCACACTCGCTCTCTACTCTCTTTTATTTCTCCACTCGCTCCCGACGTCTAAAGCTTGTGCTTGTCTCCTTCACTTTGACACGACGAGCCTCCGAGCAAAGTGTAGCCTCCGTAATGGGAGCTAATTCTTCATTTAATCCTTTTTAGCGCCTCACACTCTTTCTTTGTTTTTTTAGGTGCCGTCCATCACACATCCTTCCTTTCTGGCTATCACTGTGCTCATCCTGATTTTTTTGCATTACTCATTTGCGTTGCCTCCATGTTATTCTGTTTAGCATTAAGTAGCTACACTGAGGTAAATTTAGCTAGCATACTTGTTCATGATGACGACATCATGAAGTAATTTCAACCATTTTCCGAGTTCAGGACTGGAGAATGTACTCCTGGAGAAGTTCCTACTCACATATAAACACAACGTAAAACACACAGGACAGTAAATAAACGAAATGTAGGAAACACACACACACACGCTTGCAACTACACACAATCGCACTATCTTCCTCGAACGACTTGCCATATCCTTGCATATTGAAAGTTATAAATTGCGCCCGTCTTGGTGCATAAATTGGAATCGTGGCGTGTCAGTGAGTAATATACTTAGCATTATTCATAACGTGGAACTTTTATCAGCCGGCGCTGTCAGTAACAGATACTCCGCCCGGCTGTGTCCCATTCCACTGATATAGCAAAACAAATGAGGGACCTAATAATGTTCCTCTGAGCTGCTGTGTGATT
>JAQMYF010000001.1:68992473-69020219 GCA_030014195.1 Neosilurus mollespiculum
GAGAGAGAGAGAGAGAGAGAGAGAGAGAGTGAGAGAGTATGAGAGAGAGAGAGAGAGAGAGAGAGAGAGAGAGAGAGTGAGAGAGTATGAGAGAGAGAGAGAGAGAGAGAGAGAGAGAGAGAGAGAGTATGAGAGTTCTTTTCCTCCCCTGAAGCAGTTGACATTTAGCCCTGGCGGATAATTGCGCACTAACATTTGCGTTACAATTGGAACACGGCCTGCGCCTTTCACGCGCCCTTTCATATTACCAAATGGAGAAAAGAGAACGCGGGATGAGAACGGACAGATGAATGGATGGAGAGATGAAGGAGGGGAGAGAAGAGAGATTGTTATTGCTATAAGAGGAGGAAAAAAGAGTCAATTATTACAGAGTCAATGTCAAGAGGAGTGCGAGGTGCCCTTTTCACTCGCGCTCCACGATACTATTAAGGGAAAAAATGGATTAGGGGTGTGTGTGTGTGTGTGTGTGTGTGTGTTTTAGACATGAAGTCTTGCCTAAAAGCAGAAAGGTTAATGGATTGAATGAACAGAAGCGAGTTTGGAGGAGTTTATAACTGATATGCTAATAAATAAATGAGTAAAAATTCTGTATTTATATATATTCATGTCGTGACTCGTTCTAAGCTCAAGAATTTCATGAAAATGTTTTATTTTTATTTTCAATAATTAGACAAGTCCATAATTTAATATTGCTAACACGATTAATATGCACAACTTGAGAGTTATTACTATGGGCTCACACACGCACACATTAGCATCCTGTGGAATTGCTTCACACGCACTCGCATGCAAGGCAAAATAAAAAAGTAATTCAAAGAAAACAGCGTTAGTGTTAATAGTGCTGGTGTTAATATCCGGAGTTTTTAACACCAGACGCAGGAGCCGCTTAACGCTAGGATTCGATTAGCACCACGGCTGTCGTGGCAGGGTTAGGCAAACATGGCCGTCTGTGTGTCTGTGCGTGTGTGTGTGTGTGTGTGTGTGCGATCCGTATAGCTCATCCCCTATGTTTAATTAAGTGTAAGTGGTAACTGTGACCCCTGTGTGTGTGGGTGCTGTACCCTTAAGAGTCACCGAAAGGTCCATATTCCTACCCGCACCTTTTCACTCCCCAGGAGTGTGCACTTTAAAGGGCGAACTACTTTTCACTACTGTAAACCACTTAGCACCAGACAAGACCTTAGTCGCAGGCCACATTGGAAAGCTCTTTCACCCGATGTGGTGTGCACTACAAATCTTAGACCTAGTGTTTTATTTTATTTATCGATCTTTAAAGCCTAACTGAACTCAAAACATCCACCAGATTTACAAAAACTACTTTATTTTCATACTCATGTTCGTACGTTCATGAATGCAGATCGCCTGTAGGCTGCAAAGCACCCTTTATGTTTGCCTCAGCTCATTTGCATTTAGTGACACCCACTAAACTCCATATAAGGAAACACTTAGAAAGAGATGAAAGCACAAAACGAGAACTGAAAGGTGAAGGAAAAGGAATTTTCTCAGAGGAAGATGAGGAGGTTATTTTGACTCGAACAAGTTACGGGTGTCTGTTCAGAGGTAAAAAGCGATTCCCATCTGAGCGCAAATTCGTTCCGACATGCTAATGCTAACGCTAATGCTAACATGTGAAAGATATGAGGGGTAAGCATTTTTTCATACCTTTTTTAGAACTCGTGTTTGTTGTCAGGGTACCAATCCCAGTTTTAATACAGAATAAATCATATCTTGTGACTGAGAAACCGCAAAGCGTAACGTATTCCGTCGTATTATCATTCCAGTTTAACAAAGCGCTGACACACTCCTTCCATGACCTTACGCTCGCTTCACCACATCAACAATTAAAAACGATTTTCAAGCATCTACTACGTTAGTCCCGATGAATGAGCCGTTACTTTGGAAACAATAATCGTCTAAACCTTTCATGAAATTCATCAACCCCTTTCAACCAGTCAGAATCCAGAATTCAACAATAGGGCTAAATTCTATTTTATTTCTTTATGTATTAATTTTTTACAAAAAAGCAGCGTGAGGAAATTCATCTCACAAAACGAAAAGGGATGGGTGAAGATTGACTCCTTTAGCATAGCACGCCTCTGTTCCGCTAGCTGTAGCAATAAATCACATCTCGGTTCCTCCACACACACACACACACACACACACACACACACACACACACACACACATACTGAGTTAGCCATGTGGCGGATCATTGTGCAGTCGCGTCAGCCTTATTTCCGAGGAGATAAATGGGATTTAAATTAATAGGCAGTCCTAAATAACTCCTCAGCTGGTAAACGACACATTTATCAGATGGTGACAACCAGCGGGCCGTGATTCATGGCGGCCCCTCGCGACACAAAAGGGGGCCTACAAAAATTGTTATTATTTTTTAATAAAGTGTAGCAGGCAGTCGTCAGTCATTTATCAGGACCGTGAAGTGAAATATGACTCTGTAATAAAAAAACAAAAACAACAACCACCACAGTCCAGGGCTCGTGTGTGGCATTTTAAGCGTAAGGTGTTTACACTTGATAATTTACACTGAAGATCGGTAATAATTGGTTTCTGAAGTCGAACCAACAGCAGGGGACGTGTCAGAGTGAAGAACCCGAATACACCACGCTTTTAAAGACCCACACATTTCTGTCTCGTTCCTAATTCTAGAATAAATTTAAAGCTATCAGGAATAAATATATAAACACTGCTTCTGTACTATTGTTGCCATCGTTGTGAAAATTTTGATGAACGCAGTGGGGGCGTGGTCAAAATGGAAAAATGTGACCGTTTCAGGTTCATCCTGCACCCTACTATGTCCACACCATGTTCACACTAATTTCTTACCGCACACATGATCGCACACAAACCACCTCCAATACAATTTAACTATGGTTTTACTACAACCAATCAGATCGCACCATGTTCTTACTGCTCCTGTGCAGTCCTTATGAATACTGTGTAATGCGTGGAGCCATTACGTTGGCCTGATTCCATCACGTTCGCATGTTTTTTTTAATGTGTCCAAAGTTTTGCACATCCTTCATGTGCATGGAAACCATACCACAACCACATCCACATCGGTTTCCTCTGGGTTCCTATTACGCTGTACCAGTTCTTACAGTCCAAACTATCTTTTACAGCAAGAAGGTCCTGGGTTGGAGTCCTGCGCGTTTCTGTGTAGAGTTCAAGGTGTACCCCCCCTTTGGCCAGAATCAGCTGAAATAGGCTCCAGACCCTCCCCCTGCAACCCTAATAGGTGTACTGGAATGTTTCTATGACTGTAGCGTTTGGTCATTGTTGCCATGGTTACATTTCAGAGTGTGTTTATTGGTTTGTACTGTAGTTTACGCAAGTTTGTATTTAATGGTAGCTTATATTAGTTGTTGCCATGGTTACATCTTGAACAGTGTGTGTTTGTTTGTTTCTTTGTACTGTAGTTCACATGTGTTTGTTCCACTGTATACCATATTTGTTGCCATAGTTACATCTCATAGCACAACCATTTTGTAGCTTGTTTGATTTTATCCTGTTTTGTTGTTGCCATGTTTAGAGACATGAGAGTATTTGTTTGTTTGTTTTTTCCCCCAGTGTGTGTGTGTTATTTGTTGATGTGGGTATGTTTGTATGGCTGCTTGTTGTTGTTATGGTTGTATCTCAGGAGGTTTGTATGCTTGTTTCCCTGTAGGGTGCTTGTTTTAACACAGTTTCACTCCTGATATAAGGGTTATGTCTCTAATCATACATAACTCTGTAGTACCTGAAAGTTTGTAACTAAACATAATACTGTATATAATTTGAGAGAGGGCTACACGCGTACATCCATGTGTGCATGTGTATGTCCGTTAATGCTCTCTCTTTACACTGTGGTATTGAAGCTGATTAATACGATCCCTGACAGCCCTGGTTTGCCTGCTGGGCAGTGAGTGGGTCCTGAACCCAGTTGGAGTCCCTGACGACAGATTCCCTGCAGCACTGCAGGTGTACTTAGGAAGGAAGCGGCCTAGTGAAAATACCCGTTTAATATTTCTCACGCAATACAGAACACACAATGAAACATTCCTCTCATCCTTCTTTTCCCACTTGACCTTTCACATTGTAAGTAGGTCCTTCTGAGAAGCTAGTTTCTAATCCCTCCACTGGTGAACCGACACCACAAACCACATGCCCCGTTCACTATATGGCCCACATACATAATAAGTCCACCGAGGACACGTTTCAAACCACACACCCACACTCATTGTACTCGTCCGAAACCACACGCCCTATTCACTGTAGGCTACAGGAACACCACTGCAGGTCCTTTCTGGACACTTCCCAAATTATTGACACTTTTTATACTGTAAGATCTCTGCTATAAGCACACAGCAGACACTAGATGGCTGCAGATAATGGAGTAAAGCAATAATAAAGGGATTGAAACATGCCGTCCTAAATACAGTAAGGTAGTGCACTACACAGGCTATACACACACTATTTACTATACATGCATACATGTGCTAGATACACTACACACACTACACACACTGAATACTTTATACAGGCTATATACACTGTACACATAGCATACTCAGTGTACACTACACAGGGTATACACACACTATATACTATACATGCATACATGTGCTAGATACACTACACACACTGAATACTTTATACAGGCTATATACACTGTACACATAACATACTCAGTGTACACTACACAGGGTATACACACACTATATACTATACATGCATACACATGCTAGATACACTACACACACTGAATACTTTATACAGGCTATATACACTGTACACATTAACATACTCAGTGTACACTACACAGGCTATATTCATGACAAAAGCATATTTGTCCTATATAAACACGAAACCAGTGAATACATGGGGCATGCAATACACACTACACAGGCATAAACATGCAACATACATTACACACACCACATACACTATATCAGTGTATATGTTATACACACTACACAGGCATAAACATGCTTCATACACTACACACATTACCCAACCTACATACACTGTGCACTACATTAGTATACGTGTTATGTGCTCTAAACACTACATATACATAAACATGCTATACACACTACACACCCTACATACACGATATCAGTGTATATATATATATATATATATATATATATATATATATAGATAGATAGATAGATATACACACACACACACACACACACACACTACACCAGTGTGCACATAATATACACTACACAAGCATACATATGCTATATACACACACACACCATACCACATAGACTATACATACACCATACACTACACCAGTGCACATATGATACAGTATATACACTGCACACACTACACCGATGTACACATTATATACACTTCAGAAACATATATGCGCTACATACACACACATACATACACACCACATTCACTATACATACTATGCACTACAATAGTGTACACACGACACACACTGCATACACAACACCAGTTATATATTACATACACTATTTGCACTACATTATTCCTTATCTACATGCTGTATACACTACACACATTGTATAAATTATATATATTCATTATATACACTACACAAGCATAAATGTGATATATGCACTATACAGCATACTAGTGTACACATTATATACACTATACACAACACAAGTATACATGTGCTATATACACTACACACCACATACACTATACATACACTACTATTCATTATATACCCTACACAAGTATACATGTGCTATATACACTACACACCACATACACTACTATTCATTATATACAATACACACCACATACACTATACATACACTACTATTCATTATATACACTACACAAGCATACATGTGCTATATCCACTATACAGCATGCTAGTGTACACATTATACTACAGAAGCATACATGTGCTATATACACACTACACACCACATACACTATACATACACTACTATTCATTATATACACTACACAAACATAAATGTGCTATATACACCCTACACACCACATACACTACTATTCATTATATACACTACACACCACATAAACTATACATTCACTGTTATTCGTTATATACACTACACACTACATACACTATACATACACTACTATTCATTATATACACTACACAAGCATAAATGTGATATATACAGTATACAGCATGTTAGTGTACACATTATATACACTATACACTACACAAGCATACATGTACTATAAACACACTACACATCACATACACTACTATTCATTATATACACTACACACCACATACACTACTATTCATTATATACACTACACAAACATACATTTGCTATATACACACTACACACCACATACACTTTACATTCACTGTTATTCGTTATATACACTACACACCAAATACACTATACTTTCATTACTATTCATTATATACACTACACAAGCATACATGTGCTATATACACACTACACACCACATACACTACTATTCATTATATACACTACACACCACAAACTCTATACATACACTAATATTCATTATATACACTACACAAGCATACATGTGCTATATACACACTACACACCACATACACTATACATTCACTATTATTCATTATATACTCTACACACCACATACACTATACATACACTACTATTCATTATATACACTACACAAGCATACATGTGCTATAAACACACTACACACCACATACACTACGATTCATTATGTACACTACACACCACATACACTATACATTCACTACTATTCATTGTATACACTACACAAGCAAACACTATACATTGCCTACTATTCATTATATACACTACACAAGCATACATGTGCTATATACACACTACACACCACATACACTATACATTCACTACTATTCATTATATACAATACATACCACATACACTATACACTCACTATATACTATATTCATTATAGACTACACGAACATACTTATGTACACTGTGCACATGCTCTACACCCTTCATACACTGTATACACAACAGTGTACACGTGATGCAGTATACACGCTACGCACACTGCATGCACAGACTGTAGCCGTATATACAATACACACACTATATGCATTACACTAGTCTACATACTTTACACACTACACAAGCCTACATAAACTATGCATACCATTAACCACTTAACACACACAACACTGAGTGACGCATATCACACACCACTACACACACACACACACACACACACACACACACACTCCACACCAGGACTGTGTGACTTTGAGTCCCTCAGAGCATCATGGAACGTGTCAAGACATCTCTTTCATCTCTGCTGCTCAACAACACAGGAGAAGGAAAACACACACAATAGAGGGAAAAGGATCTGGCACCGAGCTCTCTGCAGCGATTATTCATGTGAGGATGGAGTAAAACAGTACTCGCGGGAGAAAATGGCCATATTCATCTCTTTCTGCTGCTGGAGATTAAGCTATTTCACAATCAATAGAGCGGTCGGAATACATTTTTATTGGGCGCATTACGCCGCAAATGAATTGTGCAGCAGGAGAAAAGCCAATTGCACGCGTGATGGAATATCCACAGGCTGCACTTTGACAATTGCCTACATTTCCAGAACATGTAGATTAATGGCGCGCAGATCTCCGGCGTTTATTAGAGTGTGTTACGGGGGCCCCAGCTGAAGCCGAATAAAATAAAACAATTGATTATCTTTAAACGGAGAGGATCTTAATCTCTCGGCGGGAAGCACAGAGAGTGTTTTAAATATGGTTCCGCTTGCCTCTGTAATATTTATCACCTTAAAATGCAACTGCAGCGTTTATTTATGGCGTGGGCTCCACCGGCTCTTTATCAGACCGAATTCAGACAGCCTTATTTAAACCCTATGCTGCTGTTGTGTGTGTGTGTATGTGTGTGTGTGTGTGTGTGTGTGTGTGTGTGTGTGTGTGTGTGATGTGGTGCCTGTTGAGAGATTGCACTTCAGTAGAGTGGCTGTAAATACAGTACTTATCTTACTTTAAGTCTTTTTTTATTTCCCTCTCAGTTATCTGTATAAGTGGGGAAAAGAGAGCCGTGTCACTCTGTAGCCTGAAACGCGAGGCCTGTTTTTTCAGGCGTTAGCATAAATATGGCACATGCTAAGCACTGTAGGTGCAAGCATTTAAATTTTCTTCATGAATGTTCCACATAGAGGTGTCACATGTCTTCTTATTGTTAAAAACATGAAGGAAAATGTAAGTGTTGTTGCTGTTATTTATTTATTTTTAGCCATGATTAGCGACATTACAGGCTATATTGTAATTGTATATATATCCATTACATAACATGAGACAGCGCCAAATCTAAACTAAATCAATGTTTATTATCTCAAACTTTCACTTTAAAATACTATTTCAACCATTACGGTGAATCATAAACACATAAACCATCATTTCCGAACTGCTTAATCCTAGCAGGCTCCAGGAAGGCTGCAGCCTATGTCAGCCGATACTGGGTGAAGGCGGGGTACACCCTGAATAGCTTGTCAGTCCATAGCAGGGCGACACACACATAACCATTTACACTCACACTTACACCAAGGGAACAACCAGATAGCCTAATGTGCATGTCTTTGGAATACAAGCTAATTAGATAAATGTGGCCCACACACTACCACAAGAGAATCACATTGCCCCACACACTGCCACAAGAGCCTCACACTGCCCCACACACTGCGATAAGAGTCTCACACTGCCCCACACACTGCAACAAGAGCCTCATAATGTCCCACACTCTGCCACAAGAGCCTCACACTGCCCCACAATCTGACACAAGAGCCACACACTGTCCCACACTCTGCCACAACAGCCTCACACTGCCCCACACACTGAGATAAGAGCCTCACACTGCCCCACAATCTGCCATAAGAGCCTCACACTGCCCCACACACTGCGATAAGAGCCTCACACTGCCACACACTCTGCCATAAGAGCCTCACACTGCCTCACACTCTGCCACAAGAGCCACACACTGTCGCACACTCTGCCACAACAGCCTCACACTGCCCCACACACTGCGATAAGAGCCTCACACTGCCCCACACACTGCAAGAAGAGCCTCACACTGCCCCACAATCTGCCACAAGAGCCTCACACTGCCCCACTCACTGCCATAAGAGCCTCATACTGCCCCACAATCTGCCACAAGAGCCTCACACTGCCCCACACAGTGTGATTAGAGCCTCACACTGCCCCACAATCTGCCACAAGAGCCTCACACTGCCCCACAATCTGCCACAAGAGCCTCACACTGCCTCACACACTGTGATAAGAGCCTCACACTGCCTCACACACTGTGATAAGAGCCTCACACTGCCCCACACACAATTCCATAAGAGCCTCACACTGCCCCAAAATCTGCCACAAGAACCTCACACTGCCCCACACACTACGATAAGAGCCTCATACAGCACCACACACTGTGATAAGAGCCTCACACTGCCCCACACACTGCCCCAAGAGCCTCATACTGCCCCACACACTGCCATAAGAGCCTCATACTGCCATAAGAGCCTCACACTGCGATTAGAGCCTCACATTGCCCCACAATCTGCCACAAGAACCTCACACTGCCCCACACACTGCATGGTTGTTCTTTAATTGTTTATTTATTACAGATTAAAAAGGTGAAGTAGACTTGGGGAAGTAGATTGGATTATCACTTACCCCCCCCCCCCCCCCTTCTTCCCTGGTTCCGTCTCATTCTCAGTTTCTTATCATTTCACCTTAACATCTTTATTATAACATCACTGGCCTCGCAGAGTCTGAGTGAGAAAAACTCATTAAAATCCATCACCAAACCCACAACATCACATTCAGTTTACTCCTATGAGACAGAGAGACAGAGACAGAGAGAGAGAGAGAGAGAGAGAGAGAGAGAGAGAGAGAGTAGGGCTTAATTAAAAAAAAAACAAGCAGTAAATATTTTAACAAAGGAACAAGGGAAAGAATGAAAGAAAGATAAATGTATATTTAAAGAAGAAAAAAGTGAGATGGAAATCGAGTAAGAAGTCGAACACAGGAATGAGAAGAAACAAAGACTATTTAGGACAGAAAGAGAAACAAAAAGAAGATAAAAGAAAGAATGAATTAAAAGGATCGACATCAAACAAAACGGAAGATGGTTAAGAAAAAAACACAAAAGAAAAGAAAAAACAGGAATGAACAAGATCAATGGGTGAATGAAAAAGGTTTTACAGATGGCAAAAATTTAAATAAAAAAATAAACCAGGAAAAATAGAAGAAAAAGAACCAAACAATATGAATAAATGAAAGAAAGAAAGAATAAAAGAAAAGAAAAAAGAAAGAACGGAAGGAAGAAAAAAGGAAGGAAGGAAGAAAAAGAAAAAAGAAAGAAGGAAAGACAAAAAGAAAGGAAGAAAGAGACAAGAAAATATTTTTTTGTTTGGTTTTATTTTTTTCTTTCTTTCACAATGTTAACATGTGTATGTTCTCTCACTCTCACTCTCACTCTCTCTCTCTCTCACACACACACACGCACACACACACGCACACGCACACACACACAGTGAATCAGTAATTAAGGCTAAGTGCTAGCGGTGCAAATGTACTGACTCAGAGACCTGAGGCACTCGGTGGGATTTGGGCTTTAACCTTCAGTTGCACCGCGTCTCACATAAGCACGCATCACGTTAGCCGTATCACATTAGCATCGTATTAGCCGTATCATATTTGCATGGCGTTAGCCGTATCATATTTGCATGGTGTTAGCCGTATCAGTGAATGGGCTCACAGGGTCGATGTATTCGTGACACATGACCTGGCCTGCTTTTTAACACCGTGTCCTGTGATGGCGGAGGAGATAAGCAACCAGCTCGACGGCACTCGCGCATGTTTGGCTAATTATAACATTTAAAAGGACAAAAGAGGATTGTGCTGCTCAGCCAGCGGGATCTGGCGTGCAGGTGAAGAAAAAAACTTAGCATCATGAGCAGATCGATCCACTGCAACCTGAACAATAGTTACTGATCATATCATCGCTCTGTTCTCATCACTGTGGCAGTTAGAAGGCTTCGGACATTCAAACTTTAAAACCTGGGATTAAAACAAAAAGGTCTGACTTTTTAGATCGGACCAAAGACTCAGTGACTTACTGCTGAGAGACCTTTCTTAATCTCACACAAAACATTTTATTAAAAAACAAAAAGAGAAGGGAAAAAGAAAAAAGAGGAAGGGTGGTTAGAAAAAATAAGAAATTAGATGAAAGTAAAAGGACATTAATTAGAATGTAAAAACTCGATGCAAAGAAAAAATAAAGAGAGAAAAATAAATAAAGTTAAAGCAAAAGAAAAATAGAAGGAAATAGAGAGGAAAGGAAGGAAGGACAATAAAAAAATCAATAAAAGGGAAAAAATTATGAAAAGAAATAGAGAAGCTTAATGTAAAGTAAAATGAATTAGAATTTTTAAAAATAGCCGTTCTATAAAACGTCGTAACCCCTCAGCCAGGACGCCTGAAGCGCAGAACAAACTTTATATGTTGAAGGTCACTGTGCCACAGTCAAAGATCACATATGCAAATTAGCTGCCCCAGCACAGGTTTAGGTCAGAGGGAGTGCCTATGCAAAAGTTCAGAAAGCTGGCCTGTGCATGAGCCGAGCAATGGGCCGGACAAATTATTGTCACACAGGCCACCCGCCCGACCGTCCACCTGCCGGGACACCAAGCCAACAACACAACCCCTCCAGAGGGGTCCAGAGCTCAGCAAAAATGCACGCCATTCAGCAGTGGAATCTTGACCATGCATGAATCTTGACTGTCACATGATGATCAATGACGGGTTCTTCACCCATCTGTAATAATTTCAGAATCACTGTTGATACAAAAATCTGACATTTGAAACTGAAATAAAAAAAGTTTCAATTTGAGAAATTTTAAATGTAAAATTATGTTTTAATTAAAATCCGTAAGACTGAGAAAGTTTTTTTTTTTTCTTTTTTGGTAAATTAATATTTAAAAAACTAGTATTAATTCTGAGAGTTTTTAACTTCTAAAACTCTACGAATCTTAAATGGATTTTCATTCTACACTTGAACTTTCTGGATATTAATAAATGCTTGCAGGAATGCTACTTTATAATGCAATCAAATTCTAAAGTTTAAAATGTGAAATGTGTCGAATTTCAGTTTTTCATTTCATTCAGTTACTCCTAACTCTGTAGATCTGATCAAATCTGAGCTGTAATCCCAGCTGGTAGCTCAGGATGTGGAGTGAGGGAATATTAGAAAGATGAGAAACACTTCATCTGAAAAACATTAAGTTTTCTACAAGCCAACTATCCTAATGTTCGTGTCTGTGGACTGTGGGAGGAAACCAGAGTACCCACAGAGCCTGGGACTCGAACCCAGGACCTTCCTGCTGTGAGGTGGACGTGCCCCTCAACCTTAAAGCTGGTTTCATCCTTTGTGTGTTCTGTGTGTAAAAGCGACCCCACTTTCCTGGATGCGTTTGTGAGTGTGTCGGCTTTCATTTAATCCCACGCAGAACAAAGCACCGTGCAGGGAACCGAACTATGGAACCACAACGGCATATGGTCTCTCTCTCTCTCTCTCTCTCTCTCTCTCTCTCTCTCTCTCTCTCTCCCAGTCTACCTCTCTCTCTCTCTCTCTCTCTCTCTCTCTCCCAGTCTACCTATCTCTCTCTCTCTCTCTCTCTCTCTCTCACTCACTCTCCATCTTTCTCTTTCTCTTTTTTCAATCTCTTTCTCTCTCTCACTCCATCTTTCTCTCTCTCTCTCTCTTTCTTCTCAGTCTCTCTCTCTCACTCACTCCATCTTTCTCTCTTTTTTTTCTCAATCTCTCTCTCTCTCTCACACACACACACACTCACTCTCCATCTTTCCCTTTCTCTCTTTTTTCTCAATCTCTCTCTTTCACACACACACACAGACTCACTCTCCATCTTTCTCTCTTTTTTCTCAATCTCTCTCTCACTCAGTCCATCTTTCTCTCTCTCTCTCTTTTCTCAATCTCTCTCTCTCTCTCACTCTCCATCTTTCTCTTTCTCTCTCTTTTTTCTCAATCTCTCTCACTCACTCTCCATCTTTCTCTTTCTCTCTCAGGCCCTCTCTGTCTCCCTCTTTTCCTCTCTAGCTCTCTCTCCCTTCCTCTCTCCCGCTCTCTCATCGATGATGAAGGTGATGATTTGTTCAGGAGCGGATCTTTGTCACACAAATCACAGCTAATGGATATTTATATTTCATTAGAGGAGACAGTAACGGATGGCAGTGGATATTCTTTCTCGTTCTCTCTCTCCCACACACACACACACACACACACACACACACACACACACATTCTCCACTTACACAAAATTTGATTTGGCTCCAGTGTTTTGATCAAATTTTATTAGAGCCCAACATGGTCGCTAAAGTAAAACAAATTAAACAGACGTTAACATGACAAGGAGAAAAAAAAAAGAAGCTAAGAAAACAAAGTCAAGTCAAAAAGAAAAATAAATACAAACACAACAGAAACAGGAAATAAAATCACCAGTAAAAGAGAGAGCAAGAAAGAAAAAAAACAGAGAAAAATAATAAAGAATTGAAAATGTAAAATCAAAAGGAAAAAAAATTTATCAGAAGAGTATGACAAAAGGAAAAGAGAACAAAAAGAATTCAATAAACATTATTTAATTACTTTTCTGAACCACTAAATCGTACTATTAGGGTCCTGGGGAGACTGAAGCCCATCTCAATCGACTCTGGGTGAAGCCTGAAATGCTCCCCAGTCCATCACAGGGCCAACACACATACACACACACACACACACAAACAAAACCCATCACACTCACACCTAGGAACAATTTGGAACCGCCTACCGTGCATATCTTTGGACTATGGAAGGAAACCAGAGTACCTGGAAGAAACCCCACGCAAGGATGAGGAGAACACTTCAGACAAAAAAAGTGTACTATGTTAATTCACTCCATAGGGCTGCTCGGTGCTGTACTGTACTATGCTAATTCACTCCATAGAACGTTTCGGTGCTGTACTGTACTATGTTAGTTCACTCTGTAGGGCTGCTCAGTGCTGTACTGTACTATGTTAGTTAACTCCGTAGGGCTGCATGGTGCTGTACTGTACTTTGTTAGTTCACTCCGTAGGGCTGCTCGGTGGTGTACTGTACTATGTTACTTCACACCATAGGGCTGCTCAATGCTGTACTGTACTATGTTCGTTCACTCCATAGGGCTGCTTGGTGCTGTAGTGTACTTTGTTAGTTCACTCTGTATGGCTGCTTGGTGCTGTATTGTACTATGTTAGTTCACTCCATAGGGCTGCATGCTGCTGTAGTGTACTGTTAATTCACTCTGTAGGGAAGATTGGTGCTGTACTGTACTATGTTTGATCACTCCGTAGGGTGGTTTGGTGCTGTACTATGTTTGTTCACTCTGTAGGGCTGCTCACTGCGGTACTGTACTATGTTCGTTCACTCCATAAAGCTGCTTGCTGCTGTACTATACCATGTTAGTTCACTCTGTAGGGCTGCTCGGTGCTGTAGTGTACTTTGTTAGTTCACTCCATAGGGTTGCTCAGTGGTGTACTGTACTATGTTATTTCACTCTGTAGGGCTGCTCAGTGCTGTACTGTACTATGTAAATTCACTCCATAGGGCTGCTTGGTGCTGTACTGTACTATGTTAATTCACTCTGTAGGGCTGCTCGGTACTGTACTGTACTATGTCAGTTCACTCCATAGGGTTGCTCGTTGCTGTAGTGTACTATGTTAGTTCACTCCATAGGGCTGCTTGGTGCTGTACTGTCCTATGTTAATTCACTCTGTAGGGTGGTTTGATGCTGTACTGTATTATGTTAGTTAACTCCGTAGGCCTGCTTGGTGCTCTGCTGTACTATGTTAATTTACTCCGTAGGGCTGCTTGGTGCTGTACTGTTCTTTGTTATTTCACTTTGTAGGGCTGCTCGGTGGTGTACTGTACTATGTTTGCTCACTCCATAGAGCTGCTCGATGCTGTACTGTACTATGTTAGTTCACTCAATAGGGCTGCTTGCTGCTGTACTGTCCTATGTTAATTCACTCCGTAGGGTGGTTCGGTGCTGTACTGTACCATGTTAGTTAACTCCGTAGGGCTGCATGGTGCTGTACTGTATTATGTTGATTTACTCTGTAGGGCTGCTTGGTGCTGTACTGTACTTTGTTATTTCACTTTGTAGGGCTGCTTGGTGGTGTACTGTACTATGTTAGCTCACTCCATAGGGCTGCTCGATGCTGTATGTACTATGTTAGTTCACTCCATAGGGCTGCTTGGTGATGTACTGTACCTTATTAATTTACTCCTTACGGTGGTTCAGTGCTGTATTGTACTATGTTAATACACTTTGTAGGGCTGCTTGCTACTGTACTCTACTTTGTTAGGTCACTCCGTAGGGCTGCTTGGTGCTGTAGTGTACTATGTTATTTTACTCTGTAGGGCTGCTCAGTGCTGTACTGTACTATGTTAGTTTACTCTGTAGGGCTGCTCGGTGCTGTACTGTACTATGTTAGTTTACTCCATAGGGCTGCTCGTGCTGTAGTGTCCTATGTTAATTCACTTCGTAGGGTGGTTTGGTGCTGTACTGTTCTTTGTAAGTTCACTCCGTAGGGCTGCTTGCTGCTGTAGTATACTTTGTTAGTTCACTCTGTGGGGCTGCTCGCTGCTGTACTGTACTATGTTAGTTCACTCCATAGGGCTGCTTGCTGCTGTAGTGTACTATGCTAGTTCACTACATAGGGCTGCTCAGTGATGTACTGTACTTTGTTAGTTCACTCCTAGGGCTGCTTGCTGCTGTACTGTACTATGCTATTTTACTCCATAGGGCTGCTTGGTGCTGTACTGTCCTATGCTAGTTCACTCCATAGGGATGCTCAGTGATGTACTGTACTTTGTTAGTTCACTCTGTAGGGCTGCTCGCTGCTGTAGTGTACTGTTAGTTCACTCCATAGGGCAGCTTGGTGCTGTACTGTCCTATGTTAATTCACTCCATAAGGTGGTTCAGTGCTGTACTGTCCTATGTTAATTCACTCCGTAAGGTGGTTCAGTGCTGTACTGTACTATGTTAGTTTACTCCATAGGGCTGCTTGCTGCTGTAGGGTAGATCGGTGCTGTACTGTACTATGTTTGTGCAATCTGTAGGGTGGATCAGTGCTGTACTGTACTATGTTTGTTCACTCCATAGGGCTGCTCGCTGCTGTGCTGTACTATGTTTGTTCACTCCGTAGGGCTGCTCAGTGGTGTAGTGTAATATGTTTGTTCACTCCATAGGGCTGCTCGCTGCTGTAGTGTACTTTGTTAGTTCACTGCTTAGGGCTGCTTGGTGCTGTAGTGTACTGTTTGTTCACTCCACAGGGCTGCTTGCTGCTGTACTGTACCTTGTTAATTCACTCCGTAGGGTGGTTCGGTGCTGTACTGTCCTATATTAATTCACTCTGTAGGGTTGTTTGGTGCTGTAGTGTACTATGTTAATTCACTCAGTAGGGTGGTTAGGTGCTGTAGTGTACTATGTTAGTTCACTCCATAGGGTAGTTTGGTGCAGTACTGTACTTTGTTAGCTCACTCCATAGGGCTGCTTGGTGCTGTACTGTACTTTGTTAGTTTACTCCGTAGGGCTGCTTGCTGCTGTACTGTACTTTGTTACCTCACTCCGTAGGGCTGCTTGCTGCTGTAGTGTACTACGTAATTCACTCAGTAGGGTGGTTAAGTGCTGTAGTGTACTATGTAAGTTCACTCAGTAGAGCTGCTTGGTGCTGTACTGTACTCTGTTAGTTCACCCCGTCGGGTGGTTCGGTGCTGTACTGTACTTTGTTAGTTCACTCCGTAGGGCTGCTTGCTGCTGTAGTGTACTATGTAAGTTCACTCCGTAGGGTAGTTTGGTGCTGTACTGTACCTTGTTAGCTCACTCCATAGGGCTGCTTGGTGCTGTACTGTACTTTGTTAGTTCACTCCGTAGGGCTGCTCGCTGTTGTAGTGTACTATGTTAGTTCACTCCATAGGGTGGTTTGGTGCTGTACTGTACTTTGTCAGTTCTCTCCGTAGGACTGCTTGGTGCTGTACTGTACTTTGACAGTTCACTCTGTAGGGTGGTTCAGTGCTGTAGTGTGTGTTTGGGATGTAGCCGTGGAGAGAACAGAACTCCAAAAACTTTGAGAGGAAGTGTTTTATTTCTCGCTCCTTCGTTCTCTAGTGCACTACACTGACCTTCAGGCTGAGTGTAAGGACGAGTCAGAATAAAGGAGGTGACTGTCCGAGTTTGTGTATGTGTGTGTCTGTGTGTGTGTGTGTGTGTGTGTGTGTGCGTGGTCACAGTACACTCACCTCCTGGTGTTTCCAGTAATCAATACAAGCCTGAAATCACCTGCCTGTTTTGTCCCGTCATCAATAATGAACATCTCCGCGTCTCCTTCTTTCTAGTCTTCCACCTGACTGCCCCGTCTATCTCTCTCTCTCTCTCTCTCTCTCTCTCTGATCAATAATTCAGGTGTGCTCTTCCTGGAACATATGGCATGGGGGGCCGGTGGTGTTCAGGTTTCCTCGTTCCTCTTTTCCTTATCACAGGCACGGCCAGGAGGAACTCCACTTTTTTCTTGTCTGCCAAGTGCTCACTTTTGTTCCGTGCCTTGTTAGCTTTAATGACTCTCTCTCTCTCTCTCTCACTCTGTGTGTGTGTGTGTGTGTGTGTGTGTGTGTGTGTTCATAACAGCCTGTCTGTAATTCACACTGTTAACTCATACAGTGCTTATTGTGCACTCTCCTCACACCTGTTCCTATTTGTTTTAAATTCAATTGTTTTATTGTGTTTCTTGTGTGGGTTTCCTCTGGGTACTCCGGTTTTCTCCTACAGTGCAAAGACATGCACAGTAGGATAATTGGTAGTTCCAAATTGCCCCTAGATGTGGGTGTGAGTGTGAATGGTTGTGTATGTTGGCCCTGCGACAGTCTGGCAAGCTGTTCAGGGTGTACCCCACCCTCGCCCAGTGTTGGCTGAGATAGGCTCCAGCCTCCCTGTGACCCTCATTAGGATTAAGCAGCTTAGAAAATGAGTGAGGAAGTAAATCCATCTTAAGACTTTCAGTTTTATTTTTCGAAAAAACAAAAACATCTCTCATATAAGCACCGAGCTGTTGATTAAACTTAGATTTAATTAATTTTTAATTAAGCAATTAAATTTTCACAACAAAATTAAATTATTAGAGATTCTAAATTTTATTTTTATAAATGAAATAATGACATAATTGGTGTAATTTTTTGTGTACACAAAAAGCAAAATAAATAAATCAATGAATGAATGAATGAATGAATAAATGCTGCCTTGAGGTTAAGGAAATGTAATCATTCTAAATTATTTATATATTATTAATTTTTTTGTATCTTTTTTAATAAATGAAAGCAGTAAAAAATACCCTGCAACATGAAACACTTAATCTGAATTAACTAAACACTTAATCTTAATACCGAAACACACTCATCTCACTCATTTGCCCCTTAATTGTACTATTAGTATCACGGGGAGGCTGGAACCTATCTCAGCCGACCCTGGGTGAATGCGGGGTACACCCTAAACAGCTCGCCAGACCATCACAGGGCAACACACACATCCATCCACACTCACTCACACATCTAGAGGCGATTTGGAACAGGAAATTCTTTTTTTTTATCATTTGATCAATAAATCAGGATAAAGTTTCCTATTTAATTATTTTATTTTTGGAATTTAAAGGAAAGAAGATATTTAGGTAAGAATAAAAATATATACCCTTTTTGATTAATACAGATTCTATTTATTTATTTATTTTTGGCTAATTATTATTGAAAATGTTTATTTAAAATTTTATTTATTAATTATTTGCATTATTCAATTATTTGTTTCAGTAATAATATGATACCCAGAAGATATAACCTTAAGCTGCTGTGTGTGTGTGCGTGCGTGTGTGTGCGTGTGTGTGTGTGTTTGTCCCAGTGTCCCAACTCATGAGCAGCACTTGTCTCACTGGATGTCCGTCTCTTGTGGGCTTTTGGCTCAGACGGTTTTCCATATGGGCGACTCAGTGGGTTTCTGTCCACAGTGAAGAACGACCGTCTCACACACGCCCCTGACCCGCTGGGCCACTGATGGATCCCAACTTTCACCCCCATACACACTAACTTCACACACACACACACACACACACACCCACACACACACACACACACACACACACACACACACACACACATATACATTGGTTGGTCATTCCTAGGACTTTTATTTTGTTTTTTATCGTTGAGGTTTTGTTTTTGTAAAATCTTTAAACAAGTCGAGGTTTTTTTTCTGGCTGTGACAAAATTCCGAAAGAGAACACGACACAACAAGAGTTCCTGAGTTAAGAGTTAAAAAAAAGAAGTGTATTTATTATTGTTGTTAGTCAGAGTGATAGTAGTAATAACTTTTTAAAAAAGGACATGGAAGCATTAAGGTTATTTTTAAATATTATTAAACAATTATTAAAGAATTAAAGTTAAATGAACAACAACTTCAAGCTAATGTCATTTATAGGAGCTTCTTTCTTTCTTTCTTTCTTTCTCTCTATTTCTCTCCACATGTCATTCTTTAATTCCTGACATTTCTTTATTTAGTTTGAAATTACTTAGAACTGCAAAAAGATAAAATAGTTAATGTAAAATAATAAATATATTTGGGTCAAAGATTAATTAATGAATTAACTAAATTATTTAATAGTGTTTTCCTTTATTTATTTACAATATTTATTTGCTTGCCTATTTTTTTATTCATTTATTCCATTGTTATTTTTTCCTTCTTTCCTTTTTCAAGACCTATTTATTTATTTATTTATTATTTATTTACCTCTACTTTCTTTCTTTCCTCCTTTGTTATTTCTTCTTACTTTTTTGCGTTTTTCTATCTCTCTCTCTCTCAGTTTGAGAAGTTTTACAAGTTCCTCGAAGAGCACACGAAGCCTCGGGTCCCTCGTGTCCACTGTAATTACATCACTTCCTGTATAAAATGAGAGATTAATCAGAAAGCCCCACCATCATTACCTTTCATTAAGAAACGAGCTCAGGGCGGGAAAATGAAACCAAAATTACGGAACACGATCCTCCTTAACTTTATTTATTTACTCCTCCTTCTGTTCCTCTTTGGTTAATTCTAATGAAGAGGCCTCGGATGACTTCATTTGGCGCGGCGTTAATTGGGTTTGGGGCCGAGTTTTTGGCACGTGTTTTCCTTTCCTGTGCCCCCCTCGTTAGCCCGAACTTTAATGAGATCTGGCACTCGCCTCACCATGATAAATATCGCCGTGATGAATGAAGATGCAAATGCAGCACGTGAAGTTCGGCCCCTGTGGCCCCGTGGCCCAATATCATTAACACTGTCCTGCTGTCAGATCCGTCATTGTCACAAAACTCAGGGTGAGGTGTCGAGGGGTGGGGGGTATGCGAAGTGGAAGGGTAGATATACCGAAAGAGAGGTGTGTAAAGGGAGTGTGTGCTGTATGACTACTTCAAACTCCTTACTTTATGCACAAAGGTCACGATACAGATGAAATTCCACATTTCAAATATGTGCTTCTGTTCTGGATCTGCCACATTTCGTATTTAACTCTAAACAGAAAATGAAAACCTAATCAGCTTCGTAGAACTTCTCCATCTTAAGAGTTTTGAACGTTAACCAGGTATTAATGATGCTTCACATTTTAGATTTATCTTTGGGTCATTCAAATTATATTGAAAAATTATTCATATTGAATTGTCTATTTTTTTAGAATTTCAAATATCACCCACGACTGTAGAAATGTAGATTTCTATTTTAACACACTAAAACTTCAAAATAGATTCAAATAATCAAGAAATAATAATTAAAAATATTCTAACAACAAATTTAACCATCCAATGATTTTACATCCAAAATGAGCCAAAGTTTAGTACTAATTTACCCTGTACAAATTCTACAAAAATTTCATGTTAAACTTATTTATACTAGAATTGTGTGACATCTATAATGATGATTTTGTAACATTTCAGAATTTCATCATCCACACGTTAAATTAAAAGTCTGAAAAACTAAAAACTGAAATGAACAAATTAATAATGACTAACAAATAATAAGCAGGTGTCCACTTTGAAGAATCTATTATAATAAGTCTGATCTTATTGAATACCAGTAACAAATGTACAGGTTTACACAGAATATGGAACGATATATTAATATACTTCCCATGGTTCTAATTCTTGGAATAATGAGATTATGCCCGTGTTTATGTGCTGCCCTTGTTCTACGAAGTGGTAAAGTTGAAAAGTGTACAGTTAACGATGCTGTTCAATTTGCTCCTGTCAGCTTTATGAATTATTATTTCATGACAATCTACAATTCCTGCAGGTTTACATTTAAAGCAGAAACTATGGCTGAAATTTTTAACTTTTACATACTAGATAAACTAAATAAATTAACAATTTTCACATATTAGTTGGAATTATTGAAATATGAACATCAAGATAAATTTGCTAAAAATTAACTTATCCTATTATATATTTTTTTTCCTAAATGGAAGATCATTCAAATAATACAGTACAATTTTCATTAGAATTCACAATTTCAGTATTTACACATTTTATATTTGATTAAATATTTAAAATTTTGCACTGTTAAATCTTAATATTAACATGCTAGAATTTCTTCATTGTCCGAATTTTAAATATAAATTTAAGATCAGGTATATAATAATATAATATAATATAAATTTAAGGTCAGAATCCAATTCTTAAATTTTTAATATCAGCTTAAACTGCAGGAAGAACAAGCAACAAAAGAACATCACAGAATTTAAAACATGGACTTGAAATATATTTTTCAAATATAAATCCAATAACCTAGATGTTTAAAACTTACAGAAAAATAAATGGAGTAAGAAAAAACTAAGAAATATACTTAAAAAAAAAGAAAGAATGAAAGACAGGAAAATAAAAATTAACAAAAAATGAAAAAAGAAAAATGGAAAGGGAATAAAAGCAAACAAAAAGCAATGGAAAGAAGCAGCAAGGAAAAATTAAGAAAAAGAGAAAAAAAAGAGAGAGAAAGAAAGAATGTATGAAAAGAAAATCATAGAAAAAAAGAAAAGAAAAACATGACATGAGACAGAAAAGGGAAAAGAAAAGCAGAAACAAGAAATAAAAAAAAGAAAGAAAAGGGGAAAAGAACATTTTTCAGTCGGGGTTTATTATAAAGAATGAACAGACCGTGGAGTCAGAAATGTATTCAGAATCGCGTATTCCAATGAGGAGTGTGAATAAAAGCATCAACAGTGCTGAAGTCATGTTGCTATTATTCAGATGATTATTTTACTGTGACAGCATGTCCCCATGTATTTTATTCAAATGTACTTCCTGTTACTGCTCGAGTTAACGGATGTGCGTAATCGACACACTTTTAAAAATGGGGGGGGGGGGGGGGGGGGGGGTCCCCCCCCCCCCCCCCCCCCCCCCCCCCCCCCCCCCCCCCCCCCCCCCCGCGAGGATCACTGTTTATTTGTGAAAAGTTAAACTATTCAAACAAAACAAAAAATGGCGGCGAGCGTGTGTCAGCGGTTTATCTTACACGACATTAGAGCAGGGCAGCTTTGTCGGACACCGCGGTGTGAATAATTTAGCGGGGGAAAACTTAAAGGAGCCGTCAGATGCGTGACATTCGTCCTTGTTGTTGTGGCTGCAGTCTAATGTGGCAAGGTTAAAGGTAACGTCTGCAAAGAGATGGGAGGAGACGCTTGTCACGACAAAACACACACACACACTTATAGCAGCATTTACGTGCAATAAAAGCACAGTGGAAATCTTATGGTTCCTTGTCAATGTTTATGGAAGGAGTCTCCAGTGTCAGAGGTAAAACTGTAACTTTAAGTTTTTAAGGATGCTCTCCTGGGTACAAGACAAACTGTGTTTGACAACATTGTCTCTGTATTAGAGGAACAAATAAAAAACAAACGTAAAAGTAAACAAAAAAAGGAAAAATTTTGAAAACTAAAAATTTAATTAGGAAGAAAGACAGTGAAGGAGAATTAAAAGGCTAAAAACATGAAAAGAAAAGAGAGATAAAAAATTAAAATAAAGAATAGATAAGGAGTCCAGAAAGAAATAATAATAAATTAATAAAGATAACTAAAAAGACAAAATAAAATAAAAATAAATATATATTTGTTTTTATAAAAACAAAAAGGAAAAAAATGCTTGAAATGAAAAATAAATCATATACATTTATTCAAATAAAAAAAAATTATAAAACATGAGATAAAAAAGTAAAGAAAAAAGAAATTTTAAATAAAAATGTAAAGAGGAAGGAGAAATAAATAAGACGCAAAATAGTAAGTAAAAAAAAGTCGTGGCGAATAAAAGAAAAAATTAAATACTGAAACACAACAAATAAAAGAATATCACAGAATAAAAAGATAAGAAAAACTGTTCAGGATGTGGTGTTGCAAAAAAAATAAGGACCCTGAGCGTGGATTAATACATTATTACATTATTACAGGTGTCTCGTCTCTGACTCTGACCACGGCGAGAATAACGGAGCGCTCGGACAATTATCCGTATTCTGAACAGGGCTCGGGGTGACACCTGCTTCAGGGGGGACATTTTTAGCGAGTGTAATGAGAGTGTTTAATATCCAATCTCACGCTGTGCTATTGTGCGCGCTGCCTTGTTGGAGAAGGTTTCCAAACACGGAGGAACATGTAGCCGGCCATGATTACGCTCACTGCTGGTTCGCGACTCCCTCCGCAATTACGGCAGCCAGCTGCTACCTCCGCTCTCGCTACGGTTTAATCATCGCCCCAAGAAGCTGCGTAGACAAATAAAAAATTCACCACAACAGCAGGGAGAAGAGAAAATATCCAGAGTAGGAAGTTCGAGTGTGAAATCTTCATCGGGACGAGGTTCACCATCGGGGCATGTTTGTTTGGATAAATTGTTTCAAATCTTAATGACCTCCAACATGGTGCGAGTATTATTACCGCTAGTTAGCATGAAGATGGAATAGCGGCTCTGAACATGAACTCAGTTTGCTTCTCAAGTCTGAGGTGATTACGGATTAGCTCAGCGAAAGCTGGATTTATATTTGAACATAACGTTTTTTTTTTAAATATCCATAAACCTGGCGCACGTACTAAAACAGCTAGCAGTTAGCTTGCTAAGCTGAACTCTAAATATTCAATAACCTTAAACTGTTGTGATGTGATTATTGTACATAGTGTTTAGCAGGAGGCTAGATCTAACCCTCATCTCGCTCATTTCCCAGACTGCTTAATCTTATTAGGTTCGCAGGGTGGCGGGAGCCTATCTCAGCCACACTGGGCAAAGGCTGGGTACAGCTCGGCAGGCCATCACAGGAACAGACCTTTAAAAGTTACACATCATTAATATGGAGGGCCTTTTTTTAAAATAGCTAATCAATGGACTAAAATGACTAGCAATTAGCAAAGAGTTGGATGCTAAATGTTAAAGGATTAGCCTCAAACGTAGTGATTTTTTCAGCATGATTTGGACCTTAAACCTAAATTTTAAGATTATTGTCTGGATGCAGGGAATTTTTAAAGATTTCTTGCGGCCTTGGCGGAGGTGTGCGCTCTCTGAGTGCTCTTCTGGTTTCATTTGGATTTCTCAGTGAGTGGTAGCAATGTGTGAAGTGCTTAGCGATTAGCATGAGGTATAATGAGAATAAATATGTATTTATATCACACATATACCGCTTTTTGTAAGCGTGAATTTAGCTCTGATGAATAAATTACTTTGTGTTAAGTGATTAGCGTGATGCTAACAGCAGTAATGCCAGTGTCATGTCTGTGCTACGTTGATGGCAGTCACCCTTTTCGCAGCCAGACACTGAACTCATCTAATAAGAGGCCTTGTTTGTAATCAAATCTGTCATTAAGTATTCATCGGATCAAAAGTTCAGCAGCCGTTGTTGCTTTGTCGAGTCGAGCCCCGAGGCCCTGCTTAGGGGACGGAGCTAAATTGAAGTGCGGAGGTGCTGCTTATAAATTATTCCTGCTAGGCTACTCTGCTTACGAGGAGGAGGTCACTGCAATGACTAACGCGTGACACTGAGCTGAGTGTCACCCACAACGTAACCCAATCACCGGCGAAACCCGGGCAGCCTGCACAGGACTGCCGAGAGACGTTGTAATAAAGCGCTTTGCTAACTGTATTCACCTGCAGAACCTTTTAAAATCATTTAAAGCACATATTCAGGGACTAGTCATCAAAAAGACAGTTAAAGAAGCTAATAATTAGCGTTAAACAGAACAAAATTATGCTAGCATAATTTACGCGAAGAACAATCTTGCTAGAGTATAAACCTGAAAAGAAATAAAGTGCTTTATAGCAATGTTGTAGCAAAAACAAAGCATGTGATGCTAGCAAAGATGCAATGAAACGATGTGAGAAAATACTACAAGTACAAAGCGATGTATGCTGTGAGCTAGCAGCTAGCAAAAGGAATAGAGATTCTGCTGCTAGCAATGATGGAGTGCTAACAGCTCGAGCTGGAGCTAACAGAATTCTGCAGGATGTTTGTATCTTACCAAAAAAGGAAATCGTGTTTCATGTGATTAGCACAATGATAATCGGGGTTGTGTTGTTTCGTCCTATTTTTTTTTTCTTCCCGTTGCTAACAAAAGTGGTTAGCTTTGTTAGCTTTATTTTTATTTCTGAATAAATAAATAACACAGAAATGTCAATAAAATTTTTACTTTAATTAATTTTAATGACAAAAATAGAGAAATTGGTTTAATATTTCCCCCATTAATAAATGATGATGATACTCGAAGTTATTAGCTAAGAATCCGCGTTTTTCGAAACTGGAAGTTAAATTAAAGATCTGTGACACTTCAAAAGTCAAAGGGAAGCTGGCGCTAGTGCGGTGTGGATGAGTTAAAGTGTATCTGAGATGCGACGGGTTGCATCAAGCTGAGGGAATTTCCATCTTTCATGTATTGATGAGAGGAACAACAGAATTGAGAGGAACGTGAGGAATAGGAGAGACGATAGGAATGAGCGGAACAGTGAACGCGGTTCGAGCCATCAGATTTAAAGCATCGGGAAACATCAGGACGCACACACGAGTTTGTTTGTAAAAACAAATGGTTTCAACTTTATTTTAAAGCTACTTAAAAAAAATTGCTTTTCATAAATAAAACAGCTGGATATATATATGTGTACATATATAAGTACTAAATAAAGAATAAATACAGCACTAGCACATTTTACTGCAGTTGATATGAAATAGAAACAAAATCAACAAACAATTCAAAAAAAATAAGCATTCAGGCATAAAATAACAGAATCAGATGAGACGCCTGGAGCAAAGGGACACAACAGTGCTAAGCACGCGGCACAACAGGGGGGTAAATATTTCATAGCGCCGTCCTCGGAGGCTGTATCCTTAGGTCATTTCGCCTCAGGCTACATGCTAACAGCTAGCTTTTGGGCCACTCAGCTGGTTCAGTAATGGCTTCCTGTCCTGAAGAGGAGGTCTAAATGTGAAGCAGCAGCTACAGATGTTAAAGTCATGTTGACAATCTTCAGTGTCAGAACTCACTCGGGGGAACGCGAGAGGGTCCGCTGGCGTGTCACAGTGTAAAGGTTGAGCTTGAAGCGTCGGCACTGCACAAGGTCGAGATGAGTCCAGATCCCTGTGTTCCAATTGGATGTGAGCACTGACAGCTGCTAAAGTTACGCTAGTTCTCAGTTTTGTAAAATTGTGACTCGCTAGTTGTAAGAACTGAGAAGTTTACGCTTTGCAGTTTCTCATTAACACAAAAACTACAACCTCAGTGCTTCTTTCTGGCTAATTAACTTCCAAAGTGATTAAAAAAAACAAAAAAAACAAAACCAGAGAGACTGACGAGCAAACGATAAGTATAAGTGAGAACAAGAGCTAGCATAAAACTTAACAATAAAAGGATTAAATGACATTTCTGCAGTTTATAGAAGATTGAAAAAGCAGCACAAATGTTTATTCCTTGGTTTATTATTGTTGTTGTTGTTGGATACTCTTTGCTTGTGTAAAGAACATTTCCTCCATCCCTCCTCAGGTGTTCCATCGTTCCTTTGACATATTTATTATCCTGTCATAATCATAAAGTCCTCTCTCCCCTGACGGCCGAAGCGATCTCCTGGTGAAAACCCCTCAGCCCTAGCGCAGGCTAATTGGGACGGAGCCCCCGCGGCGCTCGATGAGGCAGAAAACAATGATTAATTAATTTACTCCTCAGACTGTGAGAGGTTTATGAGGCTCACAGCAGTCAGCGAGACTCCCGCACAGCTCTCAGGCTTCGCTTTGACCTGCATGATCACGAATAACGCAACAATTTTCACAGATTTTCTGCATTCACAGGAGGAGGAATCCTCTCCTTCAAGACAAAGAAATAGAGACGCACCGAGCGTTCCCTGTGATGCTCACTCTACTGCTCTTTAATCATCATGCCGTGATGTGCTAAAGCAGATACTAGCAACATTTTACCAAAACTGACAGTGAGGAAATCCGAGAGGAAATAACTACCAGTGTCTTACCAAAACATGCAACTAGCGTAAACTTTATTTAGTTCGAAAAATGTTAGATAACTAACTAGCAGTGTTTTATCAAAAGTGACAGCTAGCATAAATTTATCCAGCAAATTCATAAACATCATTTTACCAAATCAAGCTAGCTTTAGATAGCTAACTAGCTGTGTCTTATTAACA
>JAQMYF010000001.1:69020319-69034513 GCA_030014195.1 Neosilurus mollespiculum
GTGACAGCTAGCATAAATTTATCAAGCAAACTAATAAACATCATTTTACCAAATCAAGCTAGCATAGCTTTAGATAGATAACTAGCAGTGTTTTAGCAAAAGTGACAGCTACCATAAATTTATCCAGCAAACTCATAAACATCATTTTACCAAATCAAGCTAGCTTTAGTTAGCTAACTAGCTGTGTCTTATTAACAGTGACAGCTAGCATAAATTTATCAAGCAAACTAATAAACATCATTTTACCAAATCAAGCTAGCATAGCTTTAGATAGCTAACTAGCAGTGTTTTAGCAAAAGTGACAGCTACCATAAATTTATCCAGCAAACTCAAACATCGTTTTACCAAATCTGTAAGCTAGCATAGTTTTAGATAACTAACTACCAAAGTCTTACTAACAGTGACAGCTAGCATAAATTTATCAAGCAAACTAATAAACATTATTTTACCAAATCAAGCTAGCATAACTTTTGATAGCTAACTTAGCAGTGTTTATCAAAACATACTACTGATGTAAATTTGTCTAATAAACTAACAAACTATTTATTTCCTAAATTTGAAAGATTGCAGAACTTCAGGTAACTAACCAGCAGTGTTAGCTAAAACTAGCCAAGTACTTAAATACTTGAAGTACCAAAACTAGCAGCTAGCATAAATTCAGCTTATTCCTTTGTAGTCAGAGGACCAAAGTAACAGCTTTACCTTGGATCATTCGTAAGCGATGATACTGGAGACTCCTTCCATTAATGTTACAACAACATTTTCCAAGCTGTGACTGGCGAAACAATAAAACAGATGCATCGATATAAACCTGCTGACCTGCAGCTGCAGTGTTTCAACACCATCTGGCCAATCAGAATCTGGAACTGAGAAACATCTATACTTTTCCTAGCAAAGGAATCGATAAACAGTGATTAAAAGGTATATTATTTAAAAAAAATGATATTACACTATGAACGAATTATAAAATACCAAAGACTATTTAAAAAATCATAATGAGCATATCTGCGGCACGGTGGCGCAGTGGTTAGCACGTCCACCTCACAGCAAGAAGGTCCTGGGTTCGATTCCCAGGCTCGGGTCGTTTCTGTGTGAAGTTTGGATGTTCTCCTCCTGCTTGCGTGGGTTTCCTCCGGGGACTCCGGTTTCCTCCCTCAGTAGGCTGATTGGCTGTTCCAAGTCGCCCCTAGGTGTGAGTGTGTGTGGTTGTGAGAGTGTTAGCCCTGCGATGGCCTGGGGCACTATCCAGGGTGTACCCTGCCCTCGCCCAGAGTCGGCTGAGATGGGCTCCAGCCTCCCCGTGACACTAATTAGGATTAAGCGGCTTAGAAAATAAATGAATGGATGAATGAATAATTAGCATAGATAAAATAATTGCTTCTATACAGAACAAAAAAATTTGCAAATATTTCAAAATACATGAATGTATAGAATTACTGTTTTAATTTTATTAATTTATATCCAAATATTAAATATTAAAAAGTGCATATGAATGATGAAATAATGTTTATTTTATTTTTATTTTGCACTTCCCGTGGTATAAAAAGGTAAAGGGTGCCTCCGAAAAACACTGAGGCGGTTTTAAAACTTGTCACGAAATGAGTGTCGTGTTTCTGAAATATCGCATACAACTGATTATGGTGATGTTTATAGTTGAGGGAGAAAAGGAGGTCATGGAGGAAATGCAGCTGTCTTCTGGAATTGGATAGAAGAAAGCATCACACACACACACACACACACACACAAACACATACACACTGAAAATGGGCCACATCCTCAGTGCTGTGTAGGCTGAAACTGGCAGGCGTGCTAAGCTGGCCAAAGCCTCTAAAAGCCTTAACGTTGTCACTACAAATTTCTGTGTTCGTGACAGGAAGTGACATGGTGCTCCGCCGCCAGGAGCAGGCTGGAGGATAAACAGATGCCGCGGCCCGAGGTGGAGTGGAGATTTCTTCTCTCGTCCGTCGGGGAGGATGAAAGCATGCAGAATGAGAGCCAAAGCAATAAAAGAGTATCCTCGCCTGGAGTCCCCTTCACCGGAGTGCGCACTTTCACAATATTGCCCCTCATGTTCACGCTGTTCAGCCATTTTAGCCATATTGCTTTTGAAATGGCTCAGGAAGAGGCGGGGTCACATCTCTGGGGTTTGGCAGAAATATGTTTGCTCAATAATTACGTCTGAAGGGAAGCCGTGCGCCACGGTTCCTCCGTATTTCTAATATTGCCGACTCTGTTTCTCCAGAGCGTTAGCGTATTTTTAAGCCGTTGCCATTTTGTTGGCGTAGACTTTTACACAAAGGATCCCTCACAGATTCTTTGGGAAGGTAGTGATTCGAGCATTCAAACCCTTTCTAAGGTTTATTGTCTCATAAAAATTCATTCTACCAAGACTAGCAAAAAGAACAGCCTAGCATAACATGTTCGTTCTCAGAGATTACATTCATTCATCCATTTGCCGAACCGATTCGTCTTACTATAAAGTCCCAGGGATGCTGGAGGCTTGACTCGAACCCAGGACCTTCTTGCTTATCATAATGATAATCAAGCCTATTTGAGCTGAGTTAATTCCAGCACGTTTGAGCTCATTTAATTTGAGCTCATTTAAATTAATGTGATCAATAGTTCAAAGTTGACAGAATTTGAGTTATAATTGAGTTCTTTAAAGCTGGGCTGGGTGATCTGGAAAGCTAGATAAAAATTTTTAAGTAGCTTCTCTTCAGGGCTTGGATAAACCCGCCCCTGCCCTCAAAGCCACACCCCCTTCCACAAGCACAAACTTTGCTCTGACTGCAGGTTCAAACAGGGTACGATTACGCACAAGCAGGGAGACACGGGAGCATTAGACTGGACTGCTAGGCAGTGATCAGTTTGCATTTTTACAGGATTACCGCAGCCACAGATGGCGAGGTTTTTTGGACCTTTTCAGATCTCATTACTGGATACATATATATTACTCAATTTTAGTTATTTTGGGTTAGAGTTGGGATCATTTGAGTTGCGTTTGAGTTGAGTTTAGTGAAAGTAAATTGAGTTCGCTTGAGTTGAGTTGATCGACAGTACATAACTTGGGTTTAGGTTACTTGGAGTTAGAGCTGAGTTCAGTTTATTAAAGCGGAGTTGGGCGCACATGAGATGAGCCAGCTTGAGTTCATTTGAGTTTCAGCTAATTTGTCTTGGAGATAAGTTTGAGCTAATTTGATTTAGAGTTAGGGTAATTTGTGTTCGTTTGAGTTTAATTAGAGTTAGAGCAAAGTTTAGTTCATTTAAGCCGAGTGGAGTTCATTTGAGTTAAATCAAGTTTAAGTTAATGTTTTTAAGTACAAAAGAAATTAAATAAATAAATAAACAAAGGTTTAAGGGAAACAGAAAGAGTATTAATTTTTTATATGATTAAATAAATTGTCAGTTGCCAAGCTAATCTGAATGAACATATATATCATGGAGTTTTATGAAATTTAATTGAATGTAAACAGGTGACTGAGGAGATAAATTGAGGAGCGCAGTGTTGTATTTTTAAATTTTGATCACTCCTCTCACAGATAAATGGCGTCACTATCCAGCTGCGGCGTTCCCTCAGGAGACAGAGGAGGAATTTAATGTATTTAATGTATGGCTCAGGGTTCGAGGTCTAACTCGCAGCTGTAGTGCGCACTTCTGCATTTCGCCCTGACAATTGACCAGCTATTGCCCTACAGGGGCCACCCATTTGAGGGGTCATGGAGCGGATTGGTCCCCCCGCCCATCAATCAGACACACACTCACATACACACACACACACAGCCTCTGGACTCGTTCCGCTAGAGTGTGTGTGTGTGTGTGTGTGATGTGACAGCGAAGGGACACATGTCCCCTCGGGTTTCACGATAAGAAGCTAAATCTCTCAAAGCCTCTAACCAGACCAGCGAGGCAGTTTTTCTCTCTGTCACAATCACGGAGGGGAAAATCGCCAGCGTGTCCGTACAAGACCTCGAAAAATACACCGGCAGTCAGAGTCAGGGATTCGGAGAAGGCTGTTCTGTTCGCATTTTCCATCTATTTATTCGTAATATTTTCTCTGTGAATTTTTGGATGTGAAAAATATAATTTCAAAAAATCTGTTTCTAGATAAGAAATTTATATTGGATTATTCATAGTAATAAAAAAAAGTTCCATATTTTTAGGATCACTACACTATGATAGTATTTATTTTTTTAAAAAGAAGAAATTTCTTCGAAGTATAAAAGTAAAACTTTGATCAAATATTGTGGAAAAAAACAGTAGTTATAATAAACCTTTATCATAAAAAAATTACCGTAAAATCACAAATTTTATAAATTTAAAAATTCTTGTTTAAAAATAATTTTATAATAAATTTTATGTCTTATTAATTAAAAAAGTAAATAAAGAATAAATATGAAAATTCTATTGTTTTAATCAACAATACAAAAAAGAACATGTACTGTAGTAGGAAAACTAACAGTGAACAAATCTGTTTTTTTTATTATTATTTTAAATATGATAATTTTTTTACATTTAAAAAAAATCATTTTTATTTTGTACCACAATTATCACATTAAATGCAATTTATGTTTTCTATTTTTATTTTTATTTTATTTTAACAGTAACATTAAAAATGTCTGATCCCCTAAAATTGTTATTTTTAGCAAAAGGTTTTAAAAAGAAAAAAATTAAAAAGGGTTTTAAATATATCTCTGTACAACTTTAATACAAATTAAATTGTATTAAATACTTAAATATACATTTACAAAACTAAAACGGCAGTTTATCTGATCCAGAAGTTAAAAATTATCGACAGAATATTTGTCTTTATGTTACTACGACATTTAAAAATTAATTAAAAACACAAAGTTAGTAACAAAAGATGGTTTGATTCAAGTTAAAATCAGTGAGTTAATATAATTTACCATTTTAAAGATATACATCTTCAGATTGTTTAAAATGTTAAAAACAATGTAGATAAACTTCCATCTGGTGTCTGGTACCTATCACTCCGGGCAACACTGAGTAGGTTTTAGTGCTTACAATGAAGTAGATATTTACTTTTATGCCATAATATCATAAAAATATATCGGCGCACTGATATATCACACGTCTGTAATGTGCTGGAGAATCTGTGTTGCTTGGAAACCATGAAATGAATGGAGAAGATGTATTCACAATCGATAGATACTCTGAGAATCGAGCCTCCATCCACAAAACGGCCTCCAGTCACAGCCAATGAATGTAATAAATATATTTTATACAGCAGAAAAATAACTCTCCAGACATGACACTTAAATGATGCATAGGGAGCGTGCTTTTACTCGCCTGAGTCACCTCAGGCTCCTCATTTAACACTGCCAAAACATCGGAGAGAACATCCAGGAGAACATACTGGTCCAGAGGAACATCCAGTGGAATCTCCACATGAAGGGGAACACCAAGGAGAATTTCTAAGGGAACATCCAGTGGAATGTCCTGGTCCAGAGAGACACCCAAAGGAACAACAGGGAAAACATCCAAGAGACCATCAAGTGGTATATCGAGGTCCAGAGGGACACCCAGAACAACGTCAAGGAGAACATCCATCCAGTAGAATGTCCAGGTCCAAAAGGACAGAGGAACACCAAGGAAAGTGTCCCAGTAAAAAAAACAGCCAATAGAAGGTCCTGGTCCAGAGGCATGACCTGGAGAACCTCAAGGAGAAGGTCCAAGAGAACATTCAGAGGAACATGGGACTGAGAAGAAGAGATAAATTGCAGTCTACCTCCTTCAGTAAAATGAATAAATGAAAGCTTACACTCACCAGGATCTGGATGGAGGTGCAAAAGTTTTCAAACGCTTTCATCGAAAGCAAGAGCACAACATGTGTGTTTGGTTTTCAAGAATTATGACAAAGTAAACAGGGATCTATTCAAAAGTTTGTGCTGCATCCATGCACGGTATCAACCAACATTTCTGCGTTTTGATATTCATTACATCATATATGCATAAATTTATGATTTTCATGCTCTAACACTGGAGACTCCTTCCGAAATGTTAGGTGTACACAGAAAACTTCCGCCGACTGCGAACGATGTGGTGCTGTGGAAACCCTAACGTAGCAGTATGTGAAAGTTCCGCTAGTTTAAACGTTAGCCTCTAAGAGTGACGTTGATAAACCGTATTAGCAGCTCAGCCGCCATTAATCACGCGCCTACAGGGGAACGTTCAGCAATTTCGTCCCGTTTTTCTTTAACTCTGGATTTGAGAGTGAAAAACAGCCCTTTCTCTTCCTTCTTTCTTCCCTCACTGAACGTTATTAATAGCATTCTTGACCACAGTTCATTTTGACAAATCACTACTCGGGGTGCTGGGCGAGTTTGACGCTGTCTAACACCGGGCTTTGATAACCTCCCACCTGTAAAACTCCTGTAGGATATTTGACGGAGAGATAGCGGCACGATGATACATTTTTACAGCCTGTGTTTTATTTATTCACCGAAATTCTCCAGGCAATAACAGAAACGCCAGACGGATGGTATCTCCCCGCTGACTGGCAGTCGGGCGTGGACTTCGGACTGAAAAATGAAAGAATATACAATTAGTCGTCTGTCAGACGAGGCTTTCTCTATGCCTCGAACACACATCATTCATTCGTGTCACTGCGGATGAAAGAGAAGACTTCGTCGCCCTACCGTGGGCACTAGACGTCCTCGACACTCAGAGGATTCCTCTCGGTGGTCCTCAACATGAACGCAGAAGCCACAGTATTCAATCACCTAGATGTGATCCGATTTGCTTGAATGCACATATCAATACATCCCCCCCTCCCCCGCCCCCTGCCCAGCAGGTTGAAGTACCAGGCAAAAGTCTTAATGAGGACTTGAACCCATGCCCTTCTAGCTGTGAGCCGGACGTACTAACCACTAACGCCACACTGTCGCCCAACTCAATTATTGATTTAATAACAAATATGGGTTTGAAAACCTCGAGTTAAAATAATCCAGGTGAATGTGATGAAGGGGGCAAAAACTTTCGCACACACACACACACACACACACACACACACACACACACAATCAGCCAAAAGCCATTTCCCAGAGTTCTGCATTAACACATGATTGTTTTTCTGCGAGAGAAGATGATGCCGGTTTACAGGAGAGGTATCAAGCTGCCTAATACGCCTGTGTGTGTGTGTGCGTGTTTGTGTTTGTGTGTGTGTGTGTGTGTGTGTGTGTGTGTTTTCAGACAGAGCCTGCCGATTTCCCCTTTCCTAAACTCTAAATCCGTGCCTGGCCTGGGCGAGTGTGTGAGAGCCGGGAATGTGGATTTATCTTTGGCTTCTTCTTTCTTTTTCTGTTTTCTGACATTATAGAGAGTGTGTGTGTGTGTGTGTGTGTGTGTGTGTGTGTGCTCCAGACATCATCAATCATCAGCTGATATAGATTTTTTTTGGTCTTATTTTTGTTTATGTTTATGTATTTGATATATTATTCCACAGCGCTGCTGAATCCTTGATCCTGATTGGTCAGAAGGTGTTGAATTATTTTCTAGAACAGAAAACGCCTCATATTTTATATCTCATTCCTTTTAAAATTACCTATTTTTTATTGTATACAGGAATTCAGGAAGAGAATCAATTTCAACTGAATCTTAATTGACTCATGAATCATTATTATTCTTAACCTTACGTAAATAAATAAATAAATAAATAAATAAATAAATAAATAAAGGGGAACACGGCCTTCCTGTCATCCCTTTAACACACCGCGGCACGGACGAACATTTCATTTACACCTAATCAGATCGAGTCATGCACAGCCGATTGCTCCGGCCAATGACGGCGTCGCTCTGACGATTCGGGCCATGAGAGCGACTCCTGCGAGGCCCGAACTCACGTCACATCTCCGTTAACAACTTTTCACGCTCATCCTCTGAGACACCAGGCTATATTAAAACGTCATCGCGACGTATCGTCTGGGATCGAGGTCATGCGTTGTGTAGATGTAGACGAACGCCAGTGATTACATTTCATAAGATCGTAGTGCTGTACGTGATATAATGCACCAGGTAGGGGACACACAGTTATTCACAGTCAGGAGGGGACCCACCGTTATCCTCCTGCTCTACCAGACGCCAGGAAGCATGTGTCAACACTTGAATTTAATCGTTACACCATGTTTTTTCTTTCACATATTATTGTCAAAAGATTCCCCTTTTTTTTCTTTTAAATGAATTTTCAAAACTGGGCACATTTCCAAAACGCTGCTAGCGAAACGCTGCTGGTTGACGTGACAAGCTTTTAATTAAAGTTCTCCCGTCTCTGTTCTTGGCCCGCTTCATTATGTGTGGCCTTGCCAAAAATTCCCAAAGTCAACAAGGAAATATGAGCGAATTCCAGGCTCGCAGGCCTCTTTTCATTTCATTACCACGTGTTTTTTCACTCTCGTTCTGGGTGCTAGCGGGAGGAACGGTGCAGCGTTTTTACGACCGTAATAAAACACGTATGCTGCGGACGAAGGGCACTGTGGGTATCTCCCAATTCCGTGTTTGCGGTAAAACAGGTGTGACAGATCAAGCCAAGGGCAAAGACGTGTGTGAATATGAATACACACATGTCGCGAACACGAGTGCGAACGAAGATGTTATGACGAGCCGGATTTAAGGAACCTTGATGCAAAGTCTTCGCTTTGATCGGAAGCTTGTACGCCCTTCGTATTTTTCACCCCTTGCCTTTTCGGCCATGGCAGATGCCCCCAGGGGACGGTAGCAGACTGCAGGACTCTTGCACACTTTCTCCGAAATCTCTGAAATCCGATACTCCAACCATGACGCTATGCTGCTGTTTCAGCTGCGGCACTCCTTCACTTTTCAGAAAGGAAGTACAGATTTGTACGTTCTCACAGAGGGGGCAGCACAAACCAGGACTTCAGAGCAATGATTTCTTTTGCAGTGCCCTAAATGTCTAACTTTAATCACTTCAGCGCACAACTGATCATTTTTACACCAAAGATTTCCTTCCCAGGTCCTTATTTTCTATCCCTGTTTTATTTTAGTCTAAAGGCAGTTTGCTTAAGTTTAAAGGGCGAGGTCGAGACCATACTCAAAAACAGAGGTGGTTTTAAAGAAAGGGGCGTAACCTGATACTAAATACAAGAAAGTTTCATTGATGTAAATATTAATGTAACATTGCCAAATTTCACTAAGTAAGGTAGAGGTGCCAATATATTATACCTGATGTCACTCCATGAGTATAATTTATATTTATTTAAATGTTTTATGTACATTTAACTTCCTGGTATAATTTTTTTTTTCTGTATTTGGCCCTACACTGGATTAAGAGTTTAATTGTTTGTAGAGTATATTCATGTACAGTGTTTATGAATAAAAAAATATGGATCAGAATCCCTCAGGGTTCTCTGTTAGGACCCATAATATTCTACCAACATGCCATTATTATTACCCCTGTTTTAGACACCTAGGTTTTATGTAGGGACACTAAACCCTCAAGGTTCTCTGTTAGGACCCATAAAGTTTTATATACATGCTTTTATGGAGCTGAATTACTCACGGGTCTCTGTTAGGACAGTGGCGTAGTGGTTAGGGTGCTGGGTTCATTTTTGAGAGGTTGTGGGTTCAAATCCCAGTTAGACCCCCACTATGTAAAGACCCTTGGGCAAGATCTCAACCATAAGTGTGCCTCTGTACAAATGGGTACCAATAAAAAATACTTGCAATGGACTAGAGTCCCATCCAGGATGAGTTCAACTCCTAGTCACTTCATGCTGCAGAAACCGGGATAAGCTCCAGCACTGATTAGCCAGTAGGTTCGGGTGTAAATGTCCAACTGACTTTACCCTCTGTTAGGATCCATACAATTCTACAAACATATCTATGTAGGGCACCTAGATTTTATCTAGGGAGCTGAAACCTTCATGGTTCTCTATTAAAACCCTTCATAGACTGTGCCATTATTTCCTACTTGGGGCACCTAGTGCTAGTGCTACTAGCGAAGCTAATGATATATAACAATAAACAGCTAATCATTCATCTGCAAGCTAGCTATAGCATATTTATTACCAGAAATTTTAACCAGTAGACAAATTCACTAGCAAGTAATAGTTGCTAGCTAATATTAGGTAAAATGCTATTCTGTAGGATGTATTGTGGGCACATTAAAGCTCCACCCACACTCACACAACTTTGTACTTCTTAAAAAACGAAAAAAAAAAAGAAGCTGAGTTTGTTTTTTTTCCAAACCAAGCTATACGCTGAGACCTGAACTGTTACTCCATTAGCACTGAAATATTGCCATTTATCGTGTAACCGATTAAGTACGCGGTGTTCTTTTCTGTTTTAGCCACGGAGAGAAAAATGGAGGATGTATAAAAGCGGATGTATAATGAAGTGGTGGAATTATGCCGAGCGTCAATCTTTCTCCACCTCGTCCTTCGCCAAGCAGCTGCCCTGAATCGCTGAGTGCCCTTAATGAAATGAAAGTCGAGTGAGCGAGGGCGAGTGATTAAATGAGAAGGGACTAATATCCCTGAGTGAGTCGGCCGAGCCACATAACTCCTGAGAGAGAGAGAGAGAGAGAGAGAGAGAGAGAGAGTCATATGTATCATCGTCAAAGGATAAATCCAGGAAAGATTAATTATAAAAAAAGACACTCATGCAAATAACTTCTTCTTATAATTATTTTCAGAAAACTTTAAATCCATATTTCTATAATTAATTTAATACTTTTAAATCTAATTTTCAAATGTGTGCTGAGGGAAAGAAACTTAAAAAGGCAGGTTAGCGCCGATGCTAAATCCTGAAGTATAGACACCTGCGTGTAAAAGTGTCATGTTAGCGTTACCTTAGCATATTAAATAAATCATTAGCATGTTATGTAATTATGGCATGTTTGCTTTAGATGAGTGAAAGAAAGTTAAGAAAGATTTCGATACTTAACCATAGCTTCATGAAACTAAACATAGCATTAAATTAGCATTAGTGAAATGTTAAGACGCTAATCATAATCTGAAGTCTCCATTATCTTGCCACGTATGAAGAACAGAAGCCCCTCCCACATCACGTTTTTGTTCATGTTTTGAATTTCACCAAAGATAAAGATACAACGTTCGAGACATTCGCTCGCCTACCTCTCAACTACAAAACAAATAAACGCCGCTTCAACAGCGTCACGGCTCTGGAAATGTTCATCCTTTTATCACAGCAACAACGCTAGAACTTTCCATGGCAGCTTCAACTCTATAAAAATACAAAAATAAAATAAAACAGGAAATACTACACAGATTGTAAAACCTATAACCTGGTTCATCATTCTAACTCCTCTTTTTAGCTAGCCAGCTAACAAGCTAATACTAGTTAGCAAGCAGGCAGTTTATTTCAATTACAAATTCCAAGCTAACTTGCTAAGATAAATGTGATAGGTAAAAATATACGGCAAACATTAAATTGGGGGGTGGGGGGGTGGTTGGGGATAAATTTTAATTCCGATTACTTTAATAGCTAATCAGTGATGCTAGTTTTTTTTTTGTTGGGTTGAACATAACATATAACATAGAATGATTTCAGTGTTTTAGCATCGAAAGAGTCATAACGAAGGTAACGAGAGAGAGAAAGAGAGAGAGAGAGAGAGAGAGAGAGAGAGAGAGAGGTAGTTGAAAGGGAGAGAAGGAAACTCATCCCTGAGGGGATTTGGCCTTTAATTTGCAGGGTTTAGTGGTTTAACGAGACACAGAGCCACTTTGTTTCAGGCCTTAAACTGAAGCACACTCGCTGCAGCGGTGTCGAGAAAAACAGCCTGCGTGTCTCACTGCTCTCACTCGCGGGATTAACGGCGTCCTCGCTAATGTGAGCATGCGGCGACAGTGTGTCTGACAGCACCAGGGCGTGTGTGTGTGTGTGTGTGTGTGTGTGTGTGTGTGTGTCAACTCCAAACGATATTTTGTTATTTAAAAAAACATTTCTATTGTGTATATTTTGTAATTATTGCTATTATTCTAATTTCTAAGTTTATGTTTAATGATTGAAAACAATACTTAAAAAAATGAAATATACAGCATAAATATAAGAGATATTTTTTATCACTGTCAGAGCCGTGTACAATATTTAAGTGTAAGACATTTTTTTTTCTACATTTATTCATTCATTTATTCATTCATTCATTCACTTGCCGAACTGCTTAATCCTACAGGAGTCGTAGGGAGGTCTCTCTCAGCCAACTCCGGGCAAAGGAGGGGACACCCTGAAAAGCTTGCCAGTCCATGGCAGAGAAACACACACACACACACACACACACACACACACACATTCCCATTCACACACCTAGGGGCAATTTCGAACAGCCAATCAGCCTAATGCGCATGTCTTTAGAATGTAGGAGGAAACCAGAGGTACCAGGAGGAAACCCACACAAGCACAGGAAGAGCATGCAAATTCCACACAGAAACGCCCTCGCCAAGCCTGGGACTTGAAAAAAGATATATACTTTTATGATACACACTATTATGTGATAATAATAATAATAATAATAATAATAATAGCAATAATAATAAGTAGAAGAAGAAAAAGAAATAAATTATGTTTTTTATATTTATAATGAATAAAAGTGTATTTTTAGTATTATATCTAGTTATGCATTATATATTTTTCTTTATTATGTGTTTATATATTAATTTATTATATATATATCTAAATTATATTAATTATATAGAAATACATGACAATACATTATATATTTTTATATATATATTGTATCTTATCTCCTCGTTTCTATGTCAGTGCGAAATAAAACCACTATACAATCTTCCCGCGGTAATAAACACATGTTCTCGCGCACACTGAACGCTGGTATTATTATATTCCCCACGTTGTAATTATCCACATGATAATTCGGCGATGTGAAGGTCGACTTAATCAGAAGCGCTTCTTCAGAGCAGCTCAGTTTCACAGGGAGCTGAAGTGCACCTCATTACTGCTATTAGTGGACGTTAAAAATCCAGCGTGCGCTTAATGAGATACGCGCACCAGCCTTTTCCCTCTTTTTTCGAAGCGCCGCAGCGTTTAAACCGAATCATTAAGTTTGTTCATCCTTTTTAAAGGCTTCATATCATACTATTATTAAAATGCAGCCTCTTGGTCTCAGTAATTGAGAATAATAGCTGCAGAGGGAGAAGAAGAGAATAAATAAAGCGAGTTATTCAGAAAATATCAACGCTTCTGAGTTATAGCCCGTCTGGCGCGGATGTGAGGTTAGCGTCAGGGTACAGTTCGCGAAACGGCGCTAAACGCAGGGAGTTTTGCATTTCTTTCTCTTTTCTGTTTCCGTCCTTTCATGTCCAATATATTTTTTATCCAAGCGTCGGTTTGGCTAGCCACGTCCCAAACGTTAGCGCCCGAACGTTTCACCGCCGTGCCATTCATCTCAGCCGGAATAAAAATAGTCCGTGAGATCAATGTCTGTTTTCTTTTTTATCCCTCTCATGAGAAGTGAAGAGGACACATCTGGCTCCGGTTTCGGGTTTGGTGAAGCGAAGCCCATCGGACCAAAAATAACCTTCCTGCCGAGGTCATATGAGAACGCGAGTAGCGTTTCTATCAAAACACTTGAAAAGTTCTTGCTAGCGATAGCGCTCACTTCTAAAACAGGGACAGTCCTGGCATGCACTCGCTGTCCTCTTCACCGGATCACTCACTAATTTCACTTCCTGTCGCTCGTCTCTCGTTTCGCTTCACCTTTCGCTGCACGCCTCAGAGATCACGATCGGAGAAAGAAAAAAAAAAAACTTCTGTCGAATGACATATTTTTAAGGTTCCTAGTTAGCGGCTAAACCTGACAAGGTGAGAAGCTGCTCTTAAAAGTGTGGAAGGAAATCTTAGCAACAGGCTGTGCTTCAGTATCGCTCTCATCCACTTCTCCTCTCCATCTGCCCTTCGGATTAATCCCTGCTGCTATATTAGGAGCTTTCCTGATAACATCATGCTGTAATGAGGCGATATACTTACCCAGAATGCACTGCCAAATCCTGGAAGCTGTTCAGAAGAACTGACATAAAATTTACACCGCAGCGCCACAGAATTCTGGATCCTGATTGGTCGGTAGCTGATAGTGGCGCGGCTAAAAATCGCATGGTTGTATTTAAATCCTGATACGTTCCCATTTCTATAGTAACAACTTTAAAAGGGGGGGGGGGGGGGAAATAGGTGCCTTGGGAGGGTAAGT
>JAQMYF010000001.1:69055755-69075413 GCA_030014195.1 Neosilurus mollespiculum
TGTAAGTGTGTATTGGTATGTGTTAATGTGTGTAAGTGTGTATTGGTGTGTGTTAATGTGTGTTAGTGTGTATCGGTGTGAGATAGTGTGTATTGGTGTGTGTTAATCTGTGTTAGTGTGTATCGGTGTGTGTAAGTGTGTATTGGTGTGTATTAATGTGTGTTACTGTGTATCGGTGTGTGTAATGGTGTGTTAATTTGTTTTAGTGTGTTAAGTGTGTATCGGTGTGTGTAAATGTATATTGGTGTGTGTTAATGTATGAAAGTGTGTATTGGTGTGTGTAATGGTGTGTGTTAATTTGTGTTAGTGTGTGTGTGTGTGTATCGGTGTGTGTAAATGTGTATTGGTGTGTGTTAATGTGTGTTACTGTGTATCGTTGTGTGTAAGTGTGTATTAGTGTGTGTAATGGTGTGTGTTAATTTGTGTTAGTGTGTGTAAGTGTTTAACGGTGTGTGTGTAAATGTGTATTGGTGTGTGTTAATGTGTGTTACTGAGTATCGTTGTGTGTAAGTGTGTATTGGTGTTTGTTAGTGTGTATTGGTGTGTGTAAGTGTGTATTGGTGTGTGTAATGGTGTGTGTTAATTTGTGTTAGTGTGTGTAAGTGTGTATCTGTGTGTGTAAATGTGTATTGGTGTGTGTTAATGTGTGTTACTGAGTATCGTTGTGTGTAAGTGTGTATTGGTGTTTGTCAGTGTGTATTGGTGTGTGTAAGTGTGTATTGGTGTGTGTTAATGTGTGTTAGTGTGTATCGGTGTGTGTAAGTGTGTATTGGTGTGTGTTAATGTGTGTGTGTGTATTGGTGTGTTTTAATGTGTACCTTTTGCAGTGTGAAAGCTTGTGATGTAAATAATAAATAAAAAATTGTAATAATTGAAACTCAGGTAAATGTACACTCAGTGACAAGGTTGTAGGCGTGGATAAGCTAAAGAGGCATGAATATTCAAACCATATTTACAATGAAGTGATCTGATTCCCTTAGAAAATTTGAGATTTCAGATTTCAGTATTATTAAACATAAATCAGAAGTCCTCATTTTAATCCTGTGTTTTAATTTATTATTTAAATATAATTTTAATATTTAAATCAGGATGTGAACGACTTCATGTGAGACAAGCAGGAGATATTTTGTTAGGATTATTAGTGTTATTATTCTGGTTGAGGAATCGAGATTCGTGTGTGTGTGTGTGTGTTGATTTAGACCTCCACAGGGAGAAATTTGTAAAGTGGATTGATTTGTCAGTGGCTTATTTACCAAAAAGAACAGAAGTGTGTGAATTAAACAGCAGGGGGCAGTAGGAGCCAATAGGGGGGGCAGGTTTCACACACACACACACACACACACACACACACACACACTTTCAGAATTACATTAAGAAAGGATCTGTTTCTAGTAGAAGAGTATCAGGGAGTTTCGGTTTATTCAGTATAAAAGTACAGAATATATCAGAACCCTCACAAGTTCGACGCAGAACCCCTTCAGAGTTTTTCCTATCAGAAATAATTCCAAAGAGAACAATTCATTATCCAATAAACCCTTGAAGAACCCTTTTTCTCTCCAGGAGAATCAAGACCTGAATGTTCTCCGTGTAAATAAATAAATAAACAAACAAACAAACAAACAAACACTAAAGGTGAATAATTCTTAAGAGTTCTTCTAGGGTTCCTTGGATACGCTCGAGGCGGCACGCTGGCGTACTGGTTAGCACCGCAGAGCAAGAAGCTCCTGGATCCTGGCGTTTCTTGGTGGAGTTTGCATGTTCTTCTCGTGCTCATGAGGGTTTCCTCTAGTTAGTCCGGTTTCCTCCCACAGTCCAAAAACATACACGTGAGGCTAACTGGCTGTTCCGGATTGCCCCTTGGTGAGAGTATGAATGGGTGTGTATTGACCCTGTTATGGTTTGGTGAGCTGTTCAGGGTGGCTGAGATAGGCTCCAGCCTCCGCGCGACCCCAGTAGGATTTCACAGTTTGTTTGTTTGTTTTTTTTCTTTAGAGGTTCTTCAAGTGTTCCATGTATATTTATGGGTTCTTCATGCACATTAAAACGGTTCCGCCCGGAAGTCTGTGTGAGAGAATTTTTTGTTCCATATTTGTTACTTTTATACGTTTGTAAATATATTTATTTTTTAATAGAAGTATTTTATATGACATCTCATTTCTACGTTTATTAAATCAATTAAATACATATTTACTGTTTATATAAACATATAAAATATCCATATTAATAAAAGATACAGTATTAGCATATAATAAACATATTTCAAACAAATAAATAAATAATATAATCATAAATTATGAATTAATTGTAAAATATTTTATACATGCATAATAAATGTATTTTTATATGAATTTAAATTAGTAACTGATTTATTTAATATATTTTTATAGCGGTGGCACGGTGGCGCGGTGGTTGGCATGTCCACCTCACAGTAACAAGGTTCTGGGTTCGATTCCCGGGCTCGGGGCATTTCAGTGTGGAGTTTGCACGTTTTCCCCGTGCTTGCGTGGGTTTCCTCCGGTTGACTCCCACAGTCCAAGGGCTTGCACAGTAGGCTAAATAGCTGTTCCAAATCACCCCTAGGTGGGAGAGTCAGTGTGAATGGTTGTGTGTGTGTGTGTGTGTGTGTGTGTGTGTGTGTGTGTGTGTGTGTTCTCCCAGTGAAGGACTGGCGAGGTGTTCAGGGTGAACCCCGCCCTCGCCCGGACTCGGCCGAGATGTGACCCGGCCTCCATGCGTGGTTTAAAGATCATTAATAAGATTAATAAATGTTAATTTATACATGCAGAATTATTATTTATTATCATCATCATGAAAAATATTTATTATTATTATTATTATTATTATTATTATTATTACTTTCTTTTTTTTTTATTTATTATATTTTTTTGGACAAAGCATCAATAGTTTATTTATTTATTTATTTATTTGTTGGTTGGTTTGTTTTTAATAATATTTAAGTCCATTTAATGTTTTGGAACCGCCTATCACTTACGCTCCAGCGGCTACACATCGTCTCTCCCTCAGCCTCTTTTTTTATCTTGTGTATCAGCTGTTACTATGGAAACGTGAAGGTATCAGAAAGAGACTATTAATCTAAACCTGCGTCATGACCTCTGACCCCTGTTAATCAACGCCTCCTGACGTGCCGCTGCTAGATTTGGTGTTTGTGTCCAAACTTAAGTGGAAAGTCCTCTCTGTCTCGTCTCACTCGATAAACATCCGTCGAATGGAATGCTGCAGGTGCAGGTGCAGGTGTGTGTGTGTGTGTGTGTGTGTGCGCGCATGTGTGCGCGTGTGTGTGTTTCGGATAATAAAAAGGCAATACACTCACGCGCGTTTCCCGACAGTCTGTTCACTCATTAACCTTTTCAACCATTGATCAAAGTTTACTGACAAATTCTGTGATTATATGAGTCCTTATGCTCAATAAAGCTGATTAAACTGGGGCCGAGAGCGCTCCCACACACACACACACACACACACACACACACACACACACACACACACACACACAGCTCCTTACAGAGTCAGATTTATGATGCACGCCATCAAGTCTGATAGAAGGCAGAAACAACTATTGATTTTTCATATTTTCCCCCCAAACTTGTTTACTCTGGATCCTCTGGTGGCGCTGTGTGTGTGTGTGTGTGTGTGTGTGTGTGTGTGTGTGTGTGTGTGTGTGTGTGTGTGTGTAAAAGGGGAAAGGGATTATTACCCCTCACTTCTGATGAGACAAATTGCCCGGCGTGACTCCGGTGGCCGACGGCTACGCTTTGATGTCACGTTGCTTCATTTGCCCTTCTGACTAAATGATTATTGATTTTAGATTTCTGAAGCTCTCGAAAATGTGAAAATCGGAACGGGGCCCTCCGGAGGGCCGGGATTTGTTTTATTAACTTATTTCTTGCAGGAGTAATTCTCTTCGGCCGAATGCATGACGCCTGGGTGTGTGTGTGTGAGTGTGTGTTCGGGGAGGTCTACGTGTATTTGCTACACATTAAGGATGGTATCTGTTTTTAACCCAGCAGAGTAAGGACATTTTTAAAACCTGTGGACATTTTGATTGGTTCAAACTACCTGTTTGAGGTTTAAGTCTTGTTTTAAGGGTTCGAACTAGGTCTAAGTTAGGGTAGAGGTTGGGTTTGGCATTTAGTCGTGATTGTGAGGGTTAAGAGAAGGATTTAGGGAATGCATTGAAAATGTCCCCATAAAGTAAAAACACAACTCTGTGTTGTGTGTGTGTGTGTGTGTGTTGAAGTGTACAAGGGTCCAATCAAACACTGTTTGTCATCATTTAAAAAATAAATAGATAAATAGATAGATAGCAGAATGGTCAGAATGCTAATTTTTCAAAACTGAAAAGACAAATTGTTATAAAAAGATACTGCACTGTTACATAATAATAATAATAATAATAATAATAATAATAATAATAATAATAATAATAAAAAGTCACTTATAAACGTGTTCATTCGTAACTTTACACTACTAAGGGTTAGTCAAATGCTAGCTAGAATGCCTGTGTGCTAAGTGTTTCATTCAGTGGTACTAGCAAAGAAGCACTAGCATCATTAGCATAGCTAGCATTTGTGAGCTTGCTGTTAGTATTTAAACATTTTAAATATTCACAAGTGCCTCTGAATATTTGCTCGGGATTCATACCTATCTCTGCGTGAGACCACTTTGAGACAAACACTAGGAAAAACATGCTAGCAGAACTAGCAGAGATCAGACTTGTTCAGCTGTAGTGAAACGGACATCTTCAAACTAAAACAATGTCCTCAAACAGAGTCACTTCGCTCCATCGAGCCATGTTTCCATAAAGCCTCGCCTTCCTGAGGTAAAAAAAACCACAAGAAATAAAAGAGCACTGGTGTGTTAGCATGACTAGCAAAGGCTAGTTACACAACTCTTTCACAACGCTAAGTGTTACAACCTTAAAAAGAGCGGCGTCCTCGAGTGGACATTTCTGTTTTAGTCTCAGAGAAAGACGAGAAGAAGAAAAAAAATCATGCTAGCAGAACTAGCGCAGGTCAGACGTTGTAGGTCGTTGTGAATTGAAATGCAATGACACCCTTCAAAAAAACCACTGGATTAAATCAAGGCGGCATTACAAATTCCAGACACTTCGGCGTCCAACCTGTGTTCTGTCTCTTTTTATCGGCTGGGCTCGGCGCACGAGGGCCTTCGGGAGAGAATATAAGGTTGCGAAAATGCCCTGTATTAGTTTACATGTTCTTTGAACACGGCAAACATTTGCTTTGAACTTTAGCTTTGAATCCCAAAATGTAGTAAGGAATGCCGTAGAGGATACACACACGTATGCGTATATATGTGTATGTGTGTGTGTGTGTGTGTGTGTGTGTGTGTGTGTGTGTGAGAGACTGTAGGCATCTTAGCAGTTTTCACTTCTATCCCTTCAGCACATCCACCAAAAAGAAAAAAAAAACAAACGTGTGTGCGAGAGAGAGAAAGAAAGAGAAAGAGAGACAGAGAAAGAGAGAGAGAAAGAGAGAGAAAGAGAAAAAGAGAGAAAGAAAGCAAAAGAGAGAGAAAGAAAGAGAGAAAGAAAGAGAGTGACAGAGAAAGAGAAAGACATTAAAAATGAGAGAGAGAGAGAGAGAGCGACAGAGAAAGAGAGAAAAAAATGAGAGAGAGAGCGACAGAGAAAGACAGAGAAAGAGAGAAAAAATGAGAGAGAGAGAGAGAGAGAGAGAGAGAGAGAGAAAGAGAGAAAAAATGAGAGAGAGAGAGAGAGAGAGAGAGAGAGCGACAGAGAGAGAGGAAAAAGAGAGAGAAAGAGAGCGAGAGAGAGAAATGAGAGAGGGAGAGAGAGCGACAGAAAAAGAGAGCGAAAGAGGGAAAAAAATTGAAAGAAAGTGTTAAAAAGTGTGTTTGGAATGATTACGTTAAAGAACCAAACTGAAGCACAAACGATAAAAATGATTCTTTTCCTTCTGACACAATTTTTAAAAATCAAATTGAATCAGATGAAAGTGAATCTGTTCATGGATGTGAATCAAAGAATTAAGACTTTAACCAAGAATGAAACAAACACGAATCAAACAAATTCAATTCATCATGTGAATCGAAACATTAATTCAAGTGAATGTGAATTTATATTTGTTTTACACTGGCATGAGTGTAAATGGGAATCAAATCATTTTGAATTTAAATGTGAATCAAATTATAGTGAATCTAATTGTGAATCAAACGATTCTGAATGTAAATGTGAACCGAATTATTTTAATCTTAATGTGAATCAAATGATTTCAAACCTTAATGTAAATCAAATGATTTTGAATTTAAATGTGAATCAAATGATTTTAAATCTAATTGTGAATCAAATGATTTTAATCTTAATGTGAATCAAATAATTTCAAACCTAAATGTGAATCAAATGATTCTGAATGTAAATGTGAATCAAATGATTATGAATATAAATGTAAATCAGACGAATCAACCCTCACCCACATTATTTCATTGAAACCTCGAGATCAAATGAGTCGCATGAAAAAAGTGTGTCGCATCACAATTTCACTTGCGATCGGTTTGCGGCTGCAGATAAAGACAACACACTTTCGCACTTTTGTCAGCGTGCTAATTTGCGGATTTTCCGAGATCCCGGTGCAATGTGGAGATACTGCTGCGTGGTTCGAGGCGATCTGATGCGTTTTCTCTGAAAGAAAATGTCTGTTGGTTCTTTCGGTTCTCAGTAAGGAGCCCTGCGGAGAAAAAGGAGTGCCAGTGTGTGTAATCAGCAGGCGTCCATGCGCTTGGCAGCCGAGGGGGTTTCCAATCGGTCCCTTTGGGCAAGTGTGTGTGTGTGTGTGTGTGTGTGTGTGTGTGTGTGTGTGTGTGTGTGTGTCGGTGTGAGAGAGAGAGAGACAGAGAGAGAGAAAAGGAACTCAAAGGCTGTGTTTTTACATGGAGTGGAGTCAGCAGCACACTGTTCCAATTTGGCTAAACACGCTGCGGATAGCTATGCGTGTTTCAGTGCAGCGTATTTGAGGAAAAATCAGGTTTGGGTTTTTTCCCTTTTTAAAAACAATGCTCTTTTCATAATTTCCAGATCTTCTGCAGCTGCTTCTTTTCATATTTGCACAAAATATGAGCTAAGAAACATCTGCTGACATTATTTGTATATATTAAAACGTCAGTTTGTGTGCAGCATCATGAACGTGTGTACGACAGTTTATCCGACATCATTTCTCCATAAGCTATTTAGCAAGTCGCGCTGCTGCGCTAATCATTTCCACCTGAACTTTACCTTAGCAGACACTAAAATGTTTGGATTGGACGTCTCATCCACTCTCCCCCCGAACGAGAGGACTTTTAAAAAGTGCTGAGTGACGACGGAGAATAATTATTTTCAAATATTTACCAGGATTCACGGCCGCGCTAGGTTTGCTGAGATACTGCGTTTTAATGATTTAAAATGATCCGTGAGCCTCGGCGTGCCTAATCAATTAAAAACACAAGCGAGGCTTGACACTGAGATGAAACCAAGGTCTATTAAAACCATATGACCTGCCTGCTAAGTAGCACAGTTCAAACAAGGACTAGCAAACGGCGCTTGCGTGTAGCAGAAAGCCAAATCTGTGAATTGTTCCCACGTGTCGGCTGAGCGATCAAGTCGACTTAAATAGGCGAAAACAGCTGTCAGTTATCACTGATCAGACACTAGCTCAGCGCTAATCAACCCCCTTACATGCTAAACCTGGGGCTTATGCTAACCCTTGCTAATCCAAGCAGCTGGGCTTTTTTTGCTCTGACACACCTGAGCTCATTCATTAAACGCCTCACTTAGGACTTGATGGACTAAACCAGGTGTTTCTGAGATGACAGTGCTTACTGTTAGCAATCCGGACTTAGGATGAGATAAACAAAACGTGCATTAAAACAAAGTCTTAATAAGCTCGCGAACAGACGCGTCAGCTCAAGAAAGTCAGACGTTTTTCTTCTCGTACCACACTCCTGAGATTCAAGCACCATTTCATTCCCTTTCCTCAAGGTTTGGTGGCTGTTAGCATCACTTCATATGACTAGCAAGCACAAATGAATCTTTCCTTCCCATTTCACCCGAAAAGAGTCAAATCGTAAACACAAATGAATCTTTTTTTAGCTTCGTTTTTGTGCGACACACTTAACAAATCAGTTCACAAGCAGATAATTATTTTCTCCACACGTGCAAACTTATGATCGATTCCTCAAGGACGAATGAATCAAATTATCTCAAGGAATCGATTCACAAGCACAAAAGAATCAAAGGAGTTTTTCCTCCACATCGACTAAAGGAATGTTTTTTTAATGCACGCTTTGTTTATCTCATTCAAAGTTCACGGGGTTCATTCCCCACTACCACCATGCTGCCACCATTGGGCCCTTGAGCAAGGCCCTTAACCCTCATTTGCTCAGTTGTATAAATTAAAAAATGATAAATGTTAGTCTGCCAAATGCCCTAAATGTAAATGTGTTGGCCCTGCGATTTACTGGCGAGCTGTTCATGGCGTAGCTGCCTTCGCCTAAAGTTGGCTGAGATAGGATTCCAGCCTCCCTGTGACCTTAATAGGATTAAGCGGTTTGGTAAATGAGTGAGTTAGTGAGTTGAATCAAATTTCAAGAAAAATAATAAAATAATCTAACAAGTTAAAGAATTAAATAACAATCAGAGATAAATGAAATGAATTTTTTCTCACCGATTCCAAAAAAATCATTTCACAAGTGCAAATGATTCAAGTGACTCCCCCTTTTACACAGGAAAAAGAATCAAATGGCAAGTGATTCAGATTCGTGTCATGTAAGCTGCTTTTTTTATTCTTCTTCCGCTCTAAGAGACGACTACAAAGGACAAAGTGCACAAGGACAAAAGAACCCACAAATTATCGGAATCATGGACGCGCTGGACGGATCTCCTCGGTGCAGAGGATCATGAGTGACGAGCCAAATGAGTCACCTGAAATCAAAGGAGTCACAATGAGAGCCAATTTGAAATCGCTACCCCTCCTTTCAGCCCGCCCCATAACTGCGGGGTCAAGGGCAGATCAAGTTCCCCTAGAAAGAGCCCGTCGACAGCTAGTGTCAGTCGACTTTGTAGGCATTGTGCGTGAGCTGATAGGGTTACTAGCGGCTAATCCATGCTGACCTCGAACGAGGATGCTTTTGTACAATCCGGACAAGCGTTAAAAAAAAAAAAAACGGCTACAGTGATCCCGACACATCGGCGTGTTTCAGTGGAGTTATCAGGTTGCGAGTCTGAGACTGGAAATAAACAGGGTTTGAGTGCGAGCAAGGTGACATTTAAAGTGACTCGGGAAAAGGTGCATTTGTAGCGCGGGGGTTCAAAAGGTCAGCCGGCGGAGTGGGGAGCGCTTCGCAGACTTGAAAGCAAATCCTGTTGTGATGAAATGTTAGGGCGTCCGATGCGAAAATGCCACGAGTGTTGGTACGCGGTTTTGTCGCGCACGAAACAAACTTTGAAGCCGAGAAAGCCGTGGCATATCGCCGAAGACGCAGAAACGGCAGAGAACCAATCAAAGCCTCACGTTTTACCGAATCAAAATGGAAATGCGTCTCTTCAGGTTTCTGGGCCTGATAAAGTGTCTTCCCTTTAACTGATGAAATGCATCGCTTCCTCAGCCGCATCCTCAAAGAAGACAACTGAAGCTTTATTTCTGGCGATTCCCCTCACATCTGTGCTGGCATTTCCTTCATCACTTCCTCTGTCCTCTCGGCTTATGTAAATTTAAACCATTGAATACTGAAGAACATGAACGTAACATTTGAAGAGACGTCTGGATATAAACATGGACCACAAAGAGTTGCTGAGGTCTGGACAAAAAAGATAAGATGCACTGAAGATGGTGGAAGTACATTGTTTGAGATGAACATGTGTCAACTCTAACTGATCAACTGAAAGTTCATCACACCTGGGGTGACCCCATGACCCCAGACATCATTCTGGCCTTGGAGGCATCAAGTCCTGAGACTATACAGCTTGAGAGTGCGCAGGAGCTTGAATGCATGGAGTCTGGGAGTATTGTTCCTATAAGCCTAACAGGGCTGTCAGGCTGTCAGTCCTGGGCTCGTTGAAGGTGCTTCTGTGTGGAGTTTGCATGTTCTCCCCGGTTTCCTCCCGCAGTCTAAAGACATGCTAATAAGGCTAATTGGCTGTTCCAGTATGCCCCTAGGTGTGAGTGAGAGTGTGAATGGTTGCGTGTTGGCCCTGCGATGGACTGGTGAGCTGTTTTTGGTGCACCCCGCTTTGCCCAGTGTCTGTATAGGCTCCAGCCTCCCTGTGACCCTAGTAGGATTAAGCGGTTTGGAAAAAATAAATGAATGAAATATTAAGCATAGCACCCAGTACATGTAAGGCCCTTGAGATAGAGGGCCCTGGTGAGTCGAGGTCTCCAAAAAATATACATGATGACTCTTAGATGGTTGTAAGAATCAGGCCCACCATTGGGGAGCTATGGGGGGAAATTTTACAAATGGCCCCCTTTCAAGGCCCAAGAAGGGGTCCATGCAAAGATCCAAGGTTGCTTGGTCCCAGTTTAAAAACTTTGTCTCCTCTTCAAGAATGCATCATGGCTGGCCTGGTATGAATACTGTAGGTCATTTTATGGATATGGACCTGGGAATGTACATCCCAGGAAATATAGGATGCTGCAAATCAAGGGTTCTGGGATGACATGAAACTTGGGAAGAGATGGACTCTGGAGCACAGTAACGACACTAAATAATATTGGACAGCAAGAATGTAGTTCCCTGGAAATATAGGAATCATGGACTAATGGGGTATAGGAGTTTAGGAGCCTGGAAGCTTGGAACTCTTGGGTAACCCTGGGGAAGATCTTGGGAATATCTCTGGAAATGTAAACTCTCAGACCATAAAACCAATCAACCAACCAATACACCAACAATCAGGTAGCTACGCCCCTTATAGGAGCCCAGGAATGTCAGAGTGGCATGACAGAACCTATAGATTACATGGCACTGGGAAGACAGGACTATGAGAAATATACCACCTTTAGACAAACATCTGAGAAATCACAGACGTCTGGTAACATTGGACAGAACACTTGGAATAGAGGGACTTGTTGAAAAGACAGATCTTATATGGGGGGTGGGCTGAAAAGTTCATAGGTTGACCATGATGTAACGGATATATCCTGATGGTGACACGGATTACTATGAACTTTTCAGCCCTCCCTCATAGGAACAGAGGGCTCTTGGGATGCAGAACATCAGGACTATTTTGCATGCGTTGAGATGTGAAGATCTGGTCACATGATCTCTTAAAGTTCAGGGTACTAGGAAGGAATATAGGGCTGGGATTGTCCTCTTTCACTTGGGACGTCTTTATATTTGTATTAATTACTGGATGTCTGTGTGTTTTCTTCTTCTTCCTAATATTATTGTTCACCCAAACCCTTTCAGTGACCACAAAAGCTTTGATCCACTTTATATTCAACCTTCTTGGTGCCAATCCAGCCAACGGATAGAGACTAAAGGTGGCAGTCAAGTGGCAGTCGAACCCTCGGCCACTACAAAGTGCCTTTGAATGGAGAGTGCGATTGTGGAGGCCGGGCCTTGCTGGCAGGACTTGACACACATTCCGCTCCTTGCTCTCGGGCACAATTTGGCAGGAAGCTCAAGGTCTTTGGCAGGATCTTTGTCGTTGATATGTACTGCAGGAGCCAAAAATCCAAGCACACTGAGTATTTTATTATCCCCCCCCCTCTCACATTGTACACATCTTCCGGTCACTCGCAGAGAACCAGAGAAGCATAACAGCATTATTCAGGGCGTGTAAGCTGTAATTATTCCGCGTAGCCTTTTCCTCTTCAGTTATCCGTGTGCTCGGTGAGGTTAGCCACTCGTAGCACTCGATATCACACTGTTAATTCAGCGTTTGTCCTCGTAGACGACAAGCCTCAGCGATGCTAAATGTCAAGAGCAAGCGCTCATTGATCCGCGATCCAGGTCTGGATAGAGGCCATTTACACACTCCCAGGCATTTACGGGTCACGCCGCAAGGCACGAGGAGTGATAAATTCCACTCAGTGGCAGTACATTGAGGTATCGACTCCTGCCGGGGAAATAAATGGCGCTTGGATTTGTTAGAAACACTTGTTCATTTGTAATTTATTTGTGTTGCAGGACTAAACGGAGCATAACCCCCACCCAAAAAAATAACGAAATAAATAAAAACTAACAAAATCATACCCGCTTATACGACAGCGCTACTGCAATCTGGATTCTGATTGGTCAAAAAAGGTGTTGATTAACATGTAAGATTCTGACAGTAGGGCGACATCAAACATCAAATCGCAGTTTTATATGAACGTTTTAATACGCGGCGTCGTCGTTTCCATGGTAGCTGCTCCATTTAAACAAAAATCAAAGGGTGTGTTTTATATTCACTCTTTTTTAAAATACTTTTCAGCTGTTTTTTCTAAGCGCACACACACACACAGAGCTCCATGCTGCTCATCTTGCTGTCTCTGCCCACAGCTGATGCTTGACCACGTCCCCCCCTACCGCAAAAAGGAAGGGGGGGGGGTTATGTCTTTTTAGCAATGAGGAGCTAGAGTAGGAACGATTTTTTAGGATAACGTTAATAGATGTCCGCAATCTCCACGATTTAAAAAAGCGTGGTGCTCCATCACTCCACGCTCATCACGATTCTCTCAAAAAAGGAGATTGTGGACATCGTGGCCCCAGTATAAACCCAGGGTTACTAATATGGACATGTAACTATAAACGGATAAAAAAAGCAGCACTCTTAAAAAAGGTTTGTGGGCTCCCGAGTGGCGCATCGACAAGGTGCAAGTTCGAAACCAGGTCTATGCCACAGCCATCCACGACCAGGAGTCCATGGAAGCAAATTGGCCGAACTCTCACGGGAGGGAGGGATGGCATACGCATAGCTGTCACTCAGCGATCATCAGCCAATCCATGGGCGTCTGTGAGCTCATTCGTACAAAATGGGCAGATAGCGAGTGTGTGAGGCCGCCTCCAAATGTGCATGCGCATGCACAGCTGTTTGTAAAGAGGTGGGTGGCAGCACTGCATGTCATGGAGGTGGCATGTGCATGCTTTAGCCCCTCCTTAAATGATGGTGGTCAGGGAGGCAACACTTGACAGGTGGGACGAAAAGTAGGGAATAAAATAACAGGAGAAAAAAACGCTTTGTTTTTGAAGCATTTTTTGTATTTAATATACTGCACCCGGGGAATAGGAACGCCTCATTACGCCACACTACCGATAATCGTATCCTTGCTAATGCTAGCTGTAAAATATTAACTAGCGAGCTAAAACAGTAAATACAGCACTGATACAAATCATTCTTGACTTTAATGCTCTATGAGTTTTTTTTATGAAGAATGATGAATGTGGACCACACAGAATGTGTGTGTGTGTGTGTGTGTGTGTATGTGTGTGGGTGGGTGGGTGTAAATATCTGTGAGATTTGTTGCGCTTATTTTAAAGTGAGTCTGAATAATTTAGTGTGCATGTATGTGTGTGTGCATCTGTGAGTGTGGGAAGTGTTGGCTGCTGTCCATGAACAGTGTGAGGACCACATGTCCTTTACACGTCACTCCATTTTTTTTTTTGTTTTTGTTTTTTTCCAGTAATAGAATAGTCTATGGTTACATTAGTGTGTGTGTGTGTGTGTGTGTGTGTGTGTGTGTGTGTGTGTGTGCGCGTGCGCGTCACCTCACAGGAAAGCGGGTGGAGCAACAGCCTCATCACTCTGATCACATGACCTTGTGTGTTGCCATGGCAGCATGGTTTGACCTCTGGGAGAAGATATGATCAGGTGATGACAGTACAGCAGGGTTTGTGATCTGTTCCTGGATGATGGTGTCCTGATTATCAGTGTGCAAACTCTGTAAAAAATAAATAAATGAATAAACAAACAAATAAATAAATAATCATGAACATGGCACTGAGCAGTTATCAATAGGGTCCCAAGCAGAGGTGGGATAGTGTTAGCTTGAAAAAATGCAATAATGTTAATAAACATTGTTTTAAGCTTAAAAAAGTCAATTAACATGTTAAAAAAAAAAAAAAAAAAAAAAAAAAAAAACCATGTAAAAATAATAAAAAAAACCAACATATATCAGTAATAATAATAAACATTATTAGTTTTAAGAAAAATTAGTAGCAAACTTTTTTATTAAGAAAATTTTTTTGTGTTGACATAGATCTACTTTGTTTTTGGACAGATTAATACACAACAAACATTTGTGTTTTACAAATTAGCAAAAGCAATAACAATAAATAATAAATTAATAAATAGTAATAACAACAACAATAATGGAAATAAATAATAATAAAAAACAATAAACAACAATAACAGTAATAATAATAATAATTATAATAATAACAATAATAAAAATACCAATAATAACAATAATAATAATAACAATAATAATAATAATAACAATAACAATAATAATAATAATAACAACAACAACAATAATAATAATAATAATAACAATAATAACAATAACAATAATAATAATAATAATAGCAATAACAATAATAATAATAATAATAACAATAATAATAAAAATAACAATGATAATAACAATAATAATAACAACAATAATAATAATAATAATATTAACAATAATAATAACAATAATAATAATAACAATAATAATAATAACAATAATAATATAGTAGCAAGCAGCACAAAGAAGCTTCATGATAGTGATATTGTTAAATAAAACAATTATTTTTTGCTGAACTGCTTAATCCTAATTACGGTCACGAGGAGGTTGGCGCCTATCTGGGGCACTCTGGGTGAGGGTGGGGTACACCCTGAACAACTTGCCTGTCCATCACAGAGCAACAAACCCACACAACCATTCACACTCACACCCAGGGGCAATTTAGAACAGAAGAATTAGCCTACTGTGCATGTTTTTGGACTGTGGGAGGAAACCGGAGTACCCAGAGGAAACCCACAGAAGCACAGGAAGAACATGCAATCTCCACACAGAAACACCCCGAGCCCTGGGAATCGAACCCAGGACCTTCTTGCTGTGGGGCAGACGTGTTAATCACTACACCACCACCCACATAAACAAATAAATAAATAAAATTAAATAAAATTAAATAAAGAAAAGGGGATAAAAAAAAACAACCAACTAAGAATTATAAACTTAAAATAAATAAAATTAAATTATTATGATGAGGAAAATGTTGACTTTGGACAGGATTCAAAGACAAAAATAGAAAACAGCAAATTTATTATTATTTATTTTATTTTAGGGTTTTTTTAGTACTGATGACTAAATAAATTTGACAGTTTAATATCATTTTATAAGAGCTTTCTGAAAGCAGTGTTTAAATTAGCATTCTTGGTCCCTTGTTAAATAAATAAATGAACACATGGCAGGAAGCAGCGATTACTGGGGTCCAAGCAGTATCTTTGCAGGAATTCATGAATCAAACATTAAAAAATATCTATTTAAAAGCAGAGTTAAGACAGAGGTGGAAAAAAAGGTCCTGATAAATTGATTTGTTTCTTTCAGAAGCATTTTTACTTTTAATACCTGAACAGTGGCGGTGACTCACCAACACCCTGTACAACATGCATGCGCTTTTGTTGGAGATGCAGGTGTCGTGAGTTGAGCGCTTACACGCTGCAAAAATGTGACTTTGGCTTGCTCTGGAAACACATGTGTGTGTGTGTGTGTGTGTGTGTGTGTTGTCGTTTCTGGGTCCAAACAGATGCCAACATGGCGGCCGGAGCCCAGCTGGCAGCTTCGTTTAGGAAAAAGCCCCTGGATCTCGACTGAACAATCCTCTTAACGAACCCAGAGGCCTCTTTTATTTTACTTTTTTTTTATCAGCCGCAGCAGAAGTGAAATAATTCGGCTTTCCTTGCGTCGTTCAGGCGAGTCGACTCATTTCGGACCCATGTTTCGGCTTTGGAAAAATAAGATGGCGCCTCACGGCGATCGCCTGCGAGTGTTTGTTTTGTGTTCATGATTTATGAAAAACTCTTGCAAGCGCTAGTCAGTTGTTCGCGTCTCAAACCACTGCAGGGCTCAGAAACCATAAAAAAAAAGGTGTACACACAATTTTATAAATCACCTCTCGTCATAAAGAAAAGAGTGAACTTTATTATAAAGAAAATACCAAAGTGCATATTTTTAATGCTAATATTAGCTTTAAATTCGGCTACAGCCACCCTGAAGATTATTGTCCATCATTGACGTGACGTGTTTTTTTGGGGGGTGTTTTTTCCCCTCCATGTTTTATTTGTTCTTTTTAGGTGCAATTTCAATAAAAGTTATAATAAACTTTAATATTAAACTCACAAAGAAAACACCGAAAAGCGTTTTAATGCTAACATGAATTTCATTAGTTTCCTGAAGCGTCACATCCTGAAATGTTTTATTCTTATATATAACAGCATGGAAATTTTACATAAATTAGTTTTTTTTATCATTATTATCCATAAAAAGTTTATAAAGGTAAATTTAGGGCCAGTACTTTCAGTAAGGTAGTCTTATAAAAAAAATTATAATACTAATAAAAACAAATTTAATCAGTTAAATAAATAAATAAATACTCTTTTGTAAAGCATTAATTATTTTAATAATTGTGCATTAGGGTGGCACCATGGTGTATTGATTAACACATCTGCCATCAAGGTCTTGGGTGCACGTCCCAGTTTTCAGCTTCCAGGAAAAAAAAAAAAACAATAAGCAGAGTTGTAGGACTGTCTTGGTTGACACGTCGCTGCAACATCGTGAGTTCTTCAGTGCCGTACCTCTGGATTGGCAAACCTTGGTGGTAGTTCCCCTTTTTAAATTAGGGGACCGTAGAGTGTGTTCCATCTATTGTGTATTCAAACCACACTCCCCAGTCTACCCGGGAAAGTATATTCAGGAGTACTGGAGAGGAGGATCCGGCCGATGGTTGAACCTCGGATTCAGGAGGAACAATGTGGTTTTCGTCCCGGCTGCAGCACTCTCGACCAGCTCTACACACTCTGCAGGATCCTGGAGGGGGCATGGGAGTTTACCCAAGCTGTCCACATGTGCTTTGTGGACTTGGATAAGGCTTTTGACCGTGTCCCTCAGGCTATCTTGTGGGGTGTGCTCCGGAAATATGGGGTACCGGACCTGTTGTTATGGGCCATTTGGTCTCTGTATTGCCGGAGCCAAAGCTTGGTCCGCACTGGTAACAACATGTTGGGCTCATGTTGGGTTGGACACTGCCAAGGTTGTCCTTTGTTACCAGTTCTGTTCATAATTTTATGGACAGAATTTCTAGGCACAGTCAAGGTGTTGAGGGGTTCTGGTTTGGTGGCCATAGGATCTCGTCTCAGCTTTTTGCAGATGACGTTTTTCTTTTGGCTTCATCGAACCAGAACCTTCAGCTTTCACTGGAGCGATTCGCAGCTGAGTGTGAAGCGACCGGGATGAGAATCAGCACCTCCAAGTCCGAGGCCACGGTTCTCAGCCGGAAAAGGGTGGAATGCACCCTCCGGGTCTGGAACGAGGTCCTGCCCCAAGTGGAGGAGTTCAAGTACCTCAGGGTCTTGTGGATGGAGCGAGAGATCGACAGGCGGATCGGTGCAGCCTCTGCTGAAAAGCAGACCTTGTACCGGTCCGTCATGGTGAAGAGGGAGCCGAGCCAGAAGGAAAAGCTCTCAATTTACCAGTCAGTCTACGTCCCTACCCTCACCTATGGTCACGAGCTTTGGGTAGTGACCGAAAGAACGAGATCGCGAATACAACTGGCTGAAATGAGCTTCCTTCGCAGGGTGGCGGGGCTCTCCCTCAGAGATAGGGTGAGAAGTTCTGTCATCCGGGAGGAGCTCAGAGTAGAACTGCTGCTCCTCCGCGTTGAGAGGAGCCAGTTGAGGTGGCTCCCGCATCTGATTGGAATGCCTCCTGATCGCCTTCCTGGTGTGGTTTATCAGGCATGTCCGACCAGGAAGAGACCCCGGGGTCGACCCAGAACACGCTGGAGGGACTATGTCTCTCGGCTGGTCTGGGAACACCTCAGTGTCCCCTCAGAAGAACTGGAGGAAGTAGCTGGGGAGAGGGACGTCTGGACCTCACTGCTTAGGCTGCTGCCCCCGCGACCCGACCCAGGAACAAGAGGAAGAAGATGAAGATGATCATGCAAAGTGAATTTAAGGTTCAGCTGAAAGAAAGAAAGAAAGTATTTGAACTTTTACTCTAATTACATTATGGCTTTGGGGAAGGGGAGAGGGGGACGACATTGTGTAAACTGGACCTTCTGTCAGAAAAGAAGATTATTTCAGACAGCCAGACAGATAGACAGACCAATCGATAGACAGACAGATAGACAGACAGACATATAGACAGACAGATAGATAGTCAGATAGATAGACAAACAGACAGACAGATAGACAGACAGACAGACATATAGACAGATAGACAGACAGACAAATAGACAGACAGACAGACAGTCAGACAGATAGACAGACAGACATTTAGACAGACAGATAGATAGACAGACAGATAGACAGACAGACAGACAGACATATAGACAGACAGATAGATAGACAGACAGACATATAGACAGACAGACAGATGGACAGACAGATAGACAGACAGATAGACAGACAGATAGACAGACAGATAGATAGACAGACAGATAGACAGAAAGACAGGCAGACAGATAGATAGGCAAACAGACAGACATATATATAGACAGATAGACAGAGAGATGGACAGATGGAAAGACAGACAGACAAATAGACCAACAGACAGATAGATAGACAGACAGACAGCCAAACCTGGGGTATATATATTTAGGTATTTAAGGAATAATTAAGCATTGAAATAATTAAATACTGGAATAATTAAGTACTGGAATAATTAAGTATTAGAATAACTAAGTATTGGAATATTTAAATATTGGGATAATTAAGCATTGGAATAATTAAGTATTGGAATATTTAAATATTGGGATAATTAAGTATTGGAATATTTAAGAATTTAGATAATTAAGTCATGTCATTTTCTGAACCGCTTAATCCTCAGATAATTAAGTATTAGAATAATTAAATATTAAAACAATTAAGTATTGGAATAATTAAGTATTAGAATAATTAAGTATTGGAATATTAAAATATTGGAATAAATAAGTATTGGAATAATTACATATTGGGATAATTAGGTATTGGGATAATTGAGTATCGGAATAATTAAGTATTGGGATAATTAAGTATTGGGATAATTAAGTATTGGAATATTTAAGTATTGGAATAATTAAGTATTGGGATAATTAAGTATTGGGATAATTAAGTATTGGAATAATTAAGTATTGGAATAATTAAGAATTTAAATACTTATATATTAGAATAATTAAGTATTAAAATAATTAAGTATTGGAAGTTTTAAGTATTGGAATAATTAAGTATTGGAAGTTTTAGGTATTGGAATAATTAAGTATTAGTAGTTTTAAGTATTGGAATATTTAAATATTGGGATAATTAAGTATTGGAATATTTAAGTATTGGAATAATTAAGTATTGGGATAATTAAGTATTGGAATAATTAAGTATTGGAATATTTAAGAATTTAAATACTTATATATTAGAATAATTAAGTATTAAAATAATTAAGTATTGGAAGTTTTAAGTATTGGAA
>JAQMYF010000001.1:69079622-69090761 GCA_030014195.1 Neosilurus mollespiculum
TAAATTCTACTTTTTTTACATTGTTTAAATATTTCATTAATATTTTAAGTTTCTGTTCGACAGACTCTTGTATCATAAAATATTTTTTGTTTGTCATAAAGTGAAACAATCCTTAAAAATATTTTGACACTGTGTTTGACCACAATTTCTCTAATCCATACGATTCTTTTTCATTTTTTATTAAAAAGTAAGAATTTCAAATCTTAATTAAAAACATAATGATGAAATCATATAATGATGATGCCATAGGTCAGGAATACAACAGTGCATGTTGTGCCGTAAAAGAAAAATCATCAGAGACGGGTTGGAGTTACTGACTACACTTTAAATCTGATTGTTTTGTTTCTCTTCTTTCAACACAATTTGCCAACAATTGATTTTTAATTAGAGCATGATGTCACATTTTAAATCCATTTATAGTCGTTTTTAATGCTGTACTTCGCCGTTCCTTCACCAGACGAGTGGTATAAAGAAATAAGACGGTGATTTTGATGAAGTTTGTCTAAATCAGTCTGGATTAAAAAAAAAAATAAAAAATTCGACAGGAAAGTGTTGGAAGGTAAAAATCTCCATCTCCGTTTCCCAAACCTTCATTTTCAAGCGAGACGAATTTGACATTTGTTCTCGGAAATGTCACACCGAGCGCTACTTGAGTTTCAACGCCGCTTCTAGCGGAACGCTTAAATAAAAAGCCCATGGAGTCGGAATCAGGACGGAGGGAGAAGTGTGAAAGGAGAGAAAGAGAATTGAAAAGGCGAGTTAATCTCTGAGGCGTTGCTTTAATTACGTAAAAGTAGGCTGCATAACTTTTATACTTTATTCCCCCCTCATGATGTGTGACGTCCCAATTGGCATTGAGGCGTGAACGAGTCCTTTTATTTCTTCCACCTCATCTTCTAGACTTGCACAATGCCATAATCTGTCAGAGAGCTTAAGCATTCAAAGTTGCAAGATTAAAAATTTCGGTGTCATGTTTAAAAAAAAAAAAAAAAAAGAGGAGTGCGCACTTCTTTAAAACAAATCCGCTGCTGGAACACTTTCCTCGGCCTACTTGCCTGCTTCCAGGATGTCTCACAATCTCCTCGCATTCACCATCGATGAATTTCAGCTCTAACTCGCGTGGTCAGGCTTGTGGGGAGCCAAAATATAACGAGATCATATCCCATTTTCCCTCCTCTCGCCTGTCAAAGTTTGTACAAACAGTTCGAGTTGCTGCTTCCAGGAAGTTCGAGCAGGAAAAGAAAAGTGCGGGATGGAGCTCCGTGGCTGTGCGTTCGGCGTGTTGGTGAGAAGACTCCACTCCCATGATTCGCTCTCAAGGGGTTTATGACTTGAAGTGTTGACTGAGTTGTGACACGGTGTTTTACGGCGAAAGCCTGGTTCGACAATGAAATAGCTTCTCTCAAACTTTATTTTTAGTGTTTTAAACAGATTACTTCCGCACCTGATGGAAACGGCGAGATTCTAGACGCATCCGTCGCTGTCTCTAAAAGAGATAACTTAGCTTTCGGCTAGCAAGTTAAATCCCAGGTTTAATCAGACGACGTCTTTATGTTGCGATTCAACAACACGTCAAGGATGTGTCTCATTTCTAACCCGACTGTCTTCACATTTACTGTTCGATGCTAGCCAGCTAGTCTGTAATTTTAACCGTACGAAGTCTTCACTTAGTAATTCAACAACAGTCCTGAGGTAAAAGTCATAATTTCAGAAGGTTCCGTGTCCTTTCCACTGATACTGGACCTGTTTGTCATCTCAAGACAAAAGCCTAACAAACAGCCATGAGCTCACCAGCTAGCCGAAATATAATTTTACTCATAAGACTAATAATAATAATTTACCAACAAACTGGAGGTAAATGTTGATACTCTAGAAGAATCTATGTACTTTTCACTGTTAATCTGCAGTTGCATTGTCTTTACAAGAAATGACGGTGCTACGCTAGCTAGCTAAAGCATGATTTTAAAAATACAAAGTCGTTATTTAGGACCTTACCATCACACCTGAGAAACAATTTGATATTCTTAATGAACATGACATTTTTCTAACATCATAATTTTTTTTCCCTTTTGTTTACATTTCCTGTAATCTGCTAGCTAGCGGAGTCATAATTTTATTCGTAGAAAGACTTTACTTCATAATTCACCACTTCAGTAGAGAAAAATGTTAACAAAAAGATCCGGTTTAATATCGTCGCTGACCTCTTACATTATAGCTATAAAAGACAATGCTTACATGCTAGCATGATCAATCAATTTTATTGGACAAATAAAAAGAGATACGTAAATTAGCTAGTGAACTAAATCTACGTAGAGTAACAATGATGGTGAACACTAAAAAACATCCAATTTGCTATCCAATATCCAAAATAACTAATATACGCTAACCAGTAGCATGCTAGCTATGGCCCAAAATGGTTAATTATGATCATGGTTTGATATTGAGTAAACACCTTAAATAGGTCATGATGATATGTCTTCCTTTGCAATTTTTTTAATATAAATAATAAATAATGAATTTAAATGCAATATATATTTATATATATATAAAATCACTCATTTTTAATTTAATTATTTAAAAAATTTTAAACGTAATGTTTAATATAATAACAGTTTGAATTATAACAGTTTATGAAGAAAAAGCAAATATGATCAGAAAATTCAAGAATATAAATTAGCAATGTATCTTACTAACCATGCAATTAAATTTGTGAAATACGAGCTAATTCTCTTTGGCATTAGCATAGCATTCGCTATAATCTATCATTTAAAAACAAAATGGGACTACGTGAGCGTTAACATCTCAAAAAAATTGCTAATCCGACCTCCTGACTTGAGACTTCCACTTTGTCTTCTGTTGTTTTCTGCGTTGTTCTAAAGATTTATTAATTATCGAGTCACTTGAAGCTAAATCACCTTAAAAGCGCAAATTATGGCAATCTGTCTCAACGTATTTCCTCAAATGACTCAAGAATGATTGAGATGTAGCTAAGAGGGAATTCGGGCCTTACGTGAGAAATGCTGCATGTTTTCTCATTCTAGGTCTCTTCTCTCTTGATGCTGAGAGATGAATCCGTTCAAATCACATGAGAGCGCGCCAGCGGATCAGATACAAGAGAGAAAGAAAGCGCAGCTTGCAGTTTGAACCTGCAAGGCAATTCTTCCTCTCGTCCCAGGTGAGCAGGCTTCAAAAAAAGAGGGATGAACCCTGGGATGAACTCAGCAAGAGTTTTGTTCATAGACAGAAAGCCTGGAGTCACTCCCGAGAAGAAAGAAAGAAAGAAAGAAAGCCGAAAGTTAGCAAAGAACCGGAGGAGGAGTAATGCAAAGGTCACGTAGAAACTGGTCACGAGAGATCTACACAAACTCGGATGCTTTTGAAATGATAACAGGAGAAACATTGTTTACGGATAACATAACTGATAACATTTGTTAGTGGTGATAACTGATCGTCCCTTGATACTCTATAGTTAACCATGAGCCAAAGTCTTGATCGCGCTCAACTTACAAAATAGTCCTTCCGTTGCGGACACTGAAAATTCGAGCGACACTTCAGCTAGCGGAGAAGGTAGCGCTGTATCTCCAAAAACCTCGTGTATACATCAAGGTCGCTGAGGCTGGTACACCAGGATGCTATCAAGTATTTCAAATATTACAGCTGAAATTATGAACAAACTAATAAATGAGAGCTTAAAACAACTGAACTGCTCTGATCATGATCCATATGAAAGGCATTGGAAAATTCAATATTGACCTCAGATATATGGGTAAAATGGTAAAAACAGCCCACAAATATTTGTGGTTTTGATATTGCTAGCTAGCATGTAGCCATTTAATAGCTAGCACAGAGAGTATAAAAGCACAACATGAACAAAAATTAAACAAAACCATCAGAAACGTCAATGTTCACCTGAGATTTGTTGCGAAATTACCTAGAAAATGCTAATAAAAGGCTCAATATGATACATCAAAACTTTTAAAACCAGCATTTCCAGCATATTATGTTGTGTTCTGGTGCTGGTAGGTTGGTCCAGCATGGGGTGCTGGTGACTGGATGCCGGACCAGCATCCCAGCATCCCATGCGGGTGGACCAGCTTCACGTGCAGGTGGACCAGCACCAAACCAAGTCTGTGCTGGTTTTTCCAGCAGGGTATAAGGATCAGATACTTAGAAACGTGACCAAGTGAAGACTATATGTGACTAAACGTCAATGATTTAGCTTGCCAGCACACAGCTGTGATGTCTAAGACAGTGTCAAGATGCAGCGATCGTGAAAACGAGACACATTGCAGCAATATGTGCAAAATAAATACTAAGAAAAGAAACATAGAATATTGTTTAATAGGTTTTACTACATAATTGCTAATATGCTAAATTGCTAAGATGTTTTGTCCCTATAGCTTTAGCTTCAGCTCATTTTCTTCTGAAGGTGACGGGTTTATGAATGGAGTCTCTCTCAGCTTTTGGCTAAGGGCATTTTAAAGGCTTTTTTGAGCTATTGCTCATCAAAATAAGTGGCCTCTATGAGCACAACACACACACATACATACACACATACACACACACACACACACACACTAAACGGTTGCTCCAATGCTAATCGACAGCCATTCAATTATTCCCGAGCTCATAACCATAATATAGGGGAATGACAGGCTATATATTCAGAGCATTATTTATTTGTGGTAATGCCAAGTGTTTAGAGCGAAGGGGGCTAACTGAAGGCCGTGTGATTTATTAGCGCTCGGCTTCATATCATTCACGTGGCCGCTGTCCAAATTCTGTGGTGGGTTTTTTCTTCTTTCAGGTTGCAAAATATATTCACTATCCTTTTTAAATGCAAAATCGCCTCCTTTTAAGGTTTATTCAGTCGAAACGTGGCTTTAAACGGCTGCTAGCGTGGCAGAATAGTGTTCGCTCGAGTGCTGTGATGAAGCTCTCGCACTACGACGGAGCCGCATTTTCATGAGTGACTGCGGAGAAAAATGCGAGAAAGAAAATGAGGCAATGCGGCCGCCTGTGAGAATCGCGACGCGGTATTCAGATGTACAGTAACAGATGGCTAACAGTGCAGAAATCACAAATATTACGTCTCAGGTTTCCTTTGATTCGGCAGCAGAAACGATCAACGCACAGCCCTGAAACCTACAGGATGAAAGTTAGCGAGCTGATGCGCTTTCCCGCTTCATTTTTAATCCTTTCATTTCTGAGACGCCGAGGAGTGCGCCTGTATATGTTTGACGGCGAGGAAAAATAATTTCCGAAAAACAAAACAGATTTGAGGATGGATTCACTTTTTTCAGAGCATTCCTTCAGACTTCTAAAGAGTTAGCGTAAACTTTTCCTTCTTTTCCTTTGAGGCTAATCCCTCACTATTCAATAAAAGTGCTGCTGAAGCCTTTTAGTCAGTCTATATCATACTTTAAGCAACAATTCATAACATAAATGAGATTTTTATACATGTGGCTAAGCTAGTTCTACAGATTTGCTTGTTAGCATCAACTATTCGCTGGGAAAATAAACGTCAACAAGTAGTAATGTAAGCTAATTAATGTTCGGCCAGTATTCACATGATAACGTTTATTTTAGCATAACAGCGTCACCTAGCATAACGTTTAATCACTAGTTACTGAAATCTCCTATTTCTTTGCTAGCTATTTGTCTCAATTAGCATCAACATTTGCAACTAACATCTGTGCTATGAAATTTATATTAACATAATAGTGCTAATTAACTTGTCACTTAAGATAGCTAATATGTAAAGTTAACAATACATTTCCTCAAAGTAAAAAATATCACTAGCTTTTGCTTAGCTAAATCTCTGTTAGTCTTAGGCATCAAAATTAAACTGGTGCTAGTTAGACTTTTGTTTCCTGTAATTTATTTAGCAATGCTAACAAACCTCATGAACCTCTTTGTTTGCTTTTTAAAGGCAGCTATATTTCTAGATACTCTCGCCAGCTAGCTTATATCTAAAGATTAACAATTTACTTTCATGTAGTAAGGAAGCTTTTCAGAATACTTTTGTTAGCCATCCACATCAAAAGCATCGCTGTGCTAGCGTGACCTGGTTGTCGTACACCAACAGTATTATCTCATTGATTTTATGATGTTTTTGTGGAATTCAATGGAATAATGAAGTAAATAGGAAAGTCATCATCATCATCATCATCATCATCATCATCTTCCGCTTGTTGTCAACAGCCTGAGCATCATCTTCCGCAGGTGGTCAGCAGCCTGAGCAGTGAGGTCCAGACGTCCCTCTCTTCCGGGGGGACGCCGAGGCGTATCCAGACCGACTGAGAGACACAGTCCCTCCAGCGTGTTCTGGGTCGACCCCGGGGTCTCTTCCCGGTGGGACATGCTCGGACCACCCGAAGCAATCCTCCGGAAATAGAAAAGTCAACATCACTAAACACAAAGCCTTTGTTTGTATTGTTTTTGACACTCCAGCTATCACTAATTCGTGTGTTATTTATTATTTATTTAAAACGTTCTGGATATTAAAAGTAACAAAAAATAATACGTTGAAACATTATGAATTTACACTAATCATTTCATTGATTAATTGATTGATTGATTGATTGATTGACTGATTGGCTGGCTAACTTCACAAAGTTCCAGGACATGTTTAGCGGCGTGTTTAAACCACTGTTCTTAACAACAAAGCAGGAAGTGTCTCACATGGTCTCCTTCTCTTTCTCTTCTGACCTCCGTTTGACCTCATCAGACGAAATGAACTTGTTCAGTGAGCTGAGGAAGACAAAGCACCACTTTTTTCAACAGACCCTCTCGGATATAAAAGGAATCAATTCTGACACGTCATTCGCATTAATAGCGCGTTCCGTGTGAGGTTTTTTGTTTTTTTGTTTGAATAAACCGACAGCAGTGAGCAGTTCGTCTTAAGAGCTACCGAATGTGTGTTATTTGTGTTTCAGAGGAACATGGTGACCTGGTAAATGATAGCATGGAGCATCTGGGGTCTTAATGGTTCACTATGTAGGAATCAACAAACCAAATTTAACCCCTCCTTCACACCTCCGTTTACAAGCATGTATTAGAATGTCGTATGGCATCATCAAGGTCCTGGTTCGTACCAGCAAGGTCTCAATTTCACAATATTTAAATTCTGAAACTATGCCAGCAAACACTGATTTCTTTTCTTTTGTTTTCCTTCTGGATTCCGGCTGAAAAAAAGAAATTGGTCTACATCCGTCACACCTCTGGTTCACCCGTTGCATGTCAGGTAGTAGTCCAGCTGGACACCTTTACCAGGTGAAGTCCGTATTCTACTTTAAAAGCAGTCAGTCATCATTGATCTGGAGTCGGGTTATGCGGCCAGCAGCCTAAGCAGTGAGTTCCAGACGTCCCTCTCCCCAGCCACACCGAGGCGTTCCCAGACCAGCCGAGAGACACAGTCCCCCAGCGTGTCCTGGGTTGACCCCGGGGGCTCCTTCCGGACAGACATGTCCAAAACACTACACCAGGGAGGCATTCAGAGGCATTCTAATCAGAACGAAATTCTACAATTTAATAAACACTGATAAATATTCAGTCGGTATGTAAAGAATATGCTCACGCCATCATGATACACTCGAACGAGGCTAATTAATGAAAAGTATTGTAGCAAGAATGCAGCTAATTTTGAGACTCAGCCTTTCAGTAAAAAAAAAAAAAAAAAAGAGCAAATAAATAAATAAAAATAACAGGCGGGGTTGGGGGGTTTACCAACACAACAAATATCCTGGTGTTGAAACGGTGCTCAGCACAAAGAGCTGAAGTTTCACAGATAAACAGAAATGACGGATGCTTTATTGTCTAAAGGTGTGTTTGTTTGCTGTGAGCTAAACCGGAGGCGAGTATGAAACACCTCACACCTGGAAGAAGTACTTATTGGCTTAAAACACACACACACACACAGTTTTGTTCCGCATTCATCTGACAGCAGTGTGCAAACCGTACTGGTGGCACCATGGCTGAAAATAAAGGAAGTGTAATACGTCTTTCTTTATGACAACACACACTTAAAGATTCGCTACGGTCGATAAAAGCTGCAGAATCAAAATAAAAGCAGAAAGGGAAAGTCATATTAAAAGTGAAAAGCTCATACGTCACCCACATGGGGTAGCTTTTTAGACAATGCTTTTAGCAATGCATGTGTTGAAAGCCGTGTCCTTAACACTAAGATTTGTACCCAGCTAGTATTAGCATAAAACCTCTTTACAGTCCTATTTGGATGCCACGATAGCATGCTTTTCCCATATTACCCACAATGCACAATCAGCGTGAACAACAACCCTGCATGCAACACTTCCCCTTCTCAAGATAATAGTATAAGAATATGTAGCATATAGGAAATATGTCCCAGAGAAACATTTTCTTTTAAGTGGGGTCAAAGCTCAAGGTCAGAGTGACCTAATGGTGGTATGAGACATGCTGCCTTCACAAGATGTACAAGTACGTGCAAGGCTTAGCATATGGGAAATATGACCTGAACAAGCTTTTTCTTTTAGGTGGGGTCAAAGGTCAAGGTCACGCCCCTCTTCGCAAGATGTACAAGTATGTACAGTTTGGTATATGCGAGGCTAAGGATATTGCAAATATGGCCTGGAAAAGTATTTTCTTCTAAGTGGGGTCAAAGGTCAAGGTCACAGTGACCTAATGTTGGCATGCGACACAATGCCTTACCACATATCCTTACATACTACATGTGTCCACCAAGTCTGAGGCAGGTGCTGCCGACGATTCAGAAGTTACAGACCCAGACAGGGTTAGGGATGCATGAACAGAGGCATGAACAGACGGATCACGAGAGTTATGATGTCAATATGTGGTGGCCATAATAATAATCCCTGTTAGACCCCCACCGTGCAGAGACCCCTGGGCAAGGTCTCAACCACAAGTGTGCCTCTGTCCACCCAGCAATATAAATGGGTACCAGTAAAAATACTGGGAAGGTAACCTGCGATGGACCAGCGTCTCATCCAGGAGAAGTTGAACTCCTAGTCGCTTCATGCTACATAAACCGGCCTGATGAGCCACTGGGCTCGGGTGTAAAAAGCTCCAACAGACTTAAAATAATAATAATAATAATAATGATAATAATAATAATAATAATAAAAATAATGATAATAATAATGATAATAATAACAATGATAATAATAATAATAATAATAATAATAAACATATTATTAATAATAATAATAATATTAATAATAACAATAATAATAATAATGATAATAATAATAATAATAATAAAAATAATGATAATATTATTAATAATAATAATAATAATGATAATAATGATAATAATAATAAAAATAATGGTAATAATAATAACAATAATAATGATAATAATAATAATGATAATAATAAAATAATGATAATAATCATAATAATAATAATAATAATAATAATAATGATGATGATGATGATGATGATGATGACAACGAAGGCTATATAAGCAAAATTTGAATTTGGCTAACTAACAAAAAGCCATTCAATCTCAGACAGACATAGTGACAATGTAATGTCAACATTTTTATAAAAACACTCATTAAAGCTGTTTAATTTCTTATTTAGACAGTTCAAAGGTGTCATGACACTAAAAATGAGATAAAACGCTCAGAAAGCATTCTAAAATCACACAGGGGCTCCAGTAAGTAGTGATGTTTATTATAGTTTATGCCAGACAAATTCCCAAGCAAGTTCGTATTTGAAGCTTTTTTATTAATGTAAATCATGTTAGCATTAGCCGCTTATGTTTAAGCTAGCTAGCAAAGAGTGCAGATTTTATATTTGGAATTTAAATTAATGTCATAAAACGGCTCCGCAGCGACAAACACAGATGCGGCACCGATATTTAGATTAGTTGGTGTACAGTGAGCTGTTATTTGCTTCAGAATTCAATCGAAATACAGCAGTGCTGACCATCCAACGTTAAACCTGATCATCATGGTTCAGTCCGATACTGGGTAAAACACTGGGTAGAACACTGGGTAGAACACTGGGTACAATAAGGGGTAGAACACTGGGTAGAATATGGGGTAGAAGACTGGGTAGAATAGGGGGTAGAACACTGGGTAGCACACTGGGGAGAATAAGGGGTAAAACACTGGGTAGAATATGGGGTAGAACACTGGGTAGAACACTGGGTAGAACACTGGGTAAAACACTGGGTACAATAAGGGGTAGAACACTGGGTAGAATATGGGGGAGAAGACTGGGTAGAATAAGGGTAGAACACTGGGTAGCACACTGGGGAGAATATGGGGTGAAACACTGGGTAGAATATGGGGTAGAACACTGGGTAGAATATGGGGTAGAACACTGGGTAGAATACTGGGTAGAATACTGGGTAGAACACTGGGTAGAATAAGGGGTAGAACACTGGGTAAAACACTGGGTAGAAAAAGGGGTAGAACACTGGGTAGAACACTGGGTAGAAATGGGGTAGAACACTGGGTAGAATAAGGGGTAGAACACTGGGTAGAACACTGGGTAGAATAAGGGGTAGAACACTGGGGAGCGCACTGGGTAGAATAAGGTGTAGAACACTGGGTAGAACTCTGGGTAGAACACTGGGTAGAATAAGGGGTAGAACACTGGGTAGAACACTGGGTAGAATATGGGGCAGAACACTGGGTAGAACACTGGGTAGAATATGGGGCAGAACACTGGGTAGAATATGGTGTAGAACACTGGGTAGAATAAGAGGTAGAACACTGGGTGGAATAAGGGGTAGAACACTGGGTAGTGCACTGGGTAGAATAAGGTGTAGAACACTGGGTAGAACACTGGGTAGAACACTGGGTAGAATAAGGGGTAGAACACTGGGTAGAACACTGGGTAGAATATGGGGCAGAACACTGCGTAAAACACTGGGTAGAATATGGGGTAGAACACTGGGTAGAATATAGGGCAGAACACTGAGTAGAACACTGGGTAGAATATGGGGTAGAACACTGGGTAGAATAAGGGGTAGAACACTGGGTAGAACACTGGGTAGAATACAGGGTAGAACACTGGGTAGAATACAGGGTAGAACACTGGGTAGAATACAGGGTAGAACACTGGGTAGAATTAGGGGTAGAACACTGGGTAGAATAAGGGGTAGAACACTGGGTAGAACACTGGGTA
>JAQMYF010000001.1:69134415-69150068 GCA_030014195.1 Neosilurus mollespiculum
ATATATCTAAAAATCGAGAATTAAACAATTTATACTTACTAGCAATGCTAGCATTTCTGTGCGCAATATATTCATTTATTTGAATATTTTTTGGCCATATATGGGATGTGTACTTTATATATGCTACATTCCTATAATATTTATCATCAAGGCTAGCATGAATAAAATGATTAGCATGTAGAATATTTTCAGATCTTTCTTGTTAGAGTTAGAATTTTGTTGTTGGAAATTGTATGTTTAAAGATTATTACTCAATTCTGAACTACTGTGAAAAAAATGATTTTTTATGTTTCTAATCAAAGTGTAATACGTAATATCTCCGTCTAATGGCCATCTTGCCATTGTATTTTGCTCCTGAGGCGTGTAGCATGATTTGATTTGATATGACGTTCCCAACTAGGCTCCGTTTATGACCTCATAGTCCCCACTAACGTTCTTTAAAAGACGTCTCTCAAAGAAAGATGTGAGAACGGGAGGAGGAACCTGAGTAGATAAAGCGGTAAGTGACACCGGCGTGCCGAGATGACGAGACAACTTCAGAGAGCATAAACAGAAATCCACGGCACTGTACATAAAAGACGGTTAATTAGAAAAGAGACGACGGAGAGGAGACGGGAGAGTCGCAGCATGAATAACAACCAGGCCTTCAGGGCTTTCACCTGCTCACCCGCAGGCCAAACACACACACACACACACACACACACACACACACACACAACAGCCTACAGGATTATAAAAGACTCTTACAGAGAGAAAGAGAGAGAGACAGAGAGAGTGAGAGAGAGAGACATAAGTAAAAATTTTCTGAACTTTTTTTCTGTTTTACATATTTAAGTACATTTTATAATCATTTTCATAAAATCTAGTTTTCTATATATTTTTAAAAATATTTTTTATGGATAATTTGTAATAATTTACTCTCAGAGTGTATTACTATATATAAATTGTAATGTTCACATTTATTACTGTATTTATGGTAAATTTTACTTTTATTGACAGCAATATGCATGTTTATTAGCATATTTATGGTAAATTTACATTTTGTTTGACTGCAATGCACACGTTTTAGGGTATTTATGGTAAATTTGACTTTTATTATACTGTAATGTGCATGGTTATTAGGGTATTTACAGTAAATTTCACTTTGTTTTTACAGTAATGTGCAGGTTTCTTGGGGTTTTATGCTAAATTGCACTTTCATTTGACTAGTGTGCAGGTTTGTGGGGTATTTATGGTTAATTATACTTTTGTCTGGTTATAATGTGCATGATGATTAGGGTACTCATGGTAAGTTTTTCTTTCATTTGACTGTAGACATTTATTCAGCTATTTACGGTAAACTTCCCATTACATTTGACTGCAATATACACAGCTGTTAGAAAATTTTACTTCTGTCTGATCCCTTTTGCTTTAATTTGACTAATGTGCACATTTCTTAGGGTATTTACAGTAAATTACACTAACTTTATTATAAGGTACATTACCATTGGCATAATTTATGCATAATTGTAATTAGCAAAAATAGTCGGGAAATTTTGGTAAGTGTACTTATCCAGAGGTTACGGTAAATGTTGTGTTAAGCTACACTATCTTTACCTTAGTAATTATCATAAACACCACATTATATAATTGTAATTTGCATATTTGTTTGGGTATTTATAGTAGGTGCGCTGTGAAAAGCTATGATAATTTAATGTTAGGGTACATTACTCTTAATAATTTACAAAGAATTACAAAACTTACTTAAAACTAAGTATAATTTAAATGCTTGTTAGATTTTTTAAGGTGGCTCTTCATTAGTTATGGTACATTTATGGACTTCCATTATCTTGGCGTTATACATGAATAATATATAAATATCTCAGCATTTTAATAGTAATTTACTTTTTTTTGCATTTCATGGAAGCTGTTGTACTCAAGATCAGCCCCATGTTCCCCACTCCCTATGTTCCCCAGACTCTATGTTCTCCAGAGCCTATGTTCCCCATTACCTGTGTTCTCCAGACCCTATGTTTCCCACTCCCTATGTTCCCCAGACCCTATGTTCTCCAGAGCCTATGTTCTCCAGAGCCTATGTTCCCCAGAACCTATGTTCTCCAGAATCTATGTTCCCCAGAACCTATGTTCCCCAGGCCCTATGTTCTCCAAAACCTATGTTCCCCACTCCCTATGTTCCTCAGAACCTATGTTCCCCAGACCCTATATTCCCCAGACCCTATGTTCCCCAGACCCTATGTTCTCCAGACCCTATGTTCCCCATTACCTGTGTTCTCCAGACCCTATGTTTCCCACTTCCTATGTTCCCCAGAGCCTATGTTCTCCAGAGCCTATGTTCTCCAGACCCTATGTTCTCCAGAACCTATGTTCCCCATTACCTCTGTTCTCCAGACCCTGTGTTCTCCAGACCCTATGTTCCCCATTATCTGTGTTTTTCAGAGCCTATGTTTCCCACTCCCTATGTTCCCCAGACCCTATGTTTCCCACTCTCTATGTTCACCAGAATCTATGTACCCCAGAACCTATGTTCCCCAGAATCTATGTTCCCCAGAACCTATGTTCCCCAGGCCCTATGTTCTCCAGAACCTATGTTCCCCACTCCCTATGTTCCTCAGAACCTATGTTCCCCAGACCCTATATTCCCCAGACCCTATGTTCCCCAGACCCTATGTTCTCCAGACCCTATGTTCCCCATTACCTGTGTTCTCCAGACCCTATGTTTCCCACTCCCTATGTTCCTCAGACCCTATGTTCTCCAGAGCCTATGTTCTCCAGACCCTATGTTCCCCATTACCTATGTTCTCCAGACCCTATGTTCCCCATTACCTCTGTTCTCCAGACCCTATGTTCCCCATTACCTGTGCTCTCCAGACCCTATGTTTCCCACTCCCTATGTTCCCCAGACCCTATGTTCTCCAGAGCCTATGTTCCCCAGACCCTGTTCTCCAGACCCTATGTTTCCCACTCCCTATGTTCCCCAGAATCTATGTTTCCCAGAACCTATGTTCCCCAGACTCAATGTTCCCCAGAATCTATGTTCCCCAGAATCTATGTTCCCCAGACCCTGTTTTCTTCAGAGCCTATGTTCCCCATTACCTCTGTTCTCCAGACCCTATGTTCCCCATTACCTATGTTCTCCAGACCCTATGTTTCCCACTCCCTATGTTCCCCAGAACCTATGTTCCCCAGACCCAGTGTTCCCCAGAATCTATGTTCCCCAGAATCTATGCATAGGTACTGGGGAGCATAGATACTGGGGAGCATAGGTACTGGGGAACAGGTACTGGGGAGCATAGGTACTGGGAAGTATAGGTACTGGGGACCATAGGACTGAGGAGCATAGGTACTGGGGTGCATTGGTACTGGGGAACAGTACTGGGGAACATAGGTACTGGGGAGCATAGGTACTGGGGAGCATAGGTACTTTGGAGCATAGGTACTGAGAAACATAGGTACTGGGGAGCATAGGTACTGGGGAGCATAGGTAGTAGGGAACATAGGTACTGAGGAACATAGGTACTGGGGAGCATAGGTACTGGGGAGCATAGACAGTGGGGAACATAGGTACTGAGGAACATAGGTACTGGGGAGCATAGGCACTGGGGAGCATAGGTACTTTGGAGCATAGGAAGTGGGAACACAGACATTTACCCGTTCTACTCCTTAGTAGTAAGTTAGTAAGTAGCAGGTTTTAACTAGTGAGTTCAAGCCGCATTATCTTTTCCATTATCTCTAAAGTTCATGACTGTTTAATGATAATTTGCACATCTGCAGATTTATGGTAGGATAGACTACTCTAGGAGTTATATAGAATTTGTGGTAAGGTATTCTACTGCTAAAGTGCAACTCACTGAATCTGTTGTCATTAACATTTTAGCATGTATGCAGTTATAGTTCTCTACAATGAGCTTGGCCTTATCCATAAATTTTGCTTTAGTCTATCTGTAAATTGCACAGTTGTTAGCGTATTTAGTGTGGTTTTTAGGGTAGGTGTGCTGTTCCAAAAGCTACATTATGGTAAATCCCACTGTTGTTAATTTAAAAGGAACTCTTTACTGTGGTGTATTTATAGTTTGTCAGGTGTGCTACTACAAGAGTTATGGTAAGTGTCTTCGCTAGGCTGAATATGAGTAAATATGTTAATTCATGAACACTAAAACTCCTCGGAAAAAAGTAAAACTTCACAAACAGCAACCAGACCAACACCAAACCACCAGAGCCTTCAGTCATCAGAATCCGCGTTTCTGTTTCCGAGACGAGGCCGAAGCCATCGGTTCACTCCACGACTGATGCACGCCGTTCTAAGAAAAGTATTCTCTCGCTCCGAACACCTTCACTGGGACAAGAAATTATCGTTTCTAATAATTCATAGGAGCCATCCCAGCTCATTTAGGTGCTCCGAGGGGCTGAGGGAAGGAGACAAAGAGCTCATTATTCACGTTTTAAAACAATTTGCAATTCAAAGACAGAGATGACCTTGTGACCCATTACTGGGGTCAGGACCCTGACCAAGACTGTCGAGACCCAATTAAGAGAAATTTGAAAACAATCCAACAGCTTCTACAGCACAGGCCTAAGACATCACACCACAGGGGTCTGTCTATGAGTGTGTGTGTGTGTGTGCATAGAGAGGAGTGTTCACATTCAGACACTGGGAAATGCATTCCAAGAATTAGCACTAGCCTAAGGTCTGGTGTTTGTCTTGGTATGTTAAAGTACACTGTAACGTTTATATAATCTATAATTTTTATGTTAATCTAATTAGCATTTCTTGCTAGTGAAATACCTCCTGTGGTGGATCTAACTAGCGAACAGCTCTCTCTGGTGATCTTAGCTAGATTCATGTAATCTGTGGTCATCTTACCAAGCTAATAATAACTAATAATTATGAGGAAATGTTAACTAGACCGTATTAAATATTTTTCAAATGCTTTCTGTGGTGGATTAAACAAGCTACAACTTTTTTTAATGTTAAAGTTAGCAGTTGTTTGGTAACTTTACCTAGATTATATGAACCATTTAGTAAATTTTGCAGGCTAGGCAATACATTTTGTGGTAAATTTAAACAGCTACAACTTTTTTATGCTAATGATAGCTTAGCTGATATCACCTCCTGTGGTAATTTTAACAAGCTAGCAATAGCTTATCTTTGGCAATATTAACTACATAATTTTACTATGTAGTAAACTTAGCCTCCAATTACTTCCTGTGGTAGATTTATCTAGGTACAAGTTTCTATGGCAATGTTAGCTAGCATTTTATTTGTTTATACTTTTGTTTGAAAACTAGCTAGATTATATTAGGTAGAAGAGGCTCATTCATTGAGAAAGCAGAGAAATATACTCCCTTTGAATACATTTTTTAGCTAGTTAGCACGTATGTTCTGTGGTTGATTTATCACTTTATAGCTACAACCTTATGTAATAGTTTTAGTTAGCTTGAAATAACTTGTTCTACGGCAACATCTGCATAATAGCGTTAACTTTTGGCTTTAACTTGAACAAATTGAATAAAAGCTTTGCAGCAATTTTGCCTTTCTGCAAATATCACTAGCTTTCTGAAATAAATGTAACTAGCCGTAAGATTTCTGTGGTAACTTTAACTGATAGTATTAACTTTTTAGCACATACTCTCGCCCACATAATGGCATTTTCTTTTGTTATTGTTAACTTTATGTTATTCCTAGGAATGTGTGTCTATTCTATTTTTACTTAACTAGCTGGTTTAGGACTTGGCAGTTTTCTCAATTTCACTTTGAACATTAACCTGATGTGTATTTAAAGCTTCGCTAACATTCACATGAAGCCCATTCATGCTAATCTTTTTTTTTTTTTGATGTGATTTGACATTTGAAATGACTTCAGACTTGTTATCTTAGCTTCTGTGCGTCCCCTTGCTTTTTAAAAGTTGCTGATGTTCCTCGAACTAGCTGTGAACCCCAGTGTGAGATATTTAAACATTTCCCGGAGACGCTGTGGGAACCTCAGGCCTCTGTGGCCGCGCCCGACTCAAAACCAGTCTGTGAAAAATCGCTAATTGCTAGCTGTTGTCGTTGCCGTGCTTGCTTCATCCTCTCCAGTCTGCAGCATGTGGCGTTCCTCCGGAGTGGTGATGTGGCCTGCGGAGTCCCGACGTTTTATTTATAAAATCAAACACCGTGTGTGAATTCTCCACGGTCGAAAGGTTAGGCTTTTGATCTCAGCAAACAGACGGAAAATAATATATATCCAATGTGTGTTTCGGGTTATTTTATTTCAGTCACACACTCGGGCTTTGAATTTGGATTTGCTTTGGTTAAACCTAATCCGCGAAATGCGGACAGGAATGCTAACCAGATTAGCAAAGAAACAAATCAGTGGTTTATTCGCTAAATAAAATATAAATAAAGACTGTTACATAAAGTAAAGTGATGAATTAAATAAGAAAATTCCATCCTACATGATAGATAAATACATTTAATATATCAATCTGAGTTTATAAATATTATTATATATAATTCTGCACTAATTTTAGTTTTCTTTCTTTGGATTTGCTTATTCTTTTATAAACATTTTCAAATTTTTTATGCTCTTATGTATTCCCTCATTTTCTTTTTTTCAAATATGTGCATTGTTTGGGTTTTGTTTAGGTGTCTGTGCATGCTAATCATATAATTTTTAGACTTTACTTTTCTACTATTTTCTTCTCATTTTTATTTTTTAAAAATTGTTTTATCCCCTTTTCACCCTATAATTATTTTTAAATAAATAAAATCGAGTCATCCTTAAAAATGGGACTATGTATATTTTAGAGAGTATATTGCTAGCAAACCCCTTGTTATGCACAAATTATTTTATATCATAACAAGTCTGTTGGACGCAAAAATATGAAAGAACAAAAGTTCCGAAATAACCAAGAAAAAACACTATAATTAACTTTATTTAAAAAAAAAATAGGATAGAAGATAAAAACAACTATATTTTATGGAGTTTATTATTTTTTTTTTTCTTATGTTGCATTTTAAACATAAATAATTCCAAATATTTATTTCTAAACAAAAAAATTTACAATTTATTAATAGACGCCTGATTTTGTGTTGAAAATGAGTATGCAGCATTCATGCTAAAAAAAAAAAAAAGGCAAAATACAAAACTGCCACGTAAATCAAAACCTCCCATATGATCTATACTTCCTATACAGTAATTAGCTTTTTTGCAAAACAAACAAACAAATAAAGAAGGAAAGAAAGAAACCGTCTATAAACTACCACGTATTACTGTCACCAGTTCAGTAGCTAGCTATTAGCCTTGTAGCTATCTGATTCATTTGCGGTTGTTGTCCAAGATAAGCGCCTGACCTCTTGCTTTATGTTGCAGATAAGTGCTAAATGCTACGTGCTACAGGACCTCAGTGTAGGAGAAAAGGTCCTGCTCCAGGTGAAGAAATGGGAAAAAAAGAGAAACGTTTCTATTTCTCCAGGAGGAGAACGAATGCAGATGATCCCTCCATGTTCATCATCGAGTGTGTGTGTGTGTGTGTGTGTGTGTGTGTGTGTGTGAGAGAGAGAGAAAGAGAGAGAGAGAGAGACGGCCCGGTGATAAATGAGGCGGCTCTGTTTGCTTAAACCTCTCGTTTCTGACATCGTCCTGCTCTGATTCGTCCCGGGATTCGCTGTTAAAACATGTCCGCTATTAAAACATAACCCGAACTGACAACTCTCCCTCTCTCTCTCTCTCTCTTTCTCTCTCGCTCTCTCTCTCGGGAGACGGATCCGGCTTTCCAGTACATTAGGCCCCTATGAAGGAGCCAAAGGCAGCACACATGTTAAAGCACTTGTTCTCTACCTGCAGAACCTCCACTTTTATTTATCCAAGCAGCTCGGAATAAATAAGGAAAAATAACAACTTCCTGGAATTCCTGGAACTCTGGGTTGCTGTGCTGGAAAATCATCAGCGTCGTGGCAGAGTGACACCTCAACCATCACGTCCTGAAGTACGCTAATTCTGTTTGTTTTTCAGTGACACTTGAAAGATGCGCTTTATATATACAAACATCACAATCTGATTGGTTCACTATCACAGGATAGTAGACATTATTATTCATTCAAAATATTTTCTCATTTTTGATTGGTGGAAGGTCATGACATAGGCCTGGAATGAATAATAATAACAACAATAGAACTATGCTTTTGTATGATACGGAAAATTATTCATAACCTGGACGGTGTTACCGGCCCTCAGCCTCAACAGAGGAACCCCCACCCACCCACTCACACACACACACACACACACACACACAATCTCAATAATTCTTCATATCATACATCACCTCATTCAATAATTGCGTATTATACACCTCGGGATAATTCCTGAAGCAGTTCAAAATATAAAATTTACCCTAAAAATCTTGTTATACTTTTTTACATTACTGTGTAGTAAACACTAAAACAATTATTCACCTCCTGCTGACCGGATATCATAGAATTGTTGTATTCTGATTGGCTAATCCACTACTACGACATCACCCCATACTATTAGTAGCTACTGTAAGTCACTACAAAAATAAATAAATAAACAAATCCCTGTATGTGGTGAGGACCTTTGCTAAGCTAGAAGCTAAACCTAGCTGGCCGGAACTTTTGCTCGTTCATTATTTATTCCATGAAAGCAACAAAGTTTGAAATGGAGTTTTGCAAGCTAAACTGCAAACTATATTGGCGTCCTGTGAGGAGCAAGCCTCCTGTCTTCAGTGTTTCCAGGAAAATAACAACTCATATATCATAGAAATCACGCATTCTGATTGGCTAATCCACTACTAGGACATCACCCCAAATAATCTTAGTAGTGATGTCACGCCAAAAAAAAAATAACTTTTTTTTTTTAATCCCTGTAAGTGGTTATGCTAAGCTAAAAGCTAACCCCAGCTATAATGTCTCCACTATATCGTGGCTTTGAATTGATTTGTTTATTTTTTTATTATACACCAGTCAGATTATAGATTTCCTGGATTCTAACTTTTTTTTAAATGAATTTTTAAAAAGACACTTAAAAAAAAAAAGTTTAAAAATCCTTCTTGTTAACACTCAGGCTTTCCTCGCGACCTGTTTTTGTTTACTCCGGGTGTCACAGAACTTCTGGACAAGCGTGCCATCAAAAGCTAATCAAAAAAGTTTACTGGGGAGACACTTATTATTCCAGCGAACATTGTTTTCAGCTTGTAAAACATCTCTGAGATCCTGAGGAAGCCAGGGACGTGAGGAGGATGAGACAGGGTTTTTTTTTTTTTGTTTTTCTTTTTTCAGTAGATGGGGATTCAGCAGTTGTTCTGCACAGTTGAACGCTTTGATCCAGAAAGCGGAACGGAGAGAAAATCCCGTGCCGGTGGGACGTCTGCGTAACCTGAGATGCTTCTCAGCCCGTTTTATGTTTTTACACGTGTTCAGAGAGATGATGCCATCAGAGATAAAGCGCCTGCAGAGGAGGAGAACGCGAGAACGTGACGGGGAAAAAAAACGACCGGTCCATAATTCTGAGAGTCCAAACATCTGTTCTCTGATCCGCCTTTAAACTCTTACATTTCAGTCAACACAGGCTCAATGCTGATTGGCTGTAATATGTTTGTTTGTAGTTTATTTACAGATTAAATTAATGCACTTTTTCCTTATATGTCGTTGTTTCTATGGAAAAAAACATTGTGCACACTGCATTAAAATAAGCAAGTTTTGTGATAAATTTAACTTTTATGGAATGAGTCTCCAGTTTCACCACTTTATACCAATTGTTGTCCAATACAACGTTTACCGCGTTTGTGGTTCGTCACGAAAAAAAGGGAATTGAAGACATTGGTATCAACTACAGAATGTGAAGATGTGAAGAACACACTTGCCACTGTAAAAGAAGAAAGAATGGAGGAATAGAAAACAAAGAAGAGTGTGACAAGAAGGAAGGAAGGATGATGATACAACAGAGGAGGACAGAAGAATGGTGATTTAAAAATCAATAAATGAAAAGAAGCGAGAACTGGTTACAAAACCAAAGGGAACTTAAGATGAAAAGAAGGTGGGGGGGGCATAAATGTAGAAGAAAGAAAGGAAAGAAGACGGAGGCGAAGAGGAGAAGAGAGAGCCGGCCCGGGCAGATGGAGCTGTCACTTTGACTCCTCACACATCTGGCGCCCGTGACACTCTCATGTATTATCGATGGGGCTAAAACATCTGTAAACATGGCAGATCTTACCGTCAGGACAGGAAATGATGTCACCTGACAGCCAGCGAGGGAGGAGGAGGGGTTACTCTTTCATGAACGACTTGATGGCTCAAGATGTGATCGCTGAGAGAGAGAGAGAGAGAGAGAGAGAGAGAGAGAGAGAAGAGAAGACAGGAAGAGAGACACAAACTGAAAAACTGACAGATGAGAAGAAAATGAGACATAAGGAGAAAGTGGGGACACAGAGAGACCGACATGGCAAGAATTCCACGTTAAGCTTCAGATAGACAAAAGATAAATAGAACAAGATAAGGACGAAGGTTGTGATGACCCCCTTTGACTCACCTCCATCTTTTTCTATTTGGAGAAGGAGATGTTGGGTTGAGGACACTTTGGGTTAAGGGAGACACAGTGTACAGTAAGGAGACTCAGAGCAGTTTGACCTGAGAATGAAATGTTTTATGGATGTTTCAGTTTGAGGACATGGTTAGATGTGCTAATTTAAATATGCTCGTTTATGAAGAGGTAATGGTCTGAGGACACTGATTTAAAGATGTCCTGTTTGGAAGACAGATTGGTTTGAGGACGTCCTGGTTTGAGGACAGATTGGTTTGAGGATGTACTAGCATAAGGACAGATTGGTTTGAGGATGTTATGGTTTAAGGACAGATTGGTTTGAGGATGTACTGATTTAAGGACAGTTTGGTTTGAGGACACTCTACTTTGAGGACACTTTGGTTTGAGCATGCTCTACTTAGAAGATACTTTGGATTGTGACACTTTGGTTTGAGTATGTACTGGTTAAAAGACATTGTTTTGAGCATGCTCTACTTTGAGGACAGATTGGTTTGAGGATGCTGTATTTTGAAGACACTTTGGATTGAGGATGCTCTATTTTGAGGACACTTTGGTATGAGAATGCACTACTTTGAGGATGCTCTGCTTTGAGGACACGTTAATTTGAGAATACTCTATTTGGAAGACACTGGTTTGAGGAGACTTTGGTTTGAGGATGCTGGTGTGAAGATGCTCTGCTTTGAGGACACTTTGGTTTGAGGATGCTCTATTTTGAGGACACTGGTTTGAGCATGCTCTACTTTTAGGATGCTCTGCTTTGAGGACACTTTGGTTTGAGGATGCTTTATTTTGAAGACACTTTGATTTGAGGATGCTCTACTATTAGGATGCTTTGCTCTGAGGACACTTTGGTTTGAGGATGCTCTATTTTGAGGACACTTTGGTTTGAGGATGCTCTATTTTGAGGACACTTTGGTTCGAGGATGCTCTATTTTGAGGACACTGGTTTGAGGATGCTCTGCTTTGAGGACACTTTGGTTTGAGGATGCTCTATTTTGAGGGCACTTTGGTTTGAGGATGCTCTATTTTGAGGACACTTTGGTTTGAGGATGCTCTATTTTGAGGACACTGGTTTGAGGATGCTCTATTTTGAGGACACTGGTTTGAGGATGCTCTATTTTGAGGACACTGGTTTGATGACACTCTATTTTGAGGACACTTTGGTTTGAGGATGCTCTATTTTGAGGACACTGGTTTGAGGACGCTCTATTTTGAGGACACTTTGGTTTGAAGATGCTCTTTTTTGAGGACACTAGTTCAAGGATCCTCTATTTTGAGGACACTGGTTTGAGGATGCTCTATTTTGAGGACACTGGTTTGAGGACGCATTATTTTAAGGACACTTTGGTTTGAGGATGCTCTATTTTGAGGACACTGGTTTGAGGACGCACTCTTTTGAGGACACTTTGGTTTGAGGATGCTCTATTTTGAGGACACTGGTTTGAGGACGCTCTATTTTTAGGACACTTTGGTTTGAGGATGCTCTATTTTGAGGACACTGGTTTAAGGACGCTCTATTTTGAGGACACTTTGGTTTGAGGATGCTCTGCTTCAAGGATACTTTTCGGGAGACACTTAGAGGATGTGCTGGTTTCAAGATGCTCAGGTTTAAGGATGTGGTCTGTGGACATTCTGATTTGAGGATGTGTTTTGAGGGCAGTCTGGTTTGAGGACATGATAGGTTGATTTGAATGTGCTGCTCTGAAATGAGGACCTTTTGGATTGAGAATATTCTACGTGCAGGGTCAGCTGAATTTAGCTTAAGGTTCCTTCATGACCCTGATAGATAAGTGGTACCAATAATGGATGTATGTGCTAATTTTTAAATTTAGGTTAATTGTAAAACGGCATTGGTAACGCTCACATTTTAGACACGCTGTTTAGCTTGTTAGCACAGCGGCTAACAGAGGGCTAAATAAAGATGACGGTAATGGAGCAGTCGATGGGTGCATTAGGGGCTGGAGACGTATCGATCAGGTGTGTCAATAATTCAAGACGGGACACAGTGTTCAGCTTGTGTTTGTGCGTGCGTGCGTGCGTGTGTCTGTGTGCACATTTCATTTCATTTAAGTCCCGGAACACACCCCACGTCATAAAACATTGTCCCCCCATCATGTCCATTTCCTAGAATCCTCTCTCATTTCTCATTAGTGTGTTTATTTCCGCACGCGCCTGATAAACGACTCAGGGGTTATTTTTAAAAGGAAGTGACAGCTGTTGTGTCACAAAAGTTATTTCCAGCGTGAAAGGGAATGTGGAGCGTCCCGAATGCGGACAAGCAGGCCAAGACCTCAAACTGAGAAAGACGGAGAGAAAGAGGAAGAGAAGGGGGGAGAAAGGTTTGGCCTAATAAAGTGCCCCCTCCCTTGGCTGTGTAGTGTGTAGGGAGCATCATTCATTATTCATGCTCATTAAAGCGGAGGCCTCCTGCCAAAGGCAGCTCTGTTTGGGACGTGCCCACTCGAGACCATGAGGAGGATTTCAATCCACCAAAATCCAGGGCGCTGCATGTGCATAACGAACCCAAACACACAAACACACACAAATCTAAAAATTCTCCACATACACACATGCATACTGTATATCGCCTCCGCGTTCTGGAAAAAAAAAAAAAAAAAAAAAAACCATTAAAAATCCACAATTTCCCCTTTCCTCCGAAACGCATTTGATCAGCCAGGACATGTTCGCTGTCTGAATTCTTTAGTTTTGCTCAAACAGACTCGCTGATGTGTTTTCTGACATCATGACATGCTGTTGTCACAGAGCTAAAAAGAGGTAGGGGGCGTGGCCTGAAGTTTTTAAAGTGGCACTGTATGTTAGATGTGATTCATATGGAAGGCCGTTTCCCTGAGAAAGGTACACTTCAAAAACAGAGCATATTAAAAAAAAAATCAATATTAAGAAAAATCAAGTAATTCAACCTTTTTTAGTCAATTAAACAAGTTAAGCTTGCATTCATTCACGAATCGTCGTCCTAACGGGGACTGCACACATGCCTTTCTTCAGCGCACACTACAGGCTGTAAAACTCAAAGGACGTCACTCCGAGACTTGCTCCAGCCTCGGGGCAATTTGAAATATCCAGTTAGCCTAACGAGCATGACTGTTGGAGGAAACCGGAGCACCTGGAGAAAACCCACACAAGCACAGGGAGAACACAGGGCTCGAACCCAGTCAGCCGAACTTCGACCCAGGCAGTTGAAGTTGTTGCAGTTGCGCGTGTAATTATACAATTCAGTATTTTCACTTGATATCACTTATCGCATTAAATCATTTTGCCTTATTTCTGGCTGCATGCCAACATTCTGATTTAATTTAAAAATTTATTTTTAAATTAAATTTATTCTCATAAATCTCATAATTATAAATTATCTCATAGTTCTTACAAATTATCTCATAATTATAAATTATCTCACAGTATAAACTACTCACAATTCCTACTAATTATCTCAATTATGAATTATTTCAATATAAACTTTTCATAATTTTTTTATAATTATCTCATAAATTATCTCACAATTTAAACTTCTCATTTTTTACTAATTATCTCATAATTACAAATTATCTCAATTTAAACTTCTCATAATTCTTACTAATTATCTCATAATTATAAATTATCTCACAATTTAAACTTCTCATAATTCTTACTAATTATCTCATAATTATAAATTATCTCACAAACAAAACTTGTAATTTTTTTATCCCATAATTATGAATTAACCCCCAATAAAACTCTTTCATACTTCTTACTATCTCAATAACAAATTATTTTAATAAACACTACTCATAATTTTACTAATTATCTCATAATTAGGAATTATCTTGCAAAAACTTCTCATAATTATAAATTCTCAAAATTATGAATTATTTTACAATATAGAGTTATCTCCTAATTGTTACCAGTTATCTCATAATCATGACTGATAATTTATGATACTTATAATGGATGCTTGTGTGGCTGGTTACGTGCGTTGGCCCTGTGATAGACTGGTGTCGGCTGAGATAGGCTCCAGCCTTTCAGTGACACAGATAGGATTAAACAGTTCGTCAGATGAAGGAATGAATAAAATATTGATTTCTTTATTTATTATGCAGGTTATGAGGTTTTTTTGGAACGTTAAAAATAAATATAAATATTATACTTAAGAAACATTTGACACTTTTGATTAAAATTACTGTTTACCGTCAATCAAATCTCATCTATAATATAACATTTAAAAATGTAATAATTATTGTTAATGAATTGTTTATAAATACAGTATTCTGGGTAATAAATATGTCGATAATATACACATACAGGTAAAAGCTACTTTATTGTGACTGGCATAAATAATCTTAGTAAAAAAATTTAAATATTATGACACGTTTTTGCTAATTGTCACCAGCGTGTGCTGATCCTGGCCTCATCTCAAAAATCTATTGAATAAATAAATAAATAAACAAACAAATAAATAAATAAAGGTGGAATTAGGAGAAGGAATACGAAATGTGGAGGGGGAAAAAAAACAAACAAACCTGTGAAAGGAAGGAAAAAAGAAAGAATGGCCCGCAGCGGTGTGTTTAACCTCTCCACCAGATCAATGTCAGTGCCGCGGCTGTGCTATGAAACATGCACACGCTAATGGGATGAGATGCAAAAAAACCAAAGAAAGAAAATATTATGCTGACAGTAAATCATATTACATTCCTAATAAGCATTAACTGGATAACTGGGTCAAAGCAAAAGCGGGATCGCTTTAATTGATTCTCTCTCTCTCGCTCTCGCTCACTCTCGCTCTCTGACAGCAAAATGTCAATGCTTGAATATTTCTTCATGCATCATTAAAACGAGATTGGCTCTTAACAAAAAGCGACGGGATCCCCGTGCCGAATCGATTCTCGCTCCGGGCCGCCTGCGACTAAAGTGTATTACATCCAGATCTATACGGGATATTAAAACCACCACGCTCATTCAGACAGCTACAATTAAAACCTGACACTCAGCGATCTTCTTCTTCTCCTCGGCTTCACTCACCAATCGGGCTAATCGAGGACTTCGGTCTTTCACATTGACGTAGTATAGTTTCCTATGTGTGACTTCAAAACTGCACCGTTTATAGGACATTGTTTTATATAT
>JAQMYF010000001.1:69150168-69168045 GCA_030014195.1 Neosilurus mollespiculum
ATTTAAATGTGTTGGAATGGTCTAGTCAAAGCCCAGACCTCAATCCAATTGAGAATCTGTGGTCAGACTTGAAGATTGCTGTTCACAAGTGGAAACCATCCAACATGAAGGAGCTGGAGCAGTCATCAAATCCCAGTGGTAAGATCATAGAGACTTATCCAAAGCGACTTGCAGCTGTAATTGCCACAAAAGGTGGCTCTACAAAGTACTGACTTTAGAGGGGTGAACAGTTATGCATGCTGAAGTTTTCTGTTATTTTGTCATATTTGTTGTTTGCTTTACAATTAAAAAAAATAATAAAAAAATCACATCTTCAAAGTTGTAGGCATATTCTGTAAATGAAATGATTCAAACGTTCAAACAATCCATTTTAATTCCAGGTTGTGAGGCAACAAAACATGAAAAATGCCAAGGGGGTAAATACTTTTGCAAGGTACTGTACGAAGTTGTGTGGTTCTCAGTTTGCATCATGGATTGAAGAATAACAGGACAGTGTGTTAGTTATTGGATTCTTCAAACCAGCTGCAAAATTGTCAAGCGTGGCAATGAAGTTTTAATGTGTGGCTAAAATACAGAAATTGTACAAAAAAACATGTAAAGATCTGTAGGTCTGGGATAAGATGTGCATCTCAGCACCATTTTCGGTATTTTTATTGATTACTTTAAGTTATGAGGATATGAAAGGATATTTTTTGTAAATATGAACTAACAACTAAATTTACTCATATTGCACCAAATGCTATAGGATAACTATTTAATTCAGTGTTATATTAAATCACAACATAGAAGGACGTGAACTCAGAGGAGTGGATTGAGCTGTCTCTGTACTTACATAATTAAATCATTAGTTTTACAGTTGAGTAAGGATAACCCTTTTATATCTCTTTGTCGTGGATGTCCTGTACAAAGTATGTACATTTTTATTTTGTACAACACACTGCTTAGTTGCACAATAAAATTTAAATGCTGACGGTAAAGCTAATTACCATTTTCAGTGTACATTACCAAAACACTAATTTTACTGTAGTTTAGCTATTTTTAAATTATGAGCAGATCATAACTGAAAAGCAGCCCTGCAACCCTAAGTTCTGGCACTGGGTTGTAGATAATAGGTGTAAGGATCAGTATTGACTGTCAATATTATACACATTACATCATGAGTTCAAGAATTCAATCTGACAGATCAGAAAGTTTGGAAAATACATGGTTACATGCTCATTCGGATATTGTTTCTATAGTTACTTGTATACAGGGACTCAATCTAAACCTAATTTTAAAAAATTGTGTTCAACAAAGAAACAAAACCATTGCTGTGGTGATTATTATTTATTCATTTATTTTAGGTCGCTGTTACTGTTGGGAGCCATTTATTAATATTGGGGCTGGGTAAAGTTTACAGCATGAAAAAGTCTCCATGACAGAGGAATTTGCTTGTTTAGTTTTTTCTGTGAACAGATGCTTTACATCTGATCAGTTTTAAAAGACAGAAAGAAGATTCTGGAGCAGGAATGAGCTGATAGTTGAAAAAACCCCACACTGCCCACATGCACTAAAGGTAACGAAATGTGCAGGTCTCATGAATTTTACTTACAATGCTATTAAATGTTAATATGTTCTCTTAGATAAAGGTGCAAAAATTTAGGCATAGAGGTTTGCATGCTGCTAAAATGACAAAGGGAATCTTTAAACAAGGCATTGGTGAGCAGCTACAGCTGGGTGAAGGTGTTAGTATCAATAAGTCGAGATGTTTCACCTGGCGAAGCTGTTGTGAACTTGTCGAATTACTTCAGAGTTACTGAGAGCAAGACCTTTCATCTTATAAAGAAAAAATAAAACAGAAAAGACAAAAAAAAACAAAAAAAAAAACAATATAGTTAGAGAAAAACATGAAATTTAGGAGAAAACTATGTAACTTAAGTTCTTTCACTTTTTTGTAGCTTTGTTTTTGTATTTATAAATTTGAAACAATTTGACATGACAATGCTGACAAAAGCATTAGAAAGAGCACAAATATCCACTGTCTGAATTTATGCTTCAGATTTTAACTCATCACAATGTTTAGCATTATAAAAGTATAAAATCCGAAACCTGGAGTAAATAATTCATGACTAATTAGTGTTTAAACACAGATTCTTAGCAAAATATAATGAAAAATGGTGCAGTTCAAAAAGGAAACCTAAATTTACATACATTTCATGAAATAGAAAAGTAAGAAAAGGAAAAAGCATTTTTCCATCTTTATATCAAAATCACATTAACTTTGTAAAACCTATAGTTTAACATTGTGCACCTGGCAGCCCTGAATCCTGCATTCAAAACTTCAAATCCAAAACTCTCTGACCTTCATTTTTGACCTTGGCTTTCTCAGGCAGGGCAGTGTCCCTTTGGCAAAAATCTGTGCATGGGTGTGGTCAGAATCTTGTTTACAAATAACTGTTGGTCAGTACAATACCTCAGCTAAAACTCTTGTTTGTGGTGGAGGTAACAAGAAAGTCAAGGGTTGATTAAAGATTTTGAGTCCGGGAGAAGGGGCGGGGCTCCAAAGAGCCTCAAATAAGAGTTCAAATCACTGGGACGAATCATTCAGGATTCACATGGTGAAATTTTTAGATATTGTTTTGAGACACAAACCTGCTTTCTTGTTGGACACTTGAGTGACAAGTTTAATGTTCACTTTTCTTTTCAAACAATTAACAATTCTTATCAAACGAGCAGGATATAAATAAATAAATAAAACTTACTGCTGCATCAAAACTGTGTGAGAACTCCCGGAACTCTGTCAGTGTTTCACCGAGGTGCATGTCAGGATGAGAGCAGTTCAACAGTACACTGACAATAGCCTGGGTCGCGCACGCATTGTTGATCACCTAAAATTCTCAAGAATATGAAACAGGATCATTTCCCTGACAAACAAACTGTACCACATATGGTAAAGGAATGAATATAACCAACAGCCAAAAAAGAGTTACTGTCAACGCCACAAGGGTGATTATTGGGTGAAATATGCACTTACCAGACCCCCCCCAAAAAAGGGGAATAGGAGAAAAAAAAAAAAAAAAAAACAATGATCACATTCTGATCAATTAGAACTAAAAGGCATGGTGGTATAACTGAATATGCATAATATACCTGCTTGGCAAAGAAGATCTGGTCAAGTCTTGAGTCCTGTACAATAGAGCCAGCCGGTTCCTCACCAGGTTGCCATTTGAAAAGAAATATTAAGCCATGAACTGGTCTGCAATACAAAACAATCATTTAAAAAAAAACCCCAAGTGATAATGTTTTATTTACTGGAAACATGCTGTATCTGAGTTGGCAAACATGCAAAAGACAAAGGGTTTTCCTGCAGGACAAATCACCTGTCCAGGAAACACTACTGTTTGTAAAAATTTTGTCTAAGCCGTGAGTAAAAATATGATTATTTATTAATTACAGATCTCAATGGTCTAGCACCAAGAACAAGTTTTTAGGGTTGCTGTTTTGAGGTTTCCTCTAATTCGGACATGTATTGCTGTCAATTTCAACTGCCTGGAGTAACTCTTGGTAATTTTCCACTCTTGGTAAAAAACATGTCATTATTGGGCCATGTACCAAGTGACGCTGCCAAAAAAAAACAGTCCTATAAGATGAAAGAAATGTCATGAATCTTCACAGATTAACCCTGATAGTCCTCTCGTTAGCCACTTTTGGGAACCAGGTATTCCAAAGCTTGTTCCATCCCTTCACTTATAAAATGGCGACAGAGGATGTCAAGCTTGGAGGATAGCATCTGAAACTTTTCGTTTCATATCATCTGGAAGATTCTCGTCAAACAAAACTAGTGGGAAGAAATCAGGTACTAAATTCCACAAATGCCTTGAAAAAGCTGTCATTGCCGAATATGAGACTGTCTTGTCCACTGTGCTGTACTTCTCAATGAAATGTATCAAGGCATGATCATTAGCTGGCGCAGCTGCACTAACAAGATATGCAACCACCACTTTAGGAATACGTGAATACAAAAATTCACAGAACGCTTGATCTTTGGCAAGAATTGTGGCCTTGACCTTTAGGTAGTTTTGAGCGGTTTTCAATGTGTCGTAACTACCTCAGCCAACAGTTCATAACATAGTCAGAAGGTGTATCATCAGATTTAACAGTTCTAGACAGTCAGCATGTATGATGGGTGCTTGCTTGTCCTGATTCATGTGCTTCTTTGAGACTATTCAGAGGATCACACACAATGGCTCTTTGTTCCAATAAAAACTTGTTCTTTGTGGGAGTAATGAAGGTAAAAACTGAGGTATCTTGGTATGGGAGAGATGAGACTTTGTCTCCAAGCCTAACAAACAGAAACTTCTGGATTTGCTCATGTTTCTACTTTGAGTGCATCCCAAACTTTGGTCAACATTATTCACCACCAAGTTTCTGACATGCACGCCACAACAAAGCTCTGCACAGTTCTCCTTGCACACAAATGCATCCAGCTGTGAGCCTGCCTGTGTGACTAATTAGAGCACTACTCACTAGGTGGTGCTTTTCATTTATTACTATCTTACCTAAGGACCTAAAATGGTCACTCTGGGGTAATTCTGTGCCAAATCACCAGAAGGCTCCCAACTGACCATCTCAGATTTCCTTCCTAATTTTTTATTTTGATCTCCTTGTAGCTAATAACGACTGTGCAAAATTTTAGCCCAATATCTCCACAAGTTCTGGAGATATTGAGCCTACAAAAAGGGGGCGTGGTCCCAAATATGTCACAAACAAAGTTCTCCTTCTGTGTACAGAGACTTATTATATCAAAGAATAATGAGTGAAAATTTTAACCATTTACTGTGAACAGTTCAAAAGTTATTAGCCATCAAACTTTTGATGTTTCATTCTAACACTCGTTTTTACGCTAACTATGGGACCATGCCCCCTTTTTGTAGGCTCAACATCTCCAAAACTAGTTGAGATATTGGCCTGAAATTTTGAACAGTAGTTATTAGTTACAAGGACACCAAAATAAAAAATCATGAAGAAAATCTGAGATGGTCAGTCAGGAACTTTCTCTGAAATCTGGTGATTTGGCACAGAATTACCTTTTGAAACTTTTAGGAATTATGATTTACAAAACATTTAGATGACAGGAGGCCTTTAAGTGAATAACTTAAAACAATGCAATGGATCATGTGGGAATCTTAAACATTTACAGAATTTCACAAAAATCCATATTTTTCTGTGCACATGGAACCTCATCTGTGAAAAAAAGGTCAGGCTTCATCAGTGAACATGGGGCTCTAGCCACACCCTTGGTGGAAATCCTCCAAGGCTGAGGTGAATTAATTGTTTTAGTATACACTTCACGGCAAGAGAAGAAAATTACAGTAAAATGTCATTTTTATAGTTAACTTACCATTTTTAAATTGTGACATTGTTCATACACGCTCCATTTAGAAACTCATTCAAACTTGGGACCGCATTTGATTGAATTTCTAGGATCAGTTAAAATTAGTGACTGTGACAATGCATTCTGTCTGATGTTTTGATTTAAGCATTATCCTCAGTTTGGGAGATGGATAATACCCATTGGGGGAAGCTGCAGCCTAATGGTTAGAGAAGCGGCTTTGGGACCGAGAGGCCACTGGTTCCATTTCCGAACCAGCAGGAAAAATGTGGGACGGTGGGGGAGTGGGCTGCACCTTCCCGTCCTCCACCGTCACGGCTGAAGTGCCCTTGAGCAAGGCATCTAACCCCCAACTGCTCTCCGGGCTCTCACTGTTTACGTGTGTGTGCACTCACTTTGGGATGGGTTACAAGCAGAGGCAATAATTTCCCTTGTGGGATTAATACAGTGTAGCAAAATAAAAATAAAAATTAGAGACTACTACATGGGAATGGCCTGATCTGATTGGTCCCTATCTTGAGGTTATAAATCATTATTCTGACTGGATAACAGCTGAACCAAAATGACAAACATTCAGAGTTTCCCATGGGCTGCATCACAATCAAACTTTAAAATGAAAAAAATAAACCATAAAGGTTTTGTTTTAGTTGTTTTTCCCTTGTTTTATATATATATATATATATATATATATATATATATATATATACACACACCACCATAAACGTAAAGTTTAATTATCCTCTTCTTAGCGTAGCGATGCATCTGTGTCCATATACAGTGTGTGATGTACATTTATATTTTTTATAGATATGTTTATTTATAGCGCTTAATGTGACATATTTACAGAGTGACTATTTTATTGTTTGTTTATACTTTCTATCTACATTCTAGTGACTCTGAGGATGAGAACGCTGCCAGAGATGAGTGTGACGGTGAATCTAAAATGGTTTACGCAGCTAACGTTTTGCCGACTCGGCTTTCCTGTCGTCAGTCGGTTTAGGAACAAAAATAAATGTTTTCCGCGATTTCTGCGCTTGCAGTTTGTGCAGGTCAGCACTGGACCATAATGTGTTATGATGTACGGGGTCACGTAGTGATGTAGCCCAGCCAATACAACGAGTTCACGTCACTACCAGGCTGGAACAGCCAATCAGAAAGGCGACATGTCTCTGAGCACGCCTAGAGTCGTAACACTCATGCGAACTTTGAAATCGGCAAGGCATTTCAGTGTGGAGTTTGCATGTTCTCCCCGCGCTTGCGTGGGTTTCCTCCAGGTACTCTAGTTTCCTCCCACAGTCTGAAATGCACAGTAGGCTGATTGGCTGTTCCAAATCGCCCCTAGGTGTGAGAGCGAGTGTGAATGGTTGTGTGTTGGTCCTGCGATGGCCTGGAGTCCAGAGTCGCTCAGAGTCGACTGAGGCTGAGATTCGACCCTAATTAGGATCAAGCGGCTTAGAAAATGAATGAATGGATGAACTTGGAAGCAGCTTCCTGTTCCTGATGTCATGTCCTGTTTCAGCTTCACCTCTGACTCTGTTCCAAAGCACTCGCACTGGAGACTCCTTCCTTAAACGTTCAGTAGAATCAGAATATTTCTCCAAATCATCATTTTTTTAATTGAAATTTATTTTAAGTTTGTGACTCAGTTGACTGTCCGTCGTACAGTTGGAGCGTTCCAGAACCTTCTAGGAAACACACTCTGACCAATCAGAATGAAGAATTCAGCAGGGGTGTTGGATAAACCTGAAATGTAGGACATGACATTCATTTTTTCAACAGAAGCTCGAGTGCAATATAAAAAGTAAAAATTAGGAAAATTTGATCAACACTATTCACCCCAGTGCGTCAGGAGTACAAATGTCCCCTGTCCCACCAGCTGAAGAATCCCTGCTGCCTTTCATAATAGGGCAACTTTTAACCCCTTTTAACGCCTTTAAATCCTGTGACAGCCTTTTTGTTTTATCCCTAATTGTCTTGTCTGAATGTGAAGAGTCAGCCGAGACGGCGTGAAGCTCTCCTCTCTCGCTCTCTCACTCACTCTCCCTCTGCCTCGTTCGCCTGGTGACATTTGATGCTGACGGCGCTGTCTTTACAGGAGGGGGGGGAAACGTGGCAGGTTTCTTCTGCTCGACACGAAGACAGGTGGCAAGGTGAACACGCAGAGTTGCGCTCGGCCTTGTGCGTTTTTCTCGGCTGGAAATTGTCAGGTTTCGTGGTGGAGGGAAAAAAACACTCATACGTCCATCCAGGGACAAAAAAATAAATTCTTTAACGTTTGGTACGGGTTTTCTGCGCGTCCAGAGTGTTTACACACATCAATAATTATCAATGGGGTGATGTAATGTGCAGTGGTTAGCACATCTTCCTCACAGCAAGGAGGTCCTGGGTTTGAGGCCCCGGCTCGGAGAGGGTGTTTCTGTGTGGGGTTTACATGTTCTCCCTGGGCTTGTGTGGGTTTCCTCCGGGTTCTCCGGTTTCCTCCCACAGTCCAAAGACATGCACAGTAGGCTGATTGGCTCTTAGGTGTGAGAGTGAGTGCGAATGGTTGTGTGTGTGTTGGCCCTGCGATGATTTGGTGAGCTGTTCAGGCTGAGATAGGCTTCAGCCTCCCCGCGAACTTAATAGGATTTAGCGGCTTGGCAAATAAGTGAGTGATATATTGACATGAAAGATTACTATGATATATAGACTTCAGCACTGCCTGAACATGGAGCCCCCCATGGGTCCAAGTCTGGGTTTGCTTTGTACTCTCTTCCTGATTTGTATCACCTGTCTTTTTAGTTCAGTTATCCGTTTGTCAAGTTCATGTTCCGTCAAGCTTCTGATTTTGGCCTTTGTAAGTTTGTAAGTTTTTCTGTCTACCTGATTAGACTGTGTGATGTTTATTCTGTGCGAGTCTGAGTGGTTGTGTATGAGCCTCAAGTTTTGGGTTTCAGTTTCATAATTAATAATAAATTAGTTTATTTATTGCTGCCCATTGTATGCAATTCAGTAATACATAACAGCCAATCAGCATCAACTCTGTGACATAGTAGCCTTATCGGGTTTCCTGTGGCGGGCAGGAACGGGACATCCATCCCAGCCATGTTCCAGAACTATGGTGCAGGACAATGGTGATACACTACATAACAGCCAATCGGCATCAACCCAATGATGCAGTATCCCTATTGGTTTTCCCGTGGTAGGCACATGCAGACAATGGACAGGTCATGGGTAAACCATCCTTGCCATGTTCCAGGACTAAAATTCTCCGCTCAAGAGCTCCGATAATAATGAAATCAGAAATAGAGTTGAGGTTGTGGCATCACAAATTTCCCAGTGAATTCAACCAGAAAAAAATTTCTATGAGCTACAGTCCTGCAGAAGTGTTTAGGGTGGAGGGTTTAGAGGACAAGCCAAGAGCTATGAGATGAACCAGTGGGATACACTTTTCTAGAAGCTTTCATGAGTGTAGGGTTTTGAGTTTAGTGGATTTACCATGGGCTTCAAGACTGCTCCAAAACTACCACTCCATTAAAAGGACTTAGGATTAAGGGACTCACCAGGAACCATGGGACTGGTAGCTTATGGTAAGTTTTTTTTTTTAAAAAAAGAGTGATTACCAACTCTCTTATCTCCAGGTGATTATGATGGAGGGCTGGAGCAAAAGTCTTCAGGGAAATAGATCTCTAAGAACACCACAGGTGACCACTGCTCATTATTAGACCGAGAGCAGTACTGCAGAAGTGTTTCAGGTGTAAGGTATGAGGACTCATGATAATATAAGATCGTTAACAATTGCACATGCTTCCAGCAGAGGTGTTCAGGTTGCGGTTTCGAGGGCACAGGGGGCTTACCTTCATCTTCAGGAGAGGTAAACCCTTGGTGATGCAAACCTCTGTTAAGGGTGTACCCTGTCCTCGTTCAGAGTCGGCTGAGATTGACACCAGCTTCCCCGCAACTCGAGTCTTAGCTTAGACATTAAGCAGTTTGGCAAAAGCATAGATGCAGGGATGGTTGAAAGGACACACTCAGAGGTACAGGATTGGTAAAGTTATATATCGTATATTCATGTAGAAGGGTTTAGGGGTGTGTTCAGGGATAATAATGATATATACTCATGTCCAATGGCAAATGGTACAGGGTTTAAGGGACAAAATAAGCAGGTACAGGATTAGTAAACAGTAGTACATGCTCCTGTAGAAGGGTTTAGGGTCCGCCGACCAGGGGGCCACTAGGGACCCACTAGGAGGTACCCAGCTGGTAAACAATGGCATGCACACTAGTAGAAGGGTTTCGAGGGTTTGCCATTAGCTGTGAGAACGATGTTACTCCTGTGGTAGGGTATCGGGGTTCAGAAAGTGTACAACAATGGTATACACTCCGTTACTCACAATGCTAGGAATACGGGTGTACTTAATATAAGCTAAAGGATAATCATTTATCATGGTTTGTCTTGCTAATTTAACACAAACTAGCATCTAATCATTCCTTTTTCGTGTGTGTGTGTGTGTATGTGTGTGTGTGTGTGTGTGTGTGTGTGTGTGTGTCATGTCACCTAATCTTTAAACCTCTCTGATTTGACGTTATCTCCAGCACTGTGTTGTATCCTGAGCTTCCTGTGCACCTGGAGGGCAAGATGGCCGTCCCGAAGAGATAACCGAGCCCGCGTCTCGGCTTTCAGGAGGGTCAAAGGTCAAGCTGTGAGGAACCCGAGCCTGCTGAGATGTTGAGTAACATATTGAGTGAGATGATGGCTCATCTGGGAGCTTTAAACTTCAGTCCAGGAGGCTGTCAGGGTTTTACGACTGTTGTTACTAATATTATAAATATCTCAGATATTAGGATGCTGCGGTGCTCAGGGATAAATGATATAAAAATGTACCATAAAATCAATATTGAAGCATTAAAATTTATTAACACAATATAATAATCAATTGAATAAAATGACTGACATGGAAATTAATGTCAGGAGGGTAATTTAAGCTAATCTATGATCGCTAATCACATCTCTATGAATAATATCATCTAAAAATATTTTATTTATTTATCTTTACTATAAAATTTTTTAATAAAAATTTAATAAAAATTTGTTTAAATTTATTTTCTTTATTGGATAGTCAGATATCAAAAGATAAAACCATTTCAATTAAATAATTTAATGCTAGCGTATGTTAGCTAGTTATTCATATGGAGGCTAATTTTGTGAATATAAAAGTAATTAAATAAAGTTTTTCTTTTTTTTTTTTTTACTCTGCTGGCCAAACAGAAATCCCCCCCCCCTTTTTCTTTAAAATTATTTATTCTGATTGATTTATTTTTACATGTGGTTAGCGTTGCTAATCAGATATCCGTGTCAACCTTTTGTCAGTCAAACCCTTGATTCATGTTTGATTTATATATTTTTAAAAATAAATCTTTATTCTTTCACTGTCTGAACGCTTTTTATTTCTCATTCAGAACCACACGAAAGCAGCCTCCACACTACCAGCACGGTGGCCATTTTGGATCTCAGTGGGATCCATAGTCCATCTGTTGTGCAGCGGGAGTTCAGAGGCCTCTGAGCCCCGCCAGGATTTGCATTTGCACCCCCAACCCTCGAAAGCTGCCCCACAGCGCACATCTAAGATTCATTGTAGGTGCAGGAGACAACCTTTGTATTCCCTCAAGTACTTAGCGTGCACACACCATATTGCTAACATTGCTAGCATAAAAGGATGGCTTGTGTTTCCACCTATAGCGCTGAAAATATGTTTCCCAGCAGCTCGGAAATGTGTTTGATATTTAATGCTCCAGAAGAATCATTAATCAATATTTATTAGCTTTTTAAAAGCTTATTATCATAAAAGTAAAGGTTAACGCTCGTTAAAGTGTCGCGCTGCTGTACGAAAATAATCAACATCATAGCAGAGTCATGGAGCGGCGATACACTTCCTACGCTGTCGCTGATTATTTTTCTGTAACGGGACATTTTATTCCTCTGCTACCACACCGACACCCAAACAATTAAAATCATTCATCTTTCTTGTAGCTTCTTGGTTGATTTAGAACAAGCTAGCGCTGATGTAGCGTAGGTTTAGCATGCAGAACATCAGCGGCTTCACCGTTTTTATATTTTGACCCAGGCTGTTTTTGTTTTGTACTCAAACTAACTTGATTTTAAACCTTTAGAGAAACAGTGCAGGTGAGCATGTCGTCTTGCACTAATATCAGTTGCTAGGTGTTAATTAAGCCGCTGCCGTGCGTGCGTGCGTGTGTGTACAACTGTATGTCACCCAGAAACCCGCTAAGGCAAGACTACCCTGCCTAATTAAAGCGAGTGAGCTATTCATACACACTTCACACCTAATCTTTGGCTTGCGCATTATTATTTTAGCGCGCGACCGCGGTTATTCGGTGTCATCCGTCTTCGTCGATATACGCCACCGAGGGTTTGACAGGCAGGAATTAATTCTCTAACGCGTAATTATGGAGGCAAAATGTTGACTGGCTTTGCAGAAAGTGCGGCGTGACACTTTTTTTTTTCTTGTGTCTCTGCAGTTCCTGGGAGACATGGCAGCGACATTAGCATCGGTCATTAGCGGCAGGCGGCTAGTGACTCATTGCATGGACCTATTTGGTTCGCCTGCGTTGACAGGCTTGTTCAGGACAGCAGAAACAGCTGTCTTGGCCTGTGTGAGCCGAAATAATTAGGCCTGTCATCTTTCCCCAGCTCTGATTCCCTACGCCGCCCCCCCACTCGCCCACCCAAACACCCACCCGCCCCTTTCAGCCTCGCTCTTCAGGCGGGGAGTGAAAAAAAATGCAAATATTTTGCTTTCATTGTCACGTTCACCTTGACACGGATATTGCCTGGGTGCCTAACTGGATGAGATGACTTCCAAATTTGCATTGTTGGTTCTAATAAATTTGCTCGGTTTCCCCGAGCGGCCGGCCGTGGCAGGGACCCGTCCGATAAAGTCGCGGCGAGTGTCATCAATCACGCCGAAGCCTGACGGACGGCTTTCGGGCCTTCGTTTGTAGCACGCGCCGATGCTCGGTTAATTATTTGTACTGTAATTAGTTGGGAAAATGTCAGGAAATGTCAGCTCTGGGTTGAAAAGGAGGGGACGCTGGGAAGTGGTGCGGTGGGGAGGGGAAAGCCTGAAAAGTGACTGAAGTGTCATTAATGCCAGCGAACAAGATGAGGATCAGCTGGCGAGGACTGAAGGCTTCTTACAGCGTAATCATGGCAAAGAGAGAGAGACGGAGAGCGGCAACAGTCGAGCTAGCATGATGGGCGTCTTATTAGCGAGCTGCAACATTTCCCCTCCATGTCCTCTCTCTCTCTATCTTCCTCTCTCTCTTTCTCTCTCGTGCTCATCCGAGAGAAATAAAGGAGAAATAAAGTCGGGTAAACAACCGCGGCTGCCCCCGCTGTCACACCGGCCACGGTTTTACCACGTTTTTCCGCACCCGCCTGTCACAAACAGACATTATGCATAAAGAAAATAGAAATGGGGGGAAGACACTCTGTCAGAATTTCTAAACTTGGGCTGTTTTCTAAAAGTAAACTGCATTAAATCCGTGGCAGCGAGCAGAAAAAGTTGAACGATGACATCCGTAAGACCTATAGCACAGGAATCTGAGCGGATTAGAGAGGCCTGCATTGCTAATTAGGGACTGGCAGCGGTCAGAGAGAGAGAGAGAGAGAGAGAGAGAGAGAGAGAGAGAGAGATAAAGAAGGACACAAACAGAGTGAGAGAGAGTGATAAAAATATCTCAAGAGAGACAGATTGTGTGTATAAACTCAGTAGGAATGCTTTTTGTGAGCGAGGAGGATGAATTAGTGGCTCTCCGGAGGGGGTTCTGTGTTGCCGCGCGGCTTCCAAAACTCAACACTCAGCTCCTTGCCACTGATGGTCATCCAACATCCCCTTAATTAGGCAAAAATCTGGCAGGCACGTCCGTTCAAGGCAAGTGCTGCCCCAGATGCACTTCAGCCTCAACTATTTATTTATTTATTTATTTATTTATTCGAGGCGAGACGGCAGACGCAGATTCACCTTTGACCGCCTCCACTTTCTAGAGTTGTTTTTCCGTTTATAAAGTGTACACGAGGCATCAGAGTGCGTATGTCATGAACGACACGTCACTGGGTTGGAGTCAGAAAGACAGCTACACCACTGACACTGGAGACTCCTTCCAATAATGTTGGGTGAACATGTCCTTGTGCAGAAAACTTCACCAGAACAACAATTACATTCATCTACGCGGTGTGTTTGCCGTACAAATTCCTCTGAATGACTCACAGAAGAAAATAAATTAATCACCCCCTTCTTACCAATCAGAATTCGGAATTCAGCAGATGACTTGTCGCATTAGAAGTCCGACCTGTTGAAATGTCGATCACTCCGCCGCTACAGTAACGCTGATAACACTGATAAATAAACAGGCCTGGAATCTGTCAGCTGGTGGACTTTTCCGCCATTTTCCCACCGTTTCTCTCAGCAGACGGTCTGTCGAAATGTCACGCGTGTTGTTATGCGACTGTTCAGGATGGCGGTTCATTAGGCGCGGAGGAGACATCAGCCATCTTGGCAGAGTCCAATAAGAATATTACGACAAGGATTTTTTTTTTTCCAGATGAAAAATACCTTGGACAGTAATGGACTGCTTGATATCAGGCGCTAATCGAGTCTTTGATGTGATGCGTGTGGACGAAATATCTAAACGAATATGCGTTTTGGGTCATATTTGATCAGATTTCAGGACAAATCCTCACAAACAAAACAGTAATGAAGAGTTGATGGTGTCAGCACCTGACAGGCGAATAAACCTGCGCAATATGAACGCATCATCACCTCTCACCGGCTCAAAATCTCCCACAATGCACTGCTCTGACCCTGTAGCGAACATTATTCTCACGTAAGTGTGAGTTCAAGTGCCGTAAATGAATGAAATGTATTTTAACTTTCAACAGTAAAGTTGTCTCACCAATATGGCTGCCGGACGGCTTCAAAATTTGATCGAAAGGCGTGGCAGCTGCTTGGTTGAAGTGAAAACCTGCACCCACACCGGCCCTTTGAGGTTAAGACTGGACATCCCTGCATTAGAGGAACAGGGTGTCTAAATAAGCTTTTTTTTGCTTCCAGATTCACATTTGATTCCTGAGTAATTATCAAAACACAATTATAAAAACCTGATTTGATTCACTAATATGATTCATATGTCATAGGACTTATGGTATAAAATATTAGTGTGACAAAAAAAAAGTAATTTGTTAAACATAAATAAAACCTCAAACATTTTACTCCCACAACAGTGCAATTTTATTTTCATTTTTTAAAGACTGAATTTCAAATGATTCACATTTGACTCGTGAGTCATAATCTGAAAACACAATCCAAAATTACCCACACTGTACTGTTGAAATTAATCATCCCCATATTAGCTTCTTGTGCTCCGTAGTTATGCTTCTCAACAATATTTTCAATCATTCATTTTATTTTTAACTCCTAATGACCTGAATTGGATTCACCAATATGATTCATATTCATTCATCATATGATTCACATCTTCTAAAACATCGTTGTGAGAAAATAATGCAAATTTTCATTGTTTGAACACAAACAAAACCTCAAACATTTCCCAAGATACACTTCACTACCCTGAGGGTGTGGTTTTATTTTCATATTTTAAGGACTGAAGTTTGAATGATTCAGACGTGACTCCTGAGTCATCATCCTATTTTTTTGGTGAGTTTTAAACACAGGCTTTAAAAAAAAAAACAATTCCCACAATGCACCGCACTGAACTTTTCTTTGCACTTGGTCATTATACTGGCATTAATTTTACAATCCTAACTTTTATTCATAACTCTGAGCAAACTGATTCACTTAAATGATTCACGTGTCAGCGTCAGAGTCTGTTGTGGATTTCTCCTGGAATATGATTCACTTTCGATTCCTGATTCAATTTATAATGTGCTGATTCCTATATATTTTTGAAAAAAGGGGGCGGGGGGGGGTGGTGAAGGACAGTGTGTTTGTAGCTGCTATAACGGAAGTGAGAACGGGAACTAGCTTACTAGCATTAAAGGTAATGATGAGCGGATAAGAAGTGCAGCACAATGGAGGCCTTCTCCCTTTTTTAGTGACGGAAAAATGTCAGAAATAAATAATAAAAATGAGCCATCAATAATGAAGGCTTTGAAACAGTGATAGCTTTTGAGCAGAGGGATGAATTTCACGCATTAGAGCTAAAGTTGTGGAAAAGATGCTTACGTGTGTGTGTGTGTGACAAAGGAGATAATCTAATAAACGTTCGAAAGGCAGAAATAAACAAAAGGAGGAGGCGAAATCAAACGTAAATTGTTTGAATAAAGCATCGAAAGCCTCTTAGAGACGTCGCGCGCCTTTCTTCGCTCTTATCACGCGGCGGAGATTAGCACGGGCGAATTTGCAATGTCGCATTGTGGGTGTCTTTATAATTACACCTTTAAGCCAGTACTCTTTTTTATTTATTTATTTTTTTTTACGACATATTCATAAAAAAAAAGGCGAGTTGTAATTTGATAAAAGGCGGCTTGGCGCTTTGAGGAGAGGTGTGTGTGTGTGTGTGCGCACGTGTTAGCATGCATTCTGGGACAGCATTAATCTGCACGCGGCTGGTGTGACGTGCAGCCTGGAGATAAGTCTTTTAAACGGTGTGTGAGGGGGAAAAAAAGCAAACCAGACAACTCTATTATTGCGTTCATAATTGCTTAATTAAACTTTTGTCACTAATCATTATGAGGCGCGTGCGGCGCCGGGAAGGGGCTGAGCGCTGTTATGTACACGGGGGAGAGAGAGAAAAAAAAGAAAAATCAATAAATGGAGTTAATTTCAGTGGCTTGCCGTTTTTTGTTTTTTTTCACTCACAAATGAAATGCATTGATGTGCGCAGGCTGAGCCGAGCTGATATGGCGCGCGCCATCGCCATCTGAATTACCGCTTTATTCATCCGCGCGTGAATATGAACAAATGGCGAACATAAATCTTGTGCATGAAGTACACCTTCTCTCTCTCTCTCTCTCTCTCTCTTTATTAAGGAACAATTGACCCATCTGAAATGAATTCTAACACCATTTAGATTTAAATTACACTGACCTGAAGTATGACGCCATAAAAAAGATTAATATGCTAATTATTTACCCCCACGCCCCTCCCCTCGACTCGTCCTCTTCGCCGTATTCCTCTTTTTGACATTTGCCCCGGGTTATTTTGCGGCGTGTAAATAATAAGGCGACTGCGAGGTGGTGTTCTGTTTTGTTTAGGATCTTTTTTTTTCTCCTCCTCCCCGGTCTCTGAGCGATGAATCGGTGCACTGACGTTATCTTCCTTCTTTATTATGTTTTTATTGGTGGCTTTCAGGAGAGCACTCCATAAAGGACTGCGGCGCCGTTATAGGCGCACCATTCTTCAAAAATATTGATGTTGAATGAGGTTTTTATTCCTGGATCAGAGCTCGTACTTACCGCCGAACAGATTCACAACAAAATCAAACTTTAACTGTAGTCATATTATTATTATTATTTAATTACATGGTTATTATAATTAGATTGAGAATTTTATTATTGCTCCACTAAAAACATGCCGAAGCTGTAAAATATATTTTTATATTATAATAATAATAATAAAAGTGTATGTTAAAAAAAGCAACGCCGATCTTAACTGTAGTTATGTGCACGAATGCTGAATTAATCATGTGCTGTGTCCCCGACACCGATGTCACTACTTCAGCATCAGTTCTCTGGTTATTAAATTGAATTTGTCCAGATCTGTTCTGATTTAAAAGTACCTTTATGTGTTGACAGTTTAAGCTGTATATGTACAAGGACAGAAAATTAATCCATTCTGGCGTTTCGAGCGTATGAAGTTATGTCCCCAAGAACTTTGTCAACTCTGTTACGTCAACCCTGTTAAAATCTCATATTAACATTGCTGTAATTTATGATTCAAGAAAGCCGAAACCAGAAATATACTCCGTACTCTGGTGTACTGTTTGCAAGTATTTCTGTAAAAATGATTCCTTTGGAAGGTGCAATTTGAAATTATACACTTTCATGAGAATGACTCGTATATAAACATATGTATATATATATATATATATAGTTTGATTCCAGAAAACATTTCTCTGGGTGTATAATTCTTAAACAATAATAAACATAAATTTCAATTTCAATTAAAAAAACCCAGATTTTATACAAATGACACAAAAGGTGAAGGATCCGAAATTCTCTGACTGGAAAGCAAAGCAAGGGAAGTAAAATTTATTCTCACAGAGACCCTGGTTTAAGGAACTGGGGCTTTTGTGTGTAATGAATTTAAACACTGATGTTATCTTCACTCTTTATTACCTTTTTATTTTCATTGGCTTTTAGTGAAACAGTTCTTCTCTCACCCTCACTGAAAGAGATAGAGAGAGAGAAGGAGAGAGAGAGAGAGAGAGAGAGAGAGAGAGAGAGAGAGTGTGTGTGTGTGTGTGTGTGTGTGTGTGTGTGTGTG
>JAQMYF010000001.1:69186280-69197025 GCA_030014195.1 Neosilurus mollespiculum
TGTCTACATGTAGTGACTGTGTACATGTAGTGACTGTGTACGGGTAGTGGCTGTCTACATGTAGTGACTGTGTATGGGGAGTGACTGTGTACGGGCAGTGACTGTGGATGTATAGCAACTGTGTATGTATAGTGACTGTGTACGGGTAGTGGCTGTCTACATGTAGTGACTGTGTACATGTAGTGACTGTGTACGGGTAGTGGCTGTCTACATGTAGTGACTGTGTATGGAGAGTGACTGTGTACGGGCAGTGACTGTGGATGTATAGCAACTGTGTATGTATAGTGACTGTGTATGGCTAGTGACTGTGTTTGTATAGTGACTGTGTACGATTAGTGACTCTGTGTATGTATAGTTAGTGTGTTCAGGCAGTGAATGTGTATGGGTGGTGACCATGTGTGGGTAGTGATTGTGAATGGGCAGTGACTGAGTATGTATAGTGACTCTGTATGTATGGTGACTGTGTACGGGCAGTTACTATGTATTTATAGTGACTGTGTATGGGTAGAGACTGTGTATGGGCATTGACTGTGTATGGGCAGTAACTGTATGGGTAGTTACTGTGTACAGGTAGTGACTGTGCACCGTGTTAATGATAACACTATTTAAAAAACACAGGAATTTTTTAATTGCAGATAATTATTATTGCAGACATTCGGACCTAATTTTTATTTACTTATTTATTATAGATATAATTTTATTCATTCATTCATTTTCTGAAGCGCTTAATCCTAATTAGGCTTGCGGGGAGGCTGAAGCCGACTCTGGGCAACTTCCATCTCAGCCGACTCTGGGCGAAGGCCGAGTACACCCTGGACAGCTCGCCAGGCCATCGCAGGGCAGACACACGCTGACGGCTATGCAGCTACTCTTTACTAAAATTAGCAATGGTTCTTTTACATTCCTCTCACCACAGACAGTGAGAGACGCGGCCGGCCTTTGATAACCCAGTTAGCTGCACTGGGGGACAGCAGTGACAACCCGGTGATAGTGGGGCTTGAACCCCCGACCTTGGGTCAGTAAACGAGCACCCTACCACCGGGCCTCCACTGCCCTAGATATAATTTTGTCATGTTAAATATAGATAGTCCATTTTAAAATTTTAACACTTGTGCATTGTTTTTAATTCTTTACAAATACACACTATTGTTATATTTATTATATTTTACATATCGTCTTACAGATATCACTTTTTAAGAGTTTCCACTTCATATTTATTTATTTATTTGTGTTTTTTTGTTTGTTATAGATTTTAAATTGTAAAGTAAAATAGATACTCAATCTTTATTTAAAATAAATTTTATTGATTTGTTTTATTATTATTATTATTATTATTATTATTATTATTAGTATTGCTATTATTATTATTATTATTACCATTATTATTATTATTATTATTATTATTATCATTATTATTATTATTATTATTACCATTATTACTATTATTATTATTATTAATATCATTATTATTGCTATTATTATTACCATTATTATTATTATTATTATTATTATTAGCAGCAGAAGCACAGATATACATTATTGTTACGATTTTTATTTATTTTTTTATTTACAAATTCATTATCAGGTACAAATTTCTAAAAGGATAAACATTTACTATTAATTTATTGATTTATTTATTTGTTTATTTAATAATTGATTTGTTGGTTTATTTATTCATTTGTTTATTTTAGGTGCCATAATGCAGGCCGCTCCCACTCTATTTATCATTTTTGAAAGAGAAGAAGGAATCGGTTGTTTTATTGTTGAACGAGGAACACAGATTTAATTCGAAATTCTTTTTTGATCCACTTCATTTGTTTTATTCTCATTTTTTGAAAGAAAGCAATAAATCTATAAAATGTAAAGAACAATAAACAAGCAAAACTGCTGCCAGCTAACGCACTTCATTTACACGCGCGGCTCCGAACAGCTGCTCAGCCTGCCGCTGCGTTGGCATGCCGTGTTTTTCCAGATAATAATTCCTGCATCTGCCAGCCCTCAGCCCGTCACCCAGTCTCCAGCTTCACGGCAGAATGTTTTATTCCGTCCTCCTTTGAATTTTATTAATGCCATGCAAAAAGAAGAGAGAGAGAGAGAGAGAGAGAGAGAGAGGGAAAAAAAAGAGAGTGCGAGATCGTTGATGTTATGCGAATCCGCGGCGGAATTGCAGATTCTCGTTAACATTATTTGCATGTTAATCTGCATCTTTTTAATTAGAGATATTATTTATGCACATAATTTCTCCGGTGCCAACTCGGAGGCGCGTTAATTAATCTACCGAGATGCCAAACTGTTTATTTATTTATTTCTTTTAGCCGTTTGTTTGTTTTTTGTTTACGCGCACGCTGTTCGGGATTCGGTGGCGGAATAATAAGGGGTTAAAAGAAGGAACGCCGGTGTGTGGAAAGTGGGAAACGTCTCAATCGGGATATTGTACAAATGTTAACATACACACAAACACATCGATTTATTCATTTTATATAAACATAAATATAAACAGAGTGGAAGAGTGAGACAGGAAGAGAGACTAGAAAAAAATATCAGACAGACAGACAGACAGACAGACACTGTTGTGCCCTAAGAGATCAGTTACTCCACCTTGATGTATTATTAAACTGTATAATGGACTCTGGAGGCTTCCTTCACTTTATTTACACACTCAACTTGGTGTTATTTTAATCCACTGACAACGACAGCATGCATAGTCAATGGGTCTCTCTCTCTCTCTCTCTCTCTCTCTCTCTCGCCCATAAACACTGATCCCACACATAAACACTCTCCAGCACTCCTTTCTCATATAACCTTTAACAATATTCTCAATAGTGATGGATATGAATGACTCACTTTGGTGATTCGTTTGTTCTGATTCATTTGACTCACTCCTCAGATCCAGTATTTTGACTGCTGGATTTGGATTGTGAGCTAAAACTGTGAAGTCGTCTGTACACTGAGGAAAAACACAACATCTTATATTAATGATGTACATACATACATATATATGTATAGTGTGAGATACATGAGTGTACAGTATTCTTGAAGTAAATAAGTATTTCTGAAAATAGGAAGCATATTAGCATGTTGTATTTGCTAGCTTGTCGCTAAGAATCCCAAACCTGGATAAATTTATTACTACCGCTGGAGATCTTTTTTTTTTTTTTTCTAAATTAAGACGAGACACTTTTTTTATCATTCAAATTTTTGATCGCTAGCTGTTATAAGTTAGCATTTAAGTCTCGCTAGCAAATTTTGTCTTCTCCAAATTCCAAACAAGCTTAGTTTCATTATGTTAGCAAATAAACTTAATTACAAACAACAATTAAGGGCTGTGATGTTAATTTTTTTGTGTTTGCGGTACTTTAGTATAACAATATAATTATTATTATAATAAAAACAATTATAATAACAATAAAGCTATTAGCGGGGCGTCACAGTGGCACAGTGTTTAGCACGTCTGCCTCACAGCAAGAAGGTGCTGGGTTCGATTCCCAAGCTCGGGGCGTTTCTGTGTGGAGTTTGCATGTTCTCGCTGTGCTTGCGTGAGTTTCCTCCAGGTACTCCAGTTTCCTCCCACAATCCAAAAATAGTGAGTGTGAATGGTTGTGTGTGTGTGTGTGTGTGTGTGTGTGTGTGTGTTGGCCCTGCGATGGCCTGGTGAGCCGTCCCGGCTGTACTCCGTCCTCACCCAGAGTCGGCTGAGATGGGCGCCAGCCTCCCCGCGACCCTAATTCGGATTAAGCACTTCAGAAAATGAATAAATGAATGAATGAAAATCAATGTGACACCTAAAAAATAACAGATCCGGCTAAATTCATTTGCTTTTGTTTCATTTTGTTTAGGCTTCATGTTAGCAATAAAGAAGCGATTGTAGCCATTTGCTGGCGAGTGCAAGTTAGCATTTGCGACTCATAGCCAAGTACAAGATGAATTTCATTCCATTTGCAGAAAAAATGCTACTAATTAAGCAAGTTTTCTGGGTGATTCTAGAGGTTTGAGGTGTTTTTTATTCCAGAAGAGAGATTTATACTCAGATCTTTCTGACGACTTCCACTTTTACGAAGGTAAGACCTGAATCTAGATGAAAACGAACATGGGTTTTTTTTCTTTTCTTTTTTCCAAACTTTAATAGACATCTCTTTCACGCGCCGGTGAATCCGCTGACAATATCTGTTTCAGGATGAGTCTGAAAGGCGTACAGTGTGTAAAAACGTCATACTGAAGCCATGATACGGCCCGTAATTCCTGCGCGAAAGGTCAGCGAGGGGAGGCGATCGGATCGCGGCGCTTTTTTTTACGGGACGTCTCGATTCGAGACAGCTCCTCAGTTTCCACAGACACCATTACGGCTCGGACGGTGGAGAATTTTTTCTTTCTTCTTCGTCTTCTTCTTCATTGAGCAGCAGACCGTGACAATCTGGAGACAATGAGACAAAATGACAACGGGGAGAGGAGAAGGTCTGATGCGTTACTCAGATTCCTGAGCGCACTTGGATTTGATCCTCCAGGTAATTCAGCATATCGTGTCCAGTAACCAGATCCACGCAGAGAATGAAGAACAAATTAAAAAAAGGAGCTGGGGAGGGGAGTGGGGGTAAAAGAAAAAAAAAAAATGAGAGAAAAGTCTTGTGGGAAAAGAGTGCGGGCCGAACTCCGGCATTCCAACGGCCACTCACATGAAACTGATCACTCTGATGAAACGTCGCCCCCTCGTCCCAGATTTCAGATTTCACCCCTCCTTTTTCTCCTCTTCCTCTTCTTCTGTTTCTCCACGACTGTTCCACTCATCTGCTGCTTCTGTCTGGCTTGTGTTTAGCCAACATGGCTGCCGTTAACCCCGCGTACACCCCTTAGCGTGTTCCGAGGCTAAGTCAGGATCGCTTTAATCCGTGACGGACATGCTAGTTTGTTCGAGGGCTGCGTTTTAAAAAGCATAAATCGCTTCCAGACTCTTTTTGAATCTTCCTGTTCAGCTCTGAGGGGTCACAAACTAATGCAACGCATGCTTTTAATTTATATCATTTAAAAGAAATGTACAATCTGCTAGCAGAGAGACGTTAGCTTGCACTGGGACATGAATAACCCGTACCAAATGCTAAGCTAACACCAGGTTGACGTGATCAACAAATCGCTGATTTGATTCATTAGAGTGTGCTCAAATAAATGATTCATCTCGACTCATTCAAATCAGTTCAGGTTCACTTGGATGGTTTGTTGCAATTTTGTGAAATAACTCAAAATAAAATCAAACTGAATGTGACTGATCGAACAGCGACAACATACACGAATCTCCATAATGACAGAAATGATTCACTGATTCAAAGAGCGTTTAAAACTTATACAATTTACAAATATTTAAGAGCAAATTAAGTAATAAATTTAAATAACTAAAAAAGACAGATTCAAATCTCAGGGTTGAATGAAATGACTCATTGATTAGTCATTTAAATGATTCAGTGATTCATTGAGTCGGATGACACAATTCAAGATCAGGTTCAGCACACATGAATTTGAACTTGAAAAATAAATAAATAAATAAACATGTTAAGCATATAACCAAAATTTCATGAAAATGATTCACTGATTCACACATTGACCTTATAAAGATAAGTGAATCATGATCATGTTAGAAATTATTCACTCATTCAAGGAGTTGGTTCAGATTCAACACACACACACACACACACACACACACACACGCACACACACACACACACACACACAGGAGCAAATACAGTTGTTTAAAAACATTTAAATTAAAAAAGTACTGACCCAAATGATTCACTGATTCAAGGAGTCGGATGAGGTTTAGAGGACACACAGCTGCTAAAATGACTCTCACAATTCACAGAGGTTTAAAAAAAAAAAAAAAAAGTGTAAAAAAAAAAATACTCATGACCAAAATATTTACTGATTCAAACAAAGAATAACAGAAGGGTCAGTCAACCACGAACCAATACGATTCATTGATTCAAGGAGTCGAGTCAGGTTTAGCACAAAAACTGTTGCGAAAACAATTAACATGCAAAGAAAAGATAAAGACACGAAGATAACAGGAAGATTCACTGATTCAAACAGCAAATGATGAAACAGAAATGATTCAAGGACAGAAATGATTCAATGAATCAAGGAGTCGGTTGGCAGACACAAAACTGTATATAAGCCTCACACAATTCATGTGAGTTCGAAAATCTGTGTTAAGCAAAGCAGGAATAATAAAAAAACCACTAATTTCAGAGGTGTCTGTCTGTCCGTCTGTCTGCATTCAAACACTCCATAACGAAGCACGTCCCATCACCTGAGGGTCACTTGACAGATTTTATACCAATTTCATCATAATGCTGATTAAGCAGCGCCAATCCTTTGTGTGTGTGTGTGTGTGTGTGTGTGTGTGTGTGTGTGTGTGTGTGGTTTCACATTTCAGCACACCATTATAATATTTATAGCCTTGGTTGTCCGATTGTTCTCTATATTAATGTAACACACACACACACAAACACACACACACACGCTCCCTGATTCACAGACAATTTGTAATTATTGCTCGCAATTACCCGAGGAAGCTAAGGCCCACCTTCGGCCTTCAGAGGTTTAAGATTTCCGCGAGGAAAAATCAAGATGTGCCCCTGACCTTAACGACAGCCGTCCCACAATGCCCCGGGGCTGCACACTGCACACAGTGTTCAGGTGAAAAGCTCCTCCCATCGGCGTCTCTGTAACCCGAATCAGAGGTGAAACGACGCTCCTGTGTTACTGTAGAGGAGCTCCAGTGTAACAATGGCGTGCTTTCTTTGGCCCTTTGATGCCGCGGCTCTGCCTCGCTCTCAGCCCCGGCCTCAATGCCGCCTCTGTCTGGCCTGTTTGTTTTCGGCTAATTGCCTCCGCGATCTAATAAGTTAGTGATGATGTACGGCCGCTCCCTCCTCCTCTTGCTGGCCTAAAAGAAATATTATGTCGCACTAAATTTACCCAGACCAGGGCTTTTACTTTTTTTCCTTGAGGCCAAGTGGGACTCCGTCTGGTTTCAGATATGAGGGTCAGTGTCTCCTAAAGCAGGGTCACTCCAGTCCTGTAATGATGGGATAATGGAGGCGTTTAAGGGCAAAAAGCCTTTTGTCTGCATTTCTGTGTCTCAGCACTGCACTTTTATCCACCTGTTAGTGATCTGGTGCAAAAAAAAAAAAAAATAAAAAAAATCCCAGACGAGTGTGAAAGAAAAAAGATCAGGGGTAGAAAAAGTCAAAACTGTTGTGCACACGCATTTCTTTTTTTAACTCTGCACATTATCCATCACTTCATAATGATTCTTTGATATTTTTATGTTTTTTTATTAGACAATATTATTTTATGACGTATCTAAAGTTTGACTGGAGTAATCCTGGCTTTTACAAGGTGTTAAAATAGCAGACACAACGCATCAGAACCACGCATGTAAAAGAAAATACTACTGTTATTATTATACATGAGGAGCACTTTTAAATCCTGTATTCTGATTGGTCAGAAGGTGTTGATTGATGTTTCGTATTCCATAGTCCAGCTTGGAAACTCAGATTAATATGGACGGGTTCCTTCGATCCTTTCTAAAGCGACGGCTCGTTCACAGGAAGGAGTCTCCAGTGTCAGCACAGTATGGAAACCCGTTTCTGCCACTAAATAAAAATAAAGTTGGATTGTAAGTCATAATTATGAGATTCTAAGTCTTAATTATGAGTTAGCAAGTCAAAATTATGAGATGCTACTTTTTATCCCATAATTATGACTTACTACCTCATATTTATAACTCAGCACCTCATAATTATGATTTACCAAATCGTAGTTGGCACCTCACGACTTAGCATCTCATAATTGACTTAGTAACTCATAATTATGACTTAGGATCTCAGAACTATGACTGATTAACTTATATTTATGACTCAGCACCTCACAATGATGATTTACCAACACATAGTTGAGACTCAGCAGCTCACAATTGACTTACTAAGTGATAGCTACAACTTAGGATCGCATGATGACTTAATGACTCAGTTACAACTCAGCATCTCAGAATTATGACTTAATAACTCATAGTTATAACTTAGAATTTCATAATTATAACTTACTAACTCATATGACTCAGCAGCTCATAATTACAACTAAGGATCTCATAATTATGACTTAACTCATAATTATGACTAAGGATCTCATAATTATGAATTAATTCAATTACATATCAGCATCTCATAATTATGACCTAATAACACATAGTTACAACTGAGCATCTCATGATTACCGCTTAGGATCTCATAATTATGACTTAACTCATAGTCACGACTTAAGATCTCGTAATTATAAATTAACTAATAGTGATGACTTAAGATCTCATAATTATGAGTTAACTCATAGTGATGACTTAAAATCCCATAATTTTGAATTAAATCATAATTATGACTTTTTATCTCATAATTATGAATGAACTCAAAGCTACAAATTAGGATCTCATAATTATGAATTAATTCATAGGTACGACTTAAGATCTCATAATTATGAATTAACTCATTGTTACGACGAAGATCTCATAAATATGACTTAACTCAATTTCAGCTCAGCATCTTGTAATCATGACTTAATAACTCATAATTATAAAACTTAGGCGCTCATAATTATGATTTACAAGCTGACTTATTCCCCTACTTGTGGAAACGAGCTTCCAGAGCACAGAAGTGAACCTACATATGAAGAGAGAGAGATTGGGGGGTTTGTGGCTGCGAGAGCATCAGGAGATCAGGAAACTTAGAAACGTAGCTTTAAATTGATAAATAAAAAAATAATTTAAATTGTAGCTAGACTCCAGTACAAAATAGAAAAAATAAATAGATGAAAAAAGTAAAAAATATTTATCATAAGCAAATCATAATAAGGAAATATATAATTATAATAAGAAGGAATACAGAAATCTTACTTTAATAAAAATAAAAAAGGAACAAAATGGCGAGTCTGAATGGACGGTGATGCCATGACATCAGTCCACGTCATAAAGCTAACGGTGTCCAACCTGATCGCTATATTCGGATCACACGGAAAAAAAGAAAAAAGAAAAAAAGAAAAAGTAAAAAAACCCTTCTGTGAAATGTGAGGTTGCTGATTTCAGCTCGGCACCACGTTACCACTTTGACTCTCGCCTCATACATTTTTATATCTCACACACACACACACACACACACACACACACACACACACAGAGATGCTCTGTTTTTTATTTTGCTGGACGCCAGGCGACTCGGGAAGCCATTTCACCTGCATTAATATGAAATGAATAATTTATAAATCCCAATAATTTGGTACGGTGAATGCAAAGGGTGCTGCAGAAGGGCATACATAACGCATTACGGACGCTTAACAGGGAAAGGAGACGCCAAGCCACAGAAGGTCATATCACACACACTCCCTCTGCTCACCGCACTTTCACGGATTTCACAGAAAATGTGTGTGTGTGTGTGTGTGTGTGTGTGTTTGCACAAGTGTGTGCGTTAGTGTGTGAGCGAGTGTGTGAAGCAAAAGGGTGGAGTTTAGTTACATTATCAAGCAATACCACAAGTGTGTTTTTCATCCATGATGAAGGCTACTGTTAGCATAAACGCTGGAATTAGCAACATTCGCAAGGCAAGTCAGCTATTAAAGCTAGATTGCTATCTACCATCAAGTGAATTATTATGGGTTTGCTAGCAAAGTAGTGCTGAATTACCGTTAATATAAGAATACTGGCATATGTAAATATAATATTTTATGAAAAAAATCTGCAAGAAAAAGAAAAGCTAAAATAAAAAGTGAGGGAATAAACACAAGTTGAACACAACAGAGAAATTCGGCATCCCTGAAATTAAACACTTCAATAAGTACACCCATGACATCATACGAATCGTATGTACCATTTTATTTCATTCAGTACCGCACCATATCATTCAGTACCGCACCATATCATTCAGTACTGCGTCATATCATTTAGGATCATGACCTGTCATTCAGTACCGCGTCATATCATTCAGGATCATGACCTGTCATTCTGTACCGCACCATGTCATTCAGTACCGCATCATATCATTCAGTACCGCGTCATATCATTCAGGATCATGACCTGTCATTCAGTACCCCGTCATATCATTCAGTACCGCGTCATATCATTCAGTACCGCGTCATATCATTCAGGATCATGACCTGTCATTCTGTACCGCGTCATATCATTCAGTACCGCGTCATATCATTCAGTACCGCATCATATCATTCAGGATCATGACCTGTCATTCAGTACCGTGTCATATCATTCAGTACCGTGTCATATCATTCAGGATCATGACCTGTCATTCTGTACCGCGTCATATCATTCAGGATCATGACCTGTCATTCAGTACCGCGTCATATCATTCAGGATCATGACCTGTCATTCAGTACCGCGTCATATCATTCAGTACCGCGTCATATCATTCAGTATCGCGTCATATCATTCAGGATCATGACCTGTTATTCTGTACCGCGTCATATCATTCAGTACCGCGTCATATCATTCAGTACCGCATCATATCATTCAGGATCATGACCTGTCATTCAGTACCGTGTCATATCATTCAGTACCGTGTCATATCATTCAGGATCATGACCTGTCATTCTGTACCGCGTCATATCATTCAGGATCATGACCTGTCATTCAGTACCGCGTCATATCATTCAGGATCATGACCTGTCATTCAGTACCGCGTCATATCATTCAGTACCGCGTC
>JAQMYF010000001.1:69197125-69208177 GCA_030014195.1 Neosilurus mollespiculum
CTCTCTCACACACTCACACACACACACACACACACACACACACACACACACAAGGCTTTTATCAGGTTTTAAACTTTAAGCTCTAAAGTCACCACATTTTTTTTGTTCCTCAGTGATGAGTCAAACAAAAACCTTCAAAGTGAAAAATAAATGAAATAACGAAAACATTAGAATTGTAGTTGCAACCCTGCTGCATTTTCTGTTACATTACACCAAATAAATAAATAAAATAAATACAATACTATCAATGAAAAAATTTAATTTTCACACTTTCTTTTTTAATGACTCATCAGTTTAACTCAAACCAATCCTCTATAACCACATCCTCTATAGTCCATGTAAAAAAGTACACCCTGTACCCCACGCCAGACCATTTAAACTTTTACTGAACTCAAAAACAACTGAGTGAACTGATAGAATTCGATGCCTGTAGAACACACAACAAAAGTTGGGAGTCAACAAGTTAAAATAAGTTTTAATAAGTTAAAATCTGTTCTAACACATCCGTCCCCCCTGCGCACACAGTGAGCTCCATGAAGACATGCCTCGACAAGGCTAGACTGGGAGAACGTGGGTCGCTTGCACAGAGCAATGACCTCGACCCCCACTGAACACGCTTGGGAAGAACTAGAATACCAACTGCCTCTGGTGTCCCCGCCTGACATCAGTGCCTGACCTTAAAGGGGACCTGTGGTGAATCTGTATTACGAGCTCTTTAAAACCATCACGTATGACACCAGCAGCTCCGTCAGGCAACGTCAATCCTTGCCCCTTGTCAAGTATGACCAAGTGCTGCCACATTTCTATTACTACTAGGCATGCGCAGCGACATGTTGCCTTCTTCATTGGCTGTTCCAGCGCTGGTAGTGACGCAAATTCGTTGTTTTGTCCTATTGGCTGGGCTGCGTGCAGCAAACACCAAAATAAGATAATACATTATTGGCCAGTGCTGAGCTGTGTCGCCAGGAAAATGGTTCAAAGCATACAGCCGCACAAACTACAAGCGCAGAAATCGCAGAAAGCATAACATAACATCGGCACGGGCCGCACTCTGAAAGGTTTCCTTTCGGACGCAATTCAGTATTCTGCGAAGACCACTTCAAGCCGAACTGCTATCGGCGTGACTTTCAGGCAGACCTACTCGGAACGAAGCCCAAGCTTTTATGTCTAAACCCGGATGCTGTTCCTACGGAATTCCTTCATAAAATGTTAAAGGATGACAATGGATGGGAGCAACGCCTCGCCAAAAGGAACCAGTAAAAGGTAAGAGCCTTTAGAATGAAGGGAGTTTTATCACCTGAAATGTCGCTCGCTGCTTGTTTACTGCTAGTTGAACCCGGCTCAACGAGTTTTTGATTTATTTGATTTTGCTATTCGGTACAAGGTAAATTTGGCTTCTGCATTTAACCCATCCAAAGTGAGCATACACACACGTAAACAGTGAGCACACACTCACTCGGAGCAGTGGGCTGCCACACACACTCGGGCGCCCAGGGAGCAGTTGGGGGTTAGGTGCCTTGTTCAAGGGCACTTCAGCCATGAATGTGAAGGAAGGGAAGGTGCTTACTCCCCCTGCCGCCACAAATCAAACCTTTAGGTCCCTCACCATTAGGCCATGGCTGCAAAAGTTCACGTCAGTTCCAGGAAAAAAAATGGTTGTTCTTCATCGGATACAATTGCCCAGTTTTGTGCTTCTTATGGTCATTTATGTTAAAACAATCTCTGTATCTCTTAAACATAAATTAAACAGCATTAAAGGAGCTGTTACAAGCACCGTTTATGTAGTACATCCGGGAAACCGTTTCTTCCGAAGAAAACCAGGAAATCCTGATGAAAGCTCCGAAAACCTGCATCACGTCTTCCAAAACCATTTGGGGGGAGGGAATGTGTAAAGGTCTAATGAGACCAAGGTTAAATTTTTCCTATCCAAAGGTGAAAAGTCCCCACTGCACTTCACCGAAAGTACACCATACCCAGGGTAAAGCGTGGTGGAGGCAGGAATTTAATCAAGGATGGGGAAATTATGACCAGTTCCAAATACCAGTCAAATTTTGGTACAAAACCTTCAGGCCTCTGCTGAAAAAACTATCACTAGTCCATGGATGGAGATGGAATCCAGGTTAATGCCGCAGGCATCTGTGACCGGGAGTCCATGGGAGCTAATTGGTCGAGCTCTCACAGGAGGAAGGGATGGCATACATTCACTTCCCTGTCACTCACAGCGATCACCAGCCAATCATGGGCATCTGTGAACTCATTCGTACAAGGGGGCAAGTATCTTAGGCCGCCACGAAATACGAATGCGCAGCAGTTTGTAAAGAGGCAGGTGGCAGCATCGCATTTTGTTACACCCCTCCCTGGTTGGTGGTGGTCCTGTGGTAGGGAAGGAAAGACTTGACGGGTGGGAGAGAAATTTGGGGTTGGGGGGGGGGTAATAAATAAGATTCATTCAGTCATTTACTAAGAAGCTTATTCCTAATTAGGGTCGCGGGGAGTGGGGCGTCCATCGCAGTCGAGTCTGGGCGAAGGTAGGGCACACCCTGAACAGCCCCCTAAAGGATTTCTTATATAATTTGATTGAGTAATATAATTTTCACCCTCATTTACAGTGAATTACACTGTGATGTCATAGCCTGGGCACGTATGTATGTAGCCCCGCCCCCAGATCAGTTTCACACTGAAAACATGCCTTGCCTTAAATTTTATGAATGTGACTTTTAACCAATTTTAGCCAACGATCCAAATCATTACTAATAAAACAAGCATCCAAGCTAACAGCGTATTAAACAGAACCACATGTGACGCTCGAAGTAACGATAATTCTGAATCCCTGTTAGAAGCGACTCCAGTCGGAACACTAAACCGGTGAACTCTAACGTTCAGGACACGGCGACTGAGACACAGCACTTCCCTCGGTCTCGTCTGGCTCTCGTACTTTTAGAACTAATGCGTGGAGGAGGAAGCAGATCGTAATCACAACGCTAACCGGTAGCAGCAGCGCTACTTGCCGACGAGGAGTGTTTACATTACCCGAGCGCAACATTTTCGAAAAGCATAGATCTGTCTGTAATGTCGTATTTTTAATAATCTACGTGCCCATCAGTCATATACACACCCCTCCCAACACACACACACACACAGGGATATCCAGAGCTTATGAAATTTCATTGCTTTCTAAAGGATGAAACATTTCCTAGTGAAAGGCGGTCCAGGCCAATCACAGCACGGCTTAGCAGGATTAAATAGCGAGTGTGTCTGTGTGAGTTAGGAAAACACACTCCATCATGGCGCGTCTGCCTGGACTTTGGCTGACTCGGAGTTTCCAACGTTTTTTTTTTACTGAGCCTGGTGTGTGTGTGTGTGTGTGTGTGTGTGTGTGTGGTTCCCCAGTGTCCCGAGCTGCCCAGCAGGCAAAACAAAATCTGTTAACACTCAATTTTAAGTCGTATAAAGAAAAAACAGAATATCTACTGTATAGTGACATTTCTAATTCATGGATCATCAGGGACTAGCAATGTTCATGGATTAGCATTGCTCTTTGACAACTAAGAGCTAGTGATGTTTATGGACGACCGTGGTTTAGTGATGTTAATAAACTAGTTATATCCATTAACTAGCAATGCTTTTAGACAGAGCTAGATTCAAAGCATTAACTAGCAATGTTTTGAATCTAGCACTGTTTATGGACCACAATGGAGTAGTGATGCTCACAGGAAGTCCATAAACTAGAAATGTCCGCAATAAACACCCATTAATGGACCGGGTTCGTGATGACAGAGTCCCTTATTCCCCTAAAGTTAACAATACCTGGTTCCAGTTCAGCTGCATTTCAGAGATGGACCACTATAGGACAGCGAAGTGATACTGACATTTACAACCTAGCAATGTTTATGGATCACTAAGAGATAGCGATGTGAATGGATGCCATAGGCTAGCAACGTTCATAAGCTAGCAATGCTTATGGAGCATTGTGGAATAGCAGTGTTGGTGGATGCCCCTGGACTAGCGATGTACATAAGCTAGCAATTTCAAAGCCCTCCAAGGAATAGCAATGTTGGTGGATGTCCATGGATAGTGATGTTCATGGACACCCATTAATGGGCCAGGTTCATGATGACAGACCCCCACCCCCACCCCCCATCCCTCGGAGTTCAACAATTCTGAACTTCTGAACTGAATAAATTCAAACTCGAATTCGCATATTTGCGGAAATAGTCAGTCGCATTCAATGTAAGTGATCCCTATACTCGCAGTTTTGGTGGAAAATTTTGGACCTGCACAAAATTTTGTACAAAATTCACATTTTTGAAGTATGAGAATTCCCACCAATATGAAAATCGAAGATAATCAAAGGTTTTGGAAGACGCCGCTAATTTCTGTTAGCGGTATTATCGGCCAAAACCAACCGAAAACAAAGTCGCACCATTTCGCAGCTGTCACTTACGTGTGAGTCAGCTTTAAGGGAAAGCAATGTGGATGGACGCCATTGACTAGCCAGGATCCTAAACTATGCGATAGCGATGTTGGTGGATGCTCATGGACTAGCACCTTTCATAAACTAGCGATATTAATAGACCACAATGGAATAATGATGGTTATTCCACTGAACGGAAGCCCATGAACTAGCAATGTCCAAGGACGCCGATAAATTGGTAAGGTCCATGATGACAGTGAACGGAAAAGTTTGTTGGGCTTTTACATCCAAGCCTGTTTATCCCGTAGTGTGAAGTGACTAGGAGTTCAACTTCTAATGAATGGGCCGCTAATACATCATAGGTTCCCTCCCCAGTATTTTACTGGTACCCTTTTGTACTACTTGGTGGACAGAGACACACTTGTAGTTGAGACCTTGCCCAGGGGTTTTAGTATGGTGGGGGTCTGACAGGAATCAAACTCATGACCCCACAATCATAAGCCCAGCACCCTAACCATTACACTATTGGCCCCCACCCATGATGAGAGTCATGTCACTCCAGCCCCCCATGCCCCTTATGTCACCAATTCTTCAATTCAGACCAGCTGCATTTCAGAGATGGAACCAGCTGGTGGAAAAGGGTGGAAAGGTTCCAAAACCAGTACTGGTGGACAGGGATACAGGATTATTACAGGAAACGGTAGGGGACCAGGATTTTGTTGAGTGCGTTTGCCTTCCGAGATATTTCAGAGTCTTACAACACGCATGGGTCCTCAAGTTCAAAGCTCCACATCTGGATAATGTGTTACACGAATGACTAGAAAGTGTGTGTGTGTGTTTGTGTGTGTGTGTGTGTGTGTGTGTCTTCAATACCAGAAACTGTACTTAATATAAGCAGAAATATAATATACCATTATTCTTTGGTATTATCAGGTCAGAACAGCGTGATCTTATTGGGTAAGCGCAGAAGAGATGATAGTGTCTGGTTGCTAGGAGACAGAAATAATTAGTAGCATGGTGTGCTAAGATCAGGATGATTCCAGATGTTGCCTACATCTTGACAAGTCAAGTAATGGATTCTTAAATAATCAGAATTATGAAATATAAACAGTTTTTAATGGAGGATTCCGAATTCTGGACCTGTCCCTGTGTGTGTGTGTGTGTGTGTGTGTGTGTGGGTGTGTATGAATAGTGTGTTCTGCATTGGACTGAATTTATGGCAGTCTTTTTTGGCCGCGCTCCCCTGTTTGTGCTGTGAGAGATGAGAGTCACATTGCCAAAATATTCCCCGTCCGTTTTGGGCGGGTGTGTAAATTACTGTTCAAATTGATGAGCTCGGTAACACAAATAAAGGTCAAATCACAATTTCCAGATGTGGCTGAGCCGTTTGTGTGTGCGGGGGTACACATCCTCCTGATTTAGTTCACAATGCTGAAAAGTAATTAAAGACAACTTGCATCCGCTTGCCATGGTGGACCAGCAGACGAGAGAAACACTTTCGTTTCCCTCTCTGGCTAATGTCACTTTTACGAAACACGATTCCACAGTGAGGACAAAACAGGATTGATCAAGATTATCACGTTCAGTGCCAACCATGAACTAGTGATGTTTATGGACGATCTTGGCCAATGATGTTTGTGGGTGCCTATAGACTGTAGGTGTTCATGGATGATCATGGGCCAATGATGTTCATAGGCGCCCATGGAATAGTGAGGTTCATCGATGATCCTGGACTCATAGGCGCCCTTGGACTAATAATGTTCTTCAATGATCCTGGGCCGGTGATGTTTATAGGCACCCATGGACTAGTGATGTTCATGGACGATCTTGGGACAGTGATGTTTATAGGTACCCTCTTGGACTACCACTGTTCAGTAATGCTCACAGACTATAAATGTCCTTGGACATGTCTGGGCCAGTGATGTTCATACAGACCATGGACTAGTGACATTCATTGATGACCTTGGATTCATAAGCACCCATGGACTAGTGATGTTCATGGGCGATCTTGGGCCAGTGATGTTTATGGGTGCCTATGGACTGTTGGTGTTCAAGAACAATCTTGGGCCAGTAATGTTTATAGGTGCCCATGGACTAGTGACGTTCTTAAATGATCCTGGGCTGGTGACGTTTACAGGCACCCATGGAATAGTGATGCTCATGGATGATCATGGCCCAGTGATGTTTATCGGTGCCTATGGACTGTAGGTGTTGATCTTGGGCCAGATAGGTTCATAGGTGCCCAAGGACTTGTGATGTTCATGGACGATCTTGGGCCAGTGATTGTCATGGGTGCCGATGGAGTAGCAATGTGCATTGATTATCCTGGGCCACTGATGTTCATAGGAACCCTTGGACTATCAGTGTCCATGGACGTGAACATTCTGAGCGTGTATAAGCACCCGTGGACTAGTAGTATTCATGGATGATCTTGGGCCAGTGATATTTATTGGTGCCCATGGACTAGTGATATTCATGAACAATCTTAGGCCAGAGATGTTTATTGGTAGCCCCTTGGAATACCGCTGTTCAATGCTGCCCACAAACTATAGATGTTCACGGACAATTCTGAGGCAGTGATGTTCATAGATGGACAAGCGATGTTAATTGATAATCATGGAACTCTGGCATTCTGATGCACCCATGAAGTAGCAATGTTCACTGATGATCTTTGGCCAGTGATGGACAAGCATGGATGAACTATAGACGTTTCTTGACAATCCTGAGCCAGTGATGTTCAGAGGTGCCCCTGGGTTTGTGATGTCCATGGATGATTTTGGGCTGATGACGTTCAGAGGCACCTATGGACTGGCAATGTTTGTTGATAATAATGGGCCAGTGATATTTATAGGCACCCATGGTAAGAGGTGTTCACTGAAAATCTTGGGATACATACATTCACAGACACCCATGGACCAGCGATATTCATGCAGGATCCAGAGCTGGTGAAGTTCATAGGGACACCGATGGACTAGCACTGCTCAGTGATGCCCACAGGCGAGTGATATTCATCGAAACCCATGGATTAATTACAGACACTTGACTCGGGTCTTTGGATGAACCCTGAGAACTAAACACTGGCTTCAATACGCATTCATTAATTCATTCCTTTTTTTGTATCTCTAATTGTGGATCATAAGAGAGCTGGAGCCGATCCCACCCCGGCAGGGTCCACCCTGGACTGGTTGACGGGCTATCTCAGGGCAAACACAAGGAGACAGACAGCCATTTATACCAACGGGCCATTTAGAGTATCCTGTTGTCCTAAGACATATGTTTTCTTAGACTGTGGGAGGAAACCAAGAGCCCCTGGAGGAAACTTACACAATCATGGAGCGAACATGCAAACTCCACACAGAAAGGCTCCAGTGGACCAGCAGTTTTGAATACAGAACCTTCTTGTTGTGATGCCACAGTACAAACTCAAGATCTTAGGCAGACTCGGCATACCCACTAACTCCGTATGTGTGTGTACTGAAGTGGCCTTTGACAGTTTGCCGAGGTGTCGGTAAGGTTCTCTCCGTCACCCACCTGGACTTTTGGTTCTGCAGCAGGAACTACTACAACACACCAAAAACAAGTAAATATTCTCAGAACTTAAACTGCTTAGGCTGGAGCTTCTTGGTGCCGTGACCAACCACAGTACAAAGAACAAACCAGGACCGGACCGGTTCCAGCGATGTTGCTGTGAAAGCGTTCTCAGGGACGACCAAATAAAAGGTACATTAGACGTCACTGAATATTCCAAGTGCTCAAACACACCCTGCGGCTTCATTGTTCTTGCTTGGCGTCAGTAAACAGCATCGGGTCGGAGGAGGCGTGGCCTAAATGCGTAAATACGTGTAAGAAGGGGTTTGGAATTTTTTCTTTTCATATGCACATTCTGTTACAGATCGCCTCATTTCCTCTTCCTGCCAGGGTTTGTTCATGTTTCATTAGATACTATCAGATAGGGTGACCTTGGGCTTGGTGTGTGTGTGTGTGTGTGTGTGTGTGTGTTTTGCAGCGATACTGAGGATTACTTTCTCTGTTCTTAGTCCAGCAAAACCCTTCAGGTGTGTATGTGTGTGTGTGTGTGTGTGTGTGTGTGTGTGTGTGTGTGTGTGTGTGTGTGATGGATTGATCGGCTGCTGTTTTTTCTCCTACTGACACTTCCTGCAGGCAACTGCCTGTTTACGTGTGTGTGTGTGTGTGTGTGTACCTTCCTACTTCATGCCTTTAGGATTACAAGACCACGATCTAACTGAGTTGGAGTCCAATCACTGCTCAGGTCTCTCAGATAAGTCATGACATTACACACACACACACACACACACACACAGAGTACATCATATTATCACATTACTGCTTCCTCACCCTGTTGTTGGTGATTTTCCTATAAAAGCACAAAATGCCACATTAAAGTGATTACACTATTTACTGTGCAGCTTTAGCTAACTTCATAATTTTTTTGTAGTCAGCAGATTTTTTCTGTCTTTACAATTTTGTCTGTTTATATTTAATATAATCCTATAAAAAATAATCTGTGGGCGGGGCTATGCTAATGCTTACTGTAAGATTAGCATTAAATTTTCTCCCACAGTCATGTACAGCATGCTTGGAATTGAATGCTAATATAACATTTTTCCTTCATATGTTTATTTATTTATTTATTTACTTGCCAGGATGATTGTTGTCTTCGGGTCGGACCTGTTATTAAATGCCGAGCGCTGCTCTGTAAATGATTGAACCGATTAATCTGAGCTCTGTTCGTTTTCCCTGACAAGCGGCGCAACTTGAAATGAGCGGATTAGCTAATCGATATTATTAGCAACCCCTCTTGTGCTACTTGAGGCTGAGATTAGGGTGCGAAAGAAGTGACTGACATAGCATTCCTGCTGAGTGAGAACACACACACACACACACACACACACGCACACACACACACACACACACAGATTGATCGAGCCTTGTTCTTTATAAGCTCCCACGCCTCCACATGGCTCAAATATCTCTTGTAGTTAGGCCTGAAAAACTCCCCGTTAGCATAATGATTACCGCTAAAATTAGCAGTAAAGAGTCGAAAACAAATACCAAACAAACAAACAAATAAATAAACATAAATCGATAGAAATGCTGTACAAGAGAATTTCTTGCCATGACTCAGCATTTTAAATATTGCTAGCAATAGTCTACGTTTATGCTAGCAGGCAAAAAGTCAGTGAGTGGCTACTTGTGGGCGTGGCCTATCTAGAAGCTATTTACTATATAACTAAACAATGCTACAAATTAGTGTGGTGTTTTTTTAATCAGCGTTCGTGATTATTATTTGTACTAGCGTTTTCTCTGGATAGACTAGCATTCAGTAATTTATTTGTTGGCCAAACTATTCTATCCATTATTAGGGCCGTGGGTAGGCTGGAGCCTATCTCAGCCAACTCTGGGTGAAGGCACTAGAGTACCAGAGAACAGCTCACCAGTCCATCACTGGGACAGCGCCACAACCATTCGCACTCACACTCTCACCTAGGGGCAATTTGAAACAGCCAGTTAGCCCAACGTGCATGTCTTTGGACAGTGGGAGAAAACCGGAGTACCCGGAGGAAACCCACGCAGGCATGGGGAGAACATGCAAACTCCACACAGTAACGCCCTCACCGAGCCGAGCCCGGGACCCGAACCCAGGATCTACTTGCTGTGACGCGGGCGAGCTAACCACTACGCCATAATGCCCCCCTGTAGATTAGCAATGCAAGTTAAGTGCGCTAGCAACATACACTCTTCTGATGCAACGCCAATCTCTGCAACTTTCTTTTTCTTCATCTTTATACACATTCGTTGAGGGGAAGGGAACTACAGCTGAAAAAACAACAACATTTAGAAGTCACCTGTTGCTTGTTGGCATAAGCACAGGGTTCGTTTGTGAGTCAACGTTGTTACAGAACATAAATTTGTTTGTTAGCAATCATGCTAACCAGTACAAGTTGGATACACTGGACTGCATCCTGCTGCTACGTGTTTGCGGAATCATTTTGATCGTTCAGGAACTATTATGCAAACACGTCGTATTAAAGTTAGCACCCCCGTGTGGACCCTCGTGGAAGGTGTGGGATGGCCTCTTCGGAGCCAGCGTGCTTGTGGTACCGGTTGATAAAGTAACTTCCTGTGTGTTGAAACCGGCAGGGACAGAGGAGCGCGCGAAGTAGTGAGCACCAAAGCAAAGGAACAAACCTTGGACATGCCGGACGCAATCCTCCATGGTGTTTGTTCTTTATTTCCAGAAAGCGAGATCAGGGGGAGCTTATCTCAGCCACAGTCTTAATTACACACACACACGTGTGCGCACACACACACACACACACACACAAACACACACACACACACACACACTAAACATTCCTACTTATCTCATGATTACACATTCTGAGTGTGTGTGTGTGTAATTATGGGCAGAAAGAGTGTTGGATGGTGTGTGCATGAGAGAGAGAGGATAGAGAGAGAAAGAAAGAGAAAGAGTGGAAGAGAGCAGATGGAGAGATAGATAGAGGGGGAGAGAGAAAGAGAGAGTGAGAGAGAGAGCGAGCGCGTGTGTGTGTGTGTGTGTGTGTGTGTGTGTGTGTGTGTGAGAGAGAGAGAGAGAGAGAGAGAGAGAGAGAGAG
>JAQMYF010000001.1:69275421-69289922 GCA_030014195.1 Neosilurus mollespiculum
CTGCAGTGCACACTGTAACACACAACAACAAACACTAATACATACTAACACACTGCAGTGCACACTGTAACACACAACAACAAACACTAATACATACTAACACACTGCAGTGCACACTGTAACACACAACAACAAACACTAATGCACACTTACACACATTAATACACACTAACACACTGCAGTGCACACTGCAACACACAATACCAAACACTAATACACACTAACACACTGCAGTGCACACTGTAACACTAATACACACTGACACACAATATTACCGAACACACACTGTAACATACTTTACACACACTATAACGCATACTGTAATGCAAAGTAACAGATTAACACAATTTTATCGATACACTAACACACAGTAATACACTAATACACACTAAGACAGATGAATACACACTAGCAGCTACACATGCATACGAGTGCTGGTGAAAAGGTAACGGGTGGTATTAATTAGTCTTAACACACCCTGATACACTGTGTTGCATACATGTTTTATTTAAAGAGAAGCAGTATTAATCATCTTTACAGCATAACCTGTGCATATATGATACATTTTAACATAAATGAACATAAAAAGCACAAAACTGGGTAATTTTATCCCGTGGATTACTATGGGCTGAATTAATGCTTAGCTGTCGTTTTTCCCCTCATTGGGCGGGGTTGTCCAGCGCAAGTAAACGAGTGGATCTATTCAAGGAACAACATTTCAGATGATATAAAAATGTGTTCAAGAAGCACCTGTGGCAGCAATTTGGAGTAAATGGGTGTAAATGGTGACCTATTTGAACAGGAGAGGGAGGAGTCTTGTGGAGACAGTGACACCTTCTAGTGACTGAGGACGAGAACGCTGCCAGAGATGAGCGTGAGGGTAAATCCAAAATGGCTTACGCAGCTAACATTCGGTCAGTGACGTAGCCCAGCCAATCTAACGGGTTCGCATCACTACCAGGCTGGAGCAGCGAATCAGAAAGGCAACATGTCTCTGAGCATGCCTAGTGTCGTAACACTGGCGTGCACTTTAAAATCAGGCGTGGACTGACGTTGTGAAAGGAACCGCTGATGTTACACGTGATTGTTTTAAATAGCGAGTAACACTAATTCATCACAGGTCCACTTTAAGTTGAATTTTTGTGAAATGTCCATGAAACACACTCGCTCCTCTTCCTGCATTCTCATGTTTTCTCTCAAGTAAAAAAAATGCACTGACACCGGAGACTCCTTCCCTGACCTCTGTGTATCGTCGGGTTTAAAACTTTAGATGTAACGATGTATTTAAGGAAGCTGTTTTTCTGCAGTAATCACCAGGATGTGAAACCAGTTTTAAAGTATGTGGATGTGGTTTACAGTTAACACTAAATCAAATACAGTGTACACACACTCACGCACACACACACTCCTCCTGCGCTTCTCTCTGATGCGGTGCCATCAAGCGGCTTTGAGACTCGGCCAACGAGAAGCTCGGGTATGCGAAGTGTCATCGATCCACATGTGCGCAACAGACACTGGTGTTAAACACAATGCCGCAGTTCTGATTTAATCTTTTATTTAAAAATAACAGCGATTTGTCAGAAATCATTACTATCCGTTCACAAAAAAATAGTATTACAATTAAATACTTTCAAAGTACAAAGGACATAGCGGAGCTCCTGAGTGGAGCACCATAGGCATGGAGCGTGATTTGGATGGTTGTCCCGTGCCCGTGCCACAGGAAACCCAATAAGGCTGCTGCGCCGATGAGTTAATGCTGACTGGATGTATGTATTGTTGTTTATTCTGTGGGAGTCTGAGTGGTGGTGGATGAGCCTCTATTTTTTCATTATTAATAATAGAGACTCATACACCACCACTCAGACTCACACAGAATAAACAACACACTATCTAACTCAGGTAGACAGACAAATGATTAGAAAGCAAAACACAGAACATGAACTCGTCAAATGGACAATTAAACTAACAAAACAGGTAATACAAATGAAAACAGAAATCAGTGAGTGAAAGGCGGGGAAAAGAAAACTCAATGGTAACCTTTCCTTCTTTCGCTTCAGACCGTAGTTAGAAAAAAAAACGACTTTATTTATTTATCCACGTATTTATTTCCTCCAGGGCTCAATTTGATTCATTACTCATACTCTCTCTATATATATAATGGGTGGCACCTTATTCTCCCCATGCATGTGTGGGTTTCCTCCAGGTATTCTGGTTTCCTCCCACAGTCCAAAGACATGCACATTAAACTAGTTGTTGCAAACCGCCCCAGGTGTGAATTTGAATGGTTGTGAAGCATAAAGTCTCCACCTCCGTGCGTGATGGCGTGGACAGTGTTCTTGTGATTATAGTCAGCATTTCTCTCCTGGTGGAGAGAATACAGAGAGTCGAGTTGCCAAGGAGCTCAATTTTGGTCTTATCTGACCAGGTGACATTTTCACAAGCGTTCTCTGAATCATTCAGGATATGGATGGACCTGTACATGTACGGTCATGAGCAGGGGGCCATGCAAGCGCTGCAAGAACAGAGTCCGTTAGGACTGTGGGTCCAAACTGCATTATCATTAACAAACTCCTCCTGTGTAGTTCTAGACTCATCTCGCACTCATGACCATCCTGACACCACAGGGTGCTCCAAAGCACATGGAGCTCCAGACCGAAGGCAAGTGATGGTTCTTAAATTTTTGAATATTCACACGAATAGTTGTCTCCTTCTCGCCAAGTCTTGCAGCCCATTTGAGCCGTCTCCATGTCTACAGACTTCTCCCCGATGCGCTTTAACAGCTCTTTGTCCTGGCCCATTGTGGTGGAGATGATGGAATAGCAGAAACAGGTGCCTTTAATGCAAGTAACAAATCGAGATTCACGAATTGCCCTGAGGTGTGAGTGGGAATGGTTGTGTTCGTTGGCCCTGAGATGGACTGGTGAGCTCTTCGGGGTGTACCCCGCCCTCGCCCAGAGACAGCTGAGATAGGATCCAGCCTCCTCGCAACCCTAAATAAATTAAATTAAAGAAAAAAAAAATATATATATATATATATATATATATATATATATATTGGGGCAGCCGTAGCCTAATGGTTAGAGAAGTGGCTTTGGGACCGAAAGCTTGCTGGTTCGATTTCCAAAAGTGCAGGAAAAGCTTTGTGGCGGTGGGGGAGTGAGCTGCACCTTCCCTTCCTCCAACCTCACGGCTGAAGTTTTCCTATAAAACAAAATACAAAACTCTAATATATTCAAAAATAAGATGCAATAAAATAACTTTAAAATAATAATAAAATAAAAATGTATCCAAGATGGCACGGTGGCGCAGTGGTTAGCTTGTCTGCCTCACGGCAAGAAGGTCCTGGGTTCGATGCCCGGGCTCAGAGCATTTCTGTTTAAGGGTTTGCATGTTCTACCTGTGCTTGGGTGGGTTTCCTCCACGTACTCCAGTTTCCACCCACAGTCCTAAGACATGCACAATAGGCTAATTGGCGGTTCCAAATTGCCCCTTGGTATGACTGTGAGTTTGAATGGTTGTATGTGTGATTTTTTTTTTTCACTGTTTTTTAAGTTTTCAGAAGCTACCAGAAATCAGGCTGATCCGTACAATTCTTTTTTTATTGTTACTTGTAATATCTGTTAATTTTTTAAAAAGTGAAACGTGTATACATTTATAATGATGTATTATATACTGTGTGTGCATTTATTTATTTTTTGCTGAATGCTAGCAGCTCAGTGGAACAGTAATGGATTGTCAGTGTTTAAAGTCATCAATCACACACGCCTCGGCTCCTCGTCTTGTCGTTTAGCCGGACTGATATCGGCACTTTGGTCTTTATTTATTAACCGAGTCGCAGTCAGAGGAGCAGACGAAGCTAATTCGGTGTAGCGTTGCGTTTATTAAAGCGCCATCTTTCCCGCCAGAGCGTCAGATAGCCATCAGATCATTTCCTGTTTCCTCGGCAGATCGGTGACGTTGGTGGCTTAGCGTGTTAGCAAGCGTATAAATCTTCTCTTATCTCTTCATGCACAGCGAGGTTTTAGTGAACGAGGAGCCAAAGACACGAGGACATGTTGGACAATAACGGTGGCAGATGGTGACGGCTAATAACGTAGCATCTTGTATGGGACAGAATGCAAGCATTCAAAGTACTTAAATTTTTATTTTTATATTCATCCACTAATGCTAACGCTAACAACTTCACTGTCAGTACATCCTTCCAGTGTTTAGCTTTTCACACATTACTCTAAATACATACACTCCGCTCTCTCTCTCTCTCTCTCACACACACACACACACTTCACTAACATGCACTCTGCTAACACACACTCAACTATTACACACTCTCAAGACACACTCTGCTAATACAGACGCCGTCTAATACACACTCCGCTAACACACAGTAAAGTAGCGTTAACTTTTTTTTTTTAATAATTACGCTTTTTAAATGACAGATTCTTTCTTGTCTTTTTAATTCTTTTATTTTAATTAAATAATAACACAATTCATTTGATTTCTTTATTTAGTAATATTATTATTATTATTATTAGTATTACTATTTTACCTTTGTTCCATTTTTACTTTTTTATTTTATTTTATTTTGTTTTTCAATTTTTTTTTCCTTTGGTATTTTTATTGCTCAAGCTTGTTCTAGGTTTTTTTTGTCTCCTCTTTTATTTGTTGTTCAGGTTCTTGAGTTTAAATCATTTGAAAAAAAATTTTACCCATTTTTTAATTTTAAGCTTAATTTTCTTTTGGTTTTCTTTTTTACTTTGGATTTTTTTTTATTCTTTATTTTTTCAGGCTTCTTTTGTTTGTTTAATCTTTATTCATTAAATCTTTTTTTAGTCTTTCACTCCAGATAATATTTCCTTTTTTGTTCTTTCCTTTTTATTATCCTGTCTTTCTTCCCAATTCCTCTGGCACATTCTTTTCTTTTTAAGACTTTTGTAGTTTGTATTTAAATTATTTTTGTAATTATTTATTTTTGTCTTTTTCTTTATTTCCTTTCTTTTCTTCAGTCTCTCTCTCAGGAACATTAATGCACTTTAAAGTTGTTTACGGAGCTTTGAATTTTCTGTAAGTTTTTTTTTTTAGTACAGAAGTTTCCAGCAGGAGGAAGTCCAGTGGTCCAACACTGAACCCGTGTGTGTGTGTGTGCACTGATGTGTGTGTAATGATTATTTTGGAGTTGACGTGACGGAGTGATTTAACAGTAGAAATTCCCGTCGTGGTGCACACATCAGGAGTTCGGAAAGCAGACGGAGACCAGATGAGGGCCGGTTAACCGCCATCGGCATTATTTATGGTCTCTCTCTTTCTCTCTCTCTCTCTCACACACACACACACACACACAGTCTGCTGTCCTTAAACAGTTGAAACAAAAGCACTTGAAGACAAATTTGGCTTCACTTTCATCTCAAAATAACCATAACTGTCACTAACACTTAAATCACACATGTGTGTGAGTGTGTGTGTGTTTGTGTGTGTGTGTGTGTTTTCCCTTCCCGATAATTACTGGAAGTTCCACGTTGGAGAATGTAAACAGGTTATGGAAATATAATTATAATATAAATACGTTTATTGCATGAGTTTTGTTTTTAATCTCTGCCTGTAACTCAGTGAATAATTACAGGCTGTCACTTTACACTTTTAGACGAGAGTCGAGGCTCCACGTCTATCGGTTTCACCCTGGAGCTGTTGTTATCCTGAAGAAAACGCTCATTCTCAGTACACAAAGGACCTTCGCATTCAGAGACGCCGAGCCATTAGACCCATCGGAGACTTCTACATCACGTGATGAAATCACATGAAATCACATGAAGACATCACATGACCAAATCACATGAATAAATCACATGACCAAATCAAACGAATAAATCACATGACCAAATCACACGAACTAATCACACGAACCAATCACATGAATAAATCACATGACCAAATCACATGAATAAATCACATGACCAAATCACATGAAGAGATCACAAGAAAACACATGACCAAATCACGACAACATCCCGTGAACAAATCACATGACATCACATGACCAAATCACATGACATCACATGAACAAATCAAATGATGACATCACATGACCAAATCACATGAAAAAATCACATGACCAAATCACATGTAAGAATCTTGAAGAAATCACATGACCAAATCACATGACGACATCACATGATGGCATCTCATGAACGAATCACGTAACCAAATTACATGACCAAATCACATGATGGCATCGAATGAACAAATCACATGACCAAATCACATGTCCTCACATGACCAAGTCACTGAAAGATTCATAAGGAAATCACATGACCAAATCACATGATGGCATCGCATGAACAAATCATGTGACCAAATCACATGTCCCCACATGACCAAGTCATATTCAATTCAATCATATGAAAGAATCATGAAGAAATCACATGACCAAATCACATGAAGAGATCACATGACCAATCACATGAAAAAATCAAATGAAGAAATCACATGTGAATCACAATCACTCTTTGGTGGTGAAACAGTCGAATGTGAGGGGCACAGACTCACTTGCAATCACAGATATGGGTGGGTCCTGTACCTGGCAGTGGGTTCACGGTTCTTACACCCGCCTGTTTTCATATTTTATTTTTCTGAGAACGTCGTACCATTATTCCTCTAACCCAACTCCCACACAGTTCTTATTTCAGAATGGTGACATCAGACCATCTCCGTCACATGATCTAATCACAGGATCTAATCACATGATTCAAATTGGACATCTGACTATAAATAATTATTACAACTATTACATTACTAACATTATAAACTTATATGAAATTCACAAAAAAAAATTTAAGTACAAAAAATTAAATAAGCATATGTTTCCTTTATTTCTTCCTTCCTTCTTTCCTCTCTTTATGTTTCTTTCTTTCTTTGTCATGAGCTCTCCACGCTGTGATGTTCGACGTGGCGCCTCCCCTTGCTGGCACTGGTGTACGAACCTTGCGCTGGAGCGAGGTGCATCACTTCTCACTGAACATTAGCACTGCAGAGACATTTGACCTACAAATGCAAATAAATGTCACCCATTGCGGCCCATTACGCCGTTTACATTACGCAGATCACCCTGTCCAAGCTCACCTCACCTCCTCGCCTTGTTCGCGTCACCGCTTTTTGACATCTGATTTGTTTTAACTGGTTTCAGAATTTATTCTCCATTCGAAGCTAAAACACGCAGACTCCCGCACATTAGCGCTCCGCGGCTTTCGAAAACTTAAATAAACACCAGGAGCGTAAAAACCTGCCATGTACATTATCATCCCGTGTACGTTACATAAGTACAAGGGTCCGAAATTCAGAAACTCAGGGTTATTCTTCATTCAGATTGCTCTGTGGTTTATTTAAAGTTTAAATGTCAGAATTAAATCAATTAAATCAGTTTGTGATCGAATCGTCTCACTCTATAGCATCATGCTAACTACAACAGCATGATTCCTGTGTTCCCGTCATCGCAGTTCCACCCCGACAGCAGCCGTAATAACTGTTGTACCATTTTTCATTTTCCTAAACAAGGAATCAATTTACAGCTTACCCAGATTGCATTGCTACATTCTGAGAAAGCTTTAAAAGGGCTAACAATTAAACATGCATAAAATTAGAGATCTCCAAAAAATATAACATTCTTTAAACTGATATCCATGTAGGAAAGAAAGATGTCAAACCTGCTAATTAGCAAACTAGGCTGTTAGCTTGTTAGCTAATAGAATGCTAGTCAAGTTTCTTTAACCTCTATGGCATCCGTTAATGTCAGCTAGGCTAGTAACTCTGCAAGGCTAGTAAGTGCGCATGCTACGTAGGATTTTAGTAGTTTTTTCTGTTAAGCCTTAGTATGGTACGCTAATAGGGAAAAGTGTGTGGGGGGGTTAGCCACCTACTAGCATTGTAGTGAGGCTCAAGCCTATCTCAGCCAACTCTTGGCGAAGGCGGGGTACACCCTGAACAGCTCACCAGTCCACTGCAGGGCAACATACACATAACCATTCACACTCACTCTCACACCTAGGGACTACTTGTAACAGCCAATTAGCCTACTGTGCATGTCTTGGGACTGGGGAGGAAACCAGAGTTCGCGGAGGAAACCCACACAAGCATGGGGAGAACAGGCAAACACCACACAGAAACGCCCTCACCGATCCCGGGACTCGAACCCAGGACCTTGTTGCTCTGGGGTGACCGTGCTAACCACTGCACCACCAATCTTGCACAGCAGACTTCTTGTAAACATGAATGAGTTTACTCAGTGACCCGAGTACAGAATCTTACAAATAAATAATAAATATTCCCTCTGTGCTTAGAATAAGTAAAACTTTTTTTTTTACTTTTAAATAAAAAAACAAAATCCTTCCAGACCCTGTCAACTTGGACTTTAAGGGAACCTGTGCTAAAGTCCTGAACTTAGAGTTTCTGTTACTCGGAGGAAGAATTCGCCGCGAACCCGTCCTGACAGATCAGACAAAGCATCGTGACGGTGAAACAAGAGCCACTTTTATGAGGTCCGTAACACAAGCCCCGGGGGCCGCTGGGAAACAGATCCACCGATGAAAAAGAGGGCTGAGTTCCATCTTTCATGTGCACCTCGCTTTTATTTTGGCCGGCAGACACAAATGACAGACAATTAAGACGGCACAAAGGCGAGGGGGAAATTCGGTCGTGGCCCAGATGACCCCGGCCGTACCTGACCGCGTTTCATGTGCGCCTCTTTTATAAAATTCCAAGAAAAACCTTTCAGGAGGAGAGAATAGAACAAGGTAAAGACTTTCAGTTGGAAAGCAAAATAAACTTCTACGGATCAAAAAGCGCCTCACGAAGCTAAAGCCGCATGTTTTATTCAGCTAAAGTAGCATTTCGCTGGAAAGGCGCATGACTCGATAGACCTGCAGTGTGTGAGAATCGTCTGCGGACTCTGAAGCTCTTGCAGAATAGCGCCAAGTAAACAGACCTACCATAAATTAGCATGTACATGAATATCCTGCAGGGCAGCATGGTGGCATTGGGGTTAGCTTCACAGCAAGAAGGTCCTGGGTTTGAGTTCCATGCTTGGCTCGGGCGTTTCTGTGTGGAGTTTGCACGTTCTCCCTGTACTTGTGTGGGTTTCCCTCTGGGTACTCCAGTTTCCTCCCAAAGTCCAAAAACATGCACATTAGGCTAATTGGCTGTTCAAAATCACCCCTAGGTGTGAGTGTGAATTGTTCTGTGTGTGTGTGTGTGCATGCGTGTTGACCCTGAGATGGATCCAGGTGTACCCCACCTTCGCCCAGAGTCAACGTGACCATAGTAGACTTAAACTCTTCAGCAAATAACTTTCACCAAAGCGAGGACTGAATAGCTGTGAGCTGTGCAGCCTCTTGCACTTGATTAGCAGGGAATGCGCGATAGGCAATCTAGCCAGAGGTTTTAAAAAAATACTAAAATTCTTTATTTAGCTCAAATTTCATTTATCTATCTGAATAAATCTTCTTCTTAATATTGAAATGTAGCTTTAAATGAATTCCGTAGACACGTATAAACTTACACGTTTATGTAAAGTGTAGAAATAAAAATTTAAAGATTAAAATATTTTCACACCATAAAGAGAACGACATCTGATTTTAGTAACTGAGACAGAATTAGCACCTCTTAATTATTAGCTAAGAATTAGCCGTTAGCTAAAGCCATTATAGCTTTCTTAAACTCTAAAACCTTAGCTAGCATGATGATGCAAACTAGCTGCTAATAGTTAGCATAATCAATACGGTGTGTTTTACTGTTAGGAAATTAGATCAAGAGTTTATGAACGGAGGGAAAGCAGCGAGGTTTAAACAAATCAAAGAACAAAAAAATTATTTAAACACGGTCACAACTGTACATTCGTGCTAGCATGATTTTTTAGAATGCACTGCAACTTCTGTTAAAAATGTCATCCTTCAAATTATTACTTGTTTTACTAGCAAGCTAAAAAAAAATAGCTTTAATTTTTTTATGCGAACAAAAAAACCCGAAACTTTAATGCTCATCAGCGTTCAAGTTGCAGCGACGCATCCTCACTAGAAAATTCCATTAGCGTTAGCTCAAGTTGTTTCATTTCTGGCTTAATGCGTTCATTTTGTGACTCAGGTCCAACACCTAAAACTTCAGACAGATTAAAAAAAAAATGTGATGCGGCAACATCTCTCTCTTCTGTTAACAAGACTTTTGAGCAAGAAATACGCCTTGTGCTACGATGCTAACGTGAATTAGAATTCACACACACACAAGCTGTGATAATCCAGGCATGGTGTCAATATTTATGTAGAAAGACTGAGCAGGTTTTTAATCTACTTTTGACAGAGAATTATGCCGCGAAATATGGCGCTAATCACTCTGTCTAGCAGAAGAAGTCGGAAACGCTACCCGGCGCTAGCTCTTAATCAGGCCTCCATCTTGCCGTTGGTGGATTGTTTGATGAGGCGGCGGCGAGAGATTGCGAGCAGGATTGCATTTTTAATGAAGAGCTGAAAAGCTTATTCGTCCATCTGTGCTAGCGCTTCGTCCCATCATGCTAATAAAGTTGTTTGTCTCGCTTGATCTCTTCATCAGAAGCCGTCGATTAGCCAGGCTTCTCCGATCGTAGAGCGGCGCCAGACTAAAAATTGACCCGGATTTATCATTTTTATTTACCACCATGTAGTTATGGGGGGTACAATTTTTCACACTGAACTAAAAACGTCCACTAAGAATGTATTTTTTTTATTCACACCTCAACTCAGAGGTTAAAGTTTATCAGTTTTTACTCTTTTTTGTTTTTGCAAGATTTTCTAGAACAAGACTTTCATAAAGTCTAATCAATCTGCAGTAGAGGTCAAGTTACACTTGACCAAGATATGAACCCGGTACAGCTTTGTTGTGGTTGGGCTGTTGACATCACGTGGGTGAAGTGATTTTGAACCATGTCTTTGAGGACAGATATTTTGAAGTCAGATATTTTATAATCCCCAGAGCTTGCGTTGTTCCAGAGGTTCAGGAAGCACTATGAAATGATCAGGAGCTGGATATGCTTAACCTAAAACGCCTTGCTCACTGGGCGTACAGTGTGCGGCGAATGATGGCGAAGGCGACGAATGAGGGCAAATTGAAAATCCGTGACTTCGACACGATTTTTTCCACTTTCGCAGCCAATTTCTGCAAAATCACCGTCCTCTTTTCACACCCATAGCATGTTAACTATGCTTCAACTGTGCATTGGGACAGGGTTGCATTCGCCACCATCATGTTTCCTTCGCCACCAGTGCACTAGCTGCGTGCTAGAAATGTCCCCTTCGCCAACACGTTGGGAAGACTCAGGGAAGACAAACGTGGCAAACAAAACACGAAAAAAGGTGTACAAAAGACGCATTTTGGCATTCATAACACGGTAGTGATTACGTAACAGGTCGAACGTGCTCCTTCGCCAGACCTTGGCAATAATTTCAAACGTTTGAAATTTCTACGCAGCCAGCACTCTCGAGACGAACTGCTGCGAACTTGCCACCAATTTTGCATTTACATCTAACACGTACATCTGCGATTTTTTTGTGAAAAATCCTGTTCATGACATTCGCCACCACATTCGCCCCAGTGAGCAAGGGGTTTGAATTTCCAGTACTGGAAAATGTAACAACCTCAGTGATCTACTAGGCAAGGAGTCCTTGCTGTTATTCAATTTGCTGAACATTTATTCGCCATTCATGTATTTACCAGTGGAAGAATTTAATGGATTTCATTTATACAGCGCAGGGTTACTTCGTTTCCATGCACTGTGGGTGAGTGACATGAATTAATGAGAGGCAATCATACTATCTGAACTAGCATACAGCAGTCTCAAACCCCCAGCGGCTATACAACTCTTGCTGCTTATTCAGCACACTGAGTTAGGAAACCTTCTACCTCACGATGCATGAATGAAACGAATTGATGAATGATGAATGAAATGCCCTGGCGGGTTAAGCGAGCGGTACACGCTCACATGGAAGCCAGTTCTCTTCTTTAACAGCGAGGACAGTGTTAGTACCCTTGTTTGACTATGTGAGTTCAGAGAGTGGCTCTGGCAAACCTCAGTGGAAGGCGCGCCACAAATTAAGGGGGAAAATTTGGTGCAAGGTTGGCCCGGATTTGAACCCTCAACCTACAGCCCGGGAGCAGACGCCCTAAACACTGAGCCATTTCGCTGGTCAAAAATGTCTCATTTCTTAATAGAAATTATTAAATTAGAGCTCTAAACTGTGTGAGTGACTGTGCAGAGGGAAGTGTGAAGTTGAGAGAACGATCAAAACATGTTGCAAGTTGTTGAAAAGGACAGAAGAATGAGGCCTGATTTGAGAAAAATAAAAACCAAAAACATTTAAAAACTGTTGAACATACTTTGTGAATGGTATTATATGTCATCATAAAAAATTTAATGGACAACAACCAGGTTGTAATAAATTGTTGTTTCATAAATGTTTTAATTCGAGTGTGTGTGTGTATATATATATATATATATATATATATATAGTGTTTAGTGCACATTTTAATATGTTAGCGTTTCTGTAGAAATGGTGAGACACCTATAGTAACGGTGTAACAGTTTTTTTGGTGAAGTTTTGTGCAAGGAGAAATGTGTTTATGGAACACTGATGAAAGGAGTCACATGGGAGTCTGAAGGGTGAAGTCATATGGAAGGGGTTGGATAGAGGAAGGATGGGAGGAGTCGGATGGGATGAGAGAGCAGGAGTTTGGTTGGGAGGAGTCCGATGGGATGAGTCAGATGGAAGGAGTTGGATGGGAAGAGTCAAAAAGGAGGAGTCAGATGGGAGGAGTCGAATGGGAAGAGTCAGATAGCAGGAGTCCGGTGGGAGGAGTCGGATGGGAAGAGTCAGACAGAAGGAGTTGGAAGGGAGGAGTCGGATGGGAGGAGTGAGATGTAGGGAGTTGGATGGGAGGAGTCGGATGGGATATGTCGGATGGGAGAAGTCAGCTGGAGGGAGTCGGAGGGGAGGAGTCGGAGGGGAGGAGTCAGATAAAAGGAGTGGGATGGGAGGATTCAGATAGAGGAAGTCGGATGAGAGGAGTCAGATAGAAGGAGTGGGATGGGAGGAGTCAGATAGAAGGAGTGGGATGGGAGGAGTCCAGTGGGATATATCGGATGGGAGGAGTCAGATGGAGGGAGTTGGATGGGAGGAGTCAGATGGGATATGTTGGATGGGAGGAGTCAGATGGAGGGAGTCGGATCGGAGGAGTCAGATAGAAGGAGTGGGCTGGGAGGAGTAGGATGGGATATGTTGGTTGGGAGAAGTCAGATGGAGGGAGTCGGATGGGAGGAGTCAGGAGTGGGATGGGAGGAGTCGGATGGGATGAGTCAGATGAAGGGAGTCGGATCGGAGGAGTCAGATGGAAGGAGTGGGTTGGGAGGAGTAGGACGGGATATGTTGGATGGGAGGAGTCAGATGGAGGGAGTCGGATCGAAGGAGTCAGATAGAAGGAGTGGGATGGGAGGAGTCAGATGGGATATGTTGGATGGGAGGAGTCAGATGGAGGGAGTCGGATCGGAGGAGTCAGATGGGAAATGTCAGATGAAGGGGAAGGAGTCAGATGGGAGGAATCAGATGTGAGGAGTCAGAAGGAGTGGGATGGATGGAGTCGGATGGGATATGTAGGATGGGAGGAGTCAGATGGGAGGAATCAGATGGGAGGAGTCTCCAGTGTCAGTGTTTTATAAAACTTTGACTTTAGGTTTTCAAACTGTTCCATTAAACCCAAACCGTGCCCCTTCCTCCTTATTCTCCTCTTCCTCCTGGCCCTTCACCGCTGTGTAAACACGTGTTAAAGACGTTTATCCGGCCCGTAGCAGGCGTATCCACTACCGTTCAAACCCCTGGCTTTTTTTTTCCTAAATGATTCAATTTGCCTAATCTTGTTCAGATTTGCTGCACTCGCAGGCATCCTTTCTTCACATTTACATATCTGTACTGAGGAGAGAGTGTGCACTTCCTAGGGGCTAAGGCAGAGGGACGACATGCAGCTGATGTGTTTCAGATAAGCAGTGCACCTTGGGGGGGGGAGAGCAGAGATAGAGATAAAGAGAGAGAGATAGAGAAAAAGAGAGAAAGAGAGAGAGAGAGAGAGAGAGAGAGAGAGAGAGAGAGGGAGATTGACAGAGATAGAGAGAGTGAGTGAGAGAGCGAGAGAAACAGAAAGAGACAGACAGAGAGAGAGAGATACATATAGATAGATAGATAAACAGATAGATAGATAGATAGATAGATAGACAGATAGATAGATAGATATAATTAGAGAGAGATATAGATAGATAGATAGATAGATAGATAGATAGATAGATAGATATAATTAGAGAGAGATATAGATAGATAGATAGATAGATAGATAGATAGATAGATAGATAGATAGATAGATATATGTAGAGAGAGATATAGATAGATAGATAGATAGATAGATAGATAGATAGATAGATAGATAGATAGATAGATAGATAGATA
>JAQMYF010000001.1:69324077-69334095 GCA_030014195.1 Neosilurus mollespiculum
ATCATCACTACCACCACCACCATCTCCACCATCTCCACTATAAACACCACCAACCCGTCTCCACTATCAACACCACCACCCAATCTCCACTATCAACAGCACCACCCCATCTTCACCACCCTGTCTCCACTATCAACACCACTATCTGTCTACATCATTATCACCACCACCCCATCTCCACCATCAACACCACCACGCTGTCTCCACCATCACTACCACCACCTCCACCACCCCCATCTGCACCATCATCACTACCACCACCCCCATCTCCACCATCAACACCACCACCCCATCTCCACCATAAACAGCACTATCTTCACCACCATCACCACCATTATCATCATTACCATCACCGCCACTCTTTCCATCACCAGCATCACACCAATCACACAACCATGACCATCATCACCACTAGTACCATCACCAAATCTATCACTATCACTAAATTCATTACAAAAAATAAAGAAAAGAAAAAGGCAACAAACACATTAAAATCCCGAGATTTGTTTGTAAAGTATTTTAATATTTTGTGGAAATGTTGCAGTATTAAATGATGTATTGTTGGAAATCTTTGTATTTTGTATTTGTTCTACTTCGATTATATTTTAGTCTTTAAAAGTGAAGAAAGACTTTTCTGTGTTTAGAAAATAAACTACCTGAGAAGCTTTCGCAGCACTTTGACAGTGTATTCAGGAAATAAGCACTAGTGTCATCACATTCGTTTTTCCTCCCTCAACGCCGAGCGAGAGATGATGCCATTTTAGCCGACATGGCTCAAATAATCACGCTCTCGGTCCTCTGACACCCGACATTGTCACGCAGAATGCTAGTTTCAGCTCATCTTCTGTAGACCTGACTCAGGCTGAAGAAGTGCTAGCGCTGCTGTTTGTACAGGAGACGAGCAGATCGATAGGACATGCTACGTTTAGGGAGCAATCCTGAGCCTGAGAGGCTATCTTTGTAGCAGGTGTTATCTTCGTTCTCGTTTTTAACTCATCATATATTTTTTTTCTTTTTAGATTGTTTGTTATAAAAAGCATGTAGCAAGAAACATTTACTTGTAAGTCAAAGCAGAACTTTAAGCTATTGTTGTTTTTCATGCGCTGGCTATTAGCAAGTTGTGTTTGGGGGTAAACAGGAATTTTGTTTTTGAGAATTACAGCGTAATTGCTATTTCAACGTAAATACCAATGGCTTTTAAAATAAAAATCAGGGGAAACATTGCTAGCAAGCTGTAAAACACTCCTTGCAGTGATAAAGAAGCTATGCTAGCTAGAAGGAAAGCATTAAAAATGTGACAAATGTAAAATGTATTTTATGTTGTTTTAGTATTCACGTGTAAACACGTATATGCTTATGAGTATGCAAACTGTAAATGAGTGTGAACTCATTTACACTTTGTTAGCTAACTGACTAACAAACACTAGTTAGCAAATTAGCTTCACATATGCTGTCAAGTTGTGTTATGCTTAGCTAAATGGATTTTCAGTTTGTGAAAAGATAGAAGAATAAACACCATTAGTTCTACACTTTAAACCGCAATTTTTATGTAAATGTACAAAAAAAAAAAAAACATAAAACAACCTTCAAATTTTTCCATATCTACTGTACAAAGATGCCCATGGTTTATTTATGGGGCGGGGCAAATGCTTTATAGAGAGCGTCTAATTGGACATAAATGACCATATGTAAGATGAGTCATTATATTTGGTAAACTGTAAAACAAAAACATTTTTAAGACAAGAACGCTAGGAGAGCGCAAACCTCCGCCAAGCTATTTTTAAAAATATATATAAAACACCCAGGAACTATATAGCACCCTCGGCTGGTCTGCTGTAATAGCACACTTCTAAAAAAATTTAAATTAAATAATCTATCTTAAAATGCTAAATAATCCTTTAAAAAATGCTGCAATCCATAATTTGGTCCAGATCATCTCCAAAATCAAATATAGTCTTTCTTATCTGAAGCGCCACGTGTAGTGGAGATTTCAGGAAAATCCGCACATGATGTTTTACATAATCTTGCTAACACGCACACACAAACCACGTTTAGGAAACATAACCTGATTGGTGGAGGAATCAAAAAAAATCGGAATGAAAATGCAGTAAGCTTTGATGTAAAGTAGAAAAGAGGACGTGAAAGGTTGCGGCGTGAATTCACGTTTAACTTCCCAGCCTCTTAACACTCTGTCGGTTCTCTTTTAGTGCAACTGCAGCTCAAACGCCAACACATTATTAGACGGAAGCCAGCACACAATAGCCGCCCTTTGAATTAGCGCTTTCCAGGGGCCGATAAATTTTCATTGGAGGTCAAGACTGCTGGAGAATCCGCTAATAAATTTTATTATCTCCTCAGCCATGCTGAAAAACAGCTGTTTTGGTGCTGTAGCCGATAATTCAGGGAGAGGAGCTCTTTGTCCGTGGGGTCACAATGGAGCCTGATCGATCCAAGGAGCCGGTCAGCGGCGAGTGCTTGTCATCCGAATAAAAAGGCCATTATTTCGGTGAGAATTAGCACCGCCACTTCCTGTCCTCCAACAACCCCCCCACCCCACCCCCTCCACACACACACACACACACACACACACACCGCTCTTCTCTCTCTTTCTCGTAATCATCGGCATCTCTTTCTTTAAAAAAAAAAAAAAAAAAAACAATGGTCCCTGCTCGAAAATAATGGGCGGTGAGGTGGCAGTTGATGAGAAGGAAAGAAAAGACGATGAGACCAGCGTCACAAAAGGGGACGGTGAAAGGTCAAAGGTTAGCGCTGTGATCTTATTGTTGTCTGACTTTTTTTTTTCTGTTAATGTTCGGGAAAAAGGAAGCTGCTATATTTCACTCGGAATTCACCCCATTGTAACTTGGGAAAATAATCAATGAGGTGAGACAATATAATTGGGCAGCACTGAATTATGGAATTGCGGCGGCGGAGGAGGACGCATGCAAGAGTCGCTGAGGTCATAACAAGGACGACGGACAAGAGAAATGGATGTTTTGGGATTATTTACCCTTTCGTTTCATTGGTTCCTGATTTCATTGCAACTTAAACGCCCATGTAATTTATTTCATCATAAATTTTATTTAAATCTGTATCTTTTTCATCTCCGGTGCCGTGATGTGAGTAAACTTTTCCCTGCGTCACGGCAAGTTCCCCTCGTAAATTACTGTTAGATTACCGCATCTAAACAGCGCACCGTGCTCGATATAGATCCCATCCATTCTCCAATTTGAGCGCTCGCTCCGTTCCAAGTGATTAATACGCCCCAATTTTCTGAGAGATAGTTTTCTTCTATCGCGCGGATCCATTTTCACGCGACGCGAGATCGAAAGTTAGCGCCCGCCGGCATAATTGATGACCTCCCCAGTCGAGCACTCTCATATTTATCACCGCACGACCTTTTTGTCCGCTCTCATCAATCATAAATTAGGGGAGTGCGGCCCGATTCGCCCTTTGTCCTCTCACGGTTTGGGTTTTGGCCACTAACGGGGAGGAAATCTGCAGTTCAGCACCTCTGCTGTTCGGGGCAGATGGTCATCGGCTCCGGGCATCTGTCAAACTCGCTATTAGCGCGATACATCTACTGTAGGGTCCAAAAGTCAGAGTGCGCCACGGAGAAGAGGTAGCAACACTCAGCCGAGCATGCTAAATCCACTCAATATCACGCACTTATCCTTAATGGTTAGCGATATTTACCATCCTAGCGGTTAATTCTTAATTTAATCATCCAAGGTGCAAATATTGATCATATTTGTGCCTTGCTAATGTTAGGTAGTAAAAGAGCTCACATCTGTAACTGGCTATGGCTAGCAAGATTCTCTAACTAGCATAACTAGCATATACGTTTGAGTTGTGTTCACTAGCAAAATAAAATGTATGCTGACATGAACAAAACCTTGTACAACCTTTCCTTTCTTGAATTTCATGCTAATTCTGAGCTTAGCAAGAAAGAATTTCTTTTTGCGCGAACGTGTGGACTGTTTACTTTTTTTACGCAATATTTTTCTTCTTCAGCTAAACAGCAAGCGTTAAAAAAAGTAAAATTAAATAAAATTAAGTCGATTTTCTGAAGGGGAAAGGAAGCAAGACATGAAAGCAATGCGTTTGTGTGTGCAAGTTAGCTACAGGTATAGCTACAGTATAAACCCGCTATGGTACCCCATCACAATGCTCTGTATTCGCTAGCTAAAAAGAAACACTAATAAAAATGCAGGTAGGGATAAAACGTGACATTTTTCATGCTAACGGTGTGTAGGAATATGAAATATGTAGTAGATGATGATTGTACATTGGTACAGCCTTTAGCGCTCAGCAGCGAAGTCAGTTCAGTGGGAAATCTGCATTTACATCATCGTTTAACGATTTAATATGGCGCCCGAAGCGTCAATCAGACGAAGGGACATCTTTCTGTTCCACTTCTGCACATGCCTCTCACATCTCTCTCTCTCTCTTTCTCTCTCTCTCTCTTTCTCGCTCTCTCTCACACTGAAGGCACTTATTAATATTTATAAGAACTTTGGCATTAATGTTGAAACTGTGCTTTCGGGGGGTTTTAGCCCCGTGCCTCTCCTTTAATGCCGATTAAACCCGAGTAAAAGGAATAATTCATCATCCTCACACTGTTTTTCCCCCCTGAAGTCCCCGATGAAGCCAGGTCACTAATTACAGAGCAAAATCCCACCCAATTACAGGATTTTAAAGCAGCGAGTTTATTGCTAAGGAAGATCCGAGCGCTCCTGAACCATGCTGTCGGGTTTTTTCGGATCATTAGTCCCTGGATGACTTTATGAACATATCGATTTTTTTCCCCGTTGTTTAACCTCATGGCGTAACATGATCTATCTGCGGAGTGTGCGGTCACGTCTGACTGCACGGCCTGCAAACTGTTTATATTTCACACAAACAAATAAATAACAGCTTTCACAGCTTTAACTCATTGTCTTTGATTTCCGATGATTGCTAAACTTTTAAGCTAATCTATAAACCTTTTTTTAATTATTTAAATCTGTTCTAATTGTGATAATATTATATTTAATCTAAAATCTAAATTTTAGACTGGCGTCTTGTTTGAATTTTGAAGTCATCGCTCACATTTCATGCTAACTATGCTAGTTGGGGCCCGTTTGCTTTTGTTGGGTTTTTTCTAGCTATGTTTGTGCTAACTGTAAAACACTTAAGCTAACTTCGCTAACATGTAGACAGTTACCTTCTGTTTAAAATTTAGATAAAGGTTTTAATTCAGGTTTTATGTATTTTAAAATTAGAATATTTCCATTCCTTAATGTAACTAACTGTACACATTGTAAGATAGGTAAGGTAACTTCTGGACCGTAACGATTAAGCGATTTTATCTTTAAACTTGAAGCTAATTTAATGCTAATTGCAGGAATTTAAATGTAACTACCCAAGATTATGATTATTGTTATTTTGTTGTATTTTTTATTATATTTTAAGCTGAATATTAGCATTTTAAGCTAACATTTCAGATTTTAAACTCAACCTTAAACTATTTTTACTAGTTTACTAAAATAGTTAAACTAGTTTTACTAGCTGAAGCTAATGAAGTTTATGTAGTTTTATGCTAAGCTAACTTTCTTCACCATTTTCTTTATTTGAACTACTCGGATATTAAAATGATCTATTTAGATAGCGGACTCTTCGCTTTTGTTCAAATGTTGAGCCGAGTTTAAACGAACTCCTAATATCAGGTGAATTAACTTTAGAGCTTTTTTATTATTTATTTTTAAAAAATGTATAGCTTCATTTTAATATTTTTTTTTAAATAATAAGATATAATTGTTTAAATATTAATATGGTATTAATTTCATAAAGCTAAACTGTGTCATGCTCTTCGGTTAAAAGCTGAGCCGACACAAACCAGCGACAAGTTTAATGAGCTTTTCTTCCAATTAGCGTTGAATTAAAGAGGAAGGAAGCGGCGTTTGAGTTATCGTCGCACAGAATGAGTTTTAATAACAGACACTGGGAAGATCGACTGTATTCACTGTGTGTGTGTGTGTGTGTGTGTGTGTGTGTGAGAGAGAGAGAGAGAGAGAGAGAGGCTCCATACATTATCCCTCCGTGTGCTTCTGTATTTTCATTCAGTGGGAGAGTGAAGGGTCAGAGGTCATGTGAGAGGTCACCTGAGGTGACAGTTTTAAGAAGAAGATCTCTTTAACCTTTCAGTGTTCAGGGTGTGTTAGCACAGTGTGTGTGTGTGTGTGTGTGTGTGTGTGTGTGTGTGTGTGTTAGTACAGAGTGTTAGTACAGAGTGTGTGTTAGCCTTGTATGTGTTTTGGCATTTTGTGTGTGTGTAGCACTGTATGTATTTTAACACAGTGTGTTTGTGTTAGCACAATGTGTGTGTGCGCTTTGGCATAGTGTGTGTATGTTAGCACAGAGCAAGAGTTTTAGCACAGTTTGTTTGTGTGTGTGTGTGTGTGTGTGTATGTGTATGTGTGTACTCAGTGTGTTATATCTGTATTAGCACAGAGAGTGTGTTAGGTCAGAATGCAGTATGTGTGTATTAACGTAGTGTGTGTTTGTGCGCGCGCGTGTGTGTGTGTGTTTGAGTGTACACTTTGGCATAGTGTGTGTATGTTATCACAGAGCGAGAGTTTTAGCACAGTTTGTTTGTGTGTGTGTGTGTGTGTGTGTGTGTGTGTGTGTGTGTGTACTCAGTGTGTTATATCTGTATTCGCACATAGAGTATGTTAGGTCAGAATGCAGTATGTGTGTATTAACGTAGTGTGTGTGTGTGTGTGTGTGTGTGTGTGTGTGTGTGTGTGTGTGTGTCTGTGTGAGAAAGTAAGACAAATGGGCCACCATGATTGTCTATTTCCTCACAACTCTGAATCAATGGACTCATTATCAGTGCAATTACAGTAACACACACACACACACACACACACACACTTATCCCAAATGCAGTAAATCATCCAGGACATGTTTTCTGTCTAAAGTTTGTTGCGTTTACTCTGTGCTGGATTTATTAGGCTAATGTTGCTAATAAGTAATTAAAGCTTATAGCTGCTGGATTAGCATGTTACCTAGCAACCATGCAATACTGTGAGAAAGTATTCACCCCCTTGCATTATAACCTGGAATATGATCAGGATTATACTTCAAGTATTTTCCCTCCAAAATTAGTTGTCATCAAAAAGTCACGTGAATAACTGACTGAAGTCAACCCGTGACGTGAAACAGTCACGTGATCTCAAAAAGACATACACCTGGGGCTGGTGAGCGGCACATCGACAAAGTTAACCTGAAGATCACAGGTTTGAATCGGTTGATCTACGACCGGTAGTTCATGGGAGCTATTTGGCCGAGCTCTCACGGGAGGGAGGGATGGAATATGCTCCCGTGTCACTCACCGCGATCACCAGCCAATCCATGGGTGTCTGTGAGCTCCTTCATACAAAGGGGGTGGAAAGCACTTTACCTCTGAGTGTATTAGGCCGCCTCCAAATACACATGCACAGCAGTTGGTAAAGAGGCGGGTGGCAGCAATGCATGTCACCCAGCATGGGCATGTGCATGTTTACGCCTCTTCCTGGTTGGTGGTGGTCGAATGTCATTGGGAGGCAAATTATGGGGGGGAAACGGGTTGGAACCTAGAGTTTGTTTATGAACACAACAAAACACCCAGCAACATTAAGACCAATGAGCTCTTCATAAATAAACAAACAAACTCAAGGGGCAACAGAGTGTAAGGTACCTCCACCAGGCACAAATAGATTATTATACCTTGGCATAGTTATAATGAAATGTCTCCCCCTGGTGGGTGTTGCACATTTTTTTACCATGTGAAAAATTTTTCAAGAATTTATTTACTTTTTTTTTTTTTGAATGATCCTATACACATGGATCACCGCCAAAACTTACTGGGTTCTTTCCAGACCCAGGCCCCACCCCTCCATCAAGTTTGATTAATGTCATATCAGTAGTTAATGCATAATGCTGCTAACAGAAAAAATCTATTTAGTAAATTCCTGGATCCGGATTATATGAATGATATGGTTCCACAATGTGATGGGTTCTCGCCAGGGCAATGCCCCATCCCTCTACCAAGTTTGGCAAAAATTTACTCGGCTTGGAGGAGTATGTGATGCTCCGACCACCATGTTTCACATAATGCAGAGTGTGTTTGTGGAGTAACTGCGTGGAAAAGAAAAATAAATAAATAAATATGATGGCTTGAATTTAATGAAAAGTCAAACCGGCGATTCTCTGGACATGTGCATGTGCAGCTTCTCATACGGATGAAGCTTTGGGAATGTGGAATTGGAGAAATGCTATGGGATTGTTTCCACGAGGTTGCGCACTCACGGAGTCGGACAAAGTTCTGTTTACGCACGTGTAACCGCAGGATGCTAAACCTCATACGTTTCTCATCACAGACGCCTTTAAAACACAACCACGAGAAAACTTAACTTCCTGTAACAAACCCCGTTCAATTACGCTCGGCCTTATCAGCAGCCGCGACTGTCCCTGTTTTCCGTCCTGCACAAAAGCGTCTCGTTCACAAAGCCGTGTCATCGAGGGTGCAAAATGGCGAGACGGATGAGCGTTCCTCCCTCGTCTCGCCCCGCCAGCCGCCTGTGTTTGCCAGCCCGAGCGTTCCGAGGCCGCTCCGGCCGAGCGCGCGCCCTGAGTGGAGCGTCGGTGCGGAAAAACACATCCTCTTTCCCTCTCTCCTTGCACTTTCTCACATTTGATTATCTCCTTCTCCCACGGTTCAGAAAGAAAGGAGGACCTCTCCTCAGTTTTCAAGGGTCGATTGTTGCGTTTTCCCCAAAGAAAAGGCCGCGGCGTGTCAAATTTTATTTTGAGGTTTTCCTGATTTTAAGAGATGTGTGTGTGTGTGTGTGTGTGTGTGTGTGTGTGTGAGTCAATGAGGCCGTGTCATGTTTGAGTTCAGGGATCTTTATCGAGCTGTAAGTACGGCTTACTTTCCACAGAAAGAAGCAGCTCAGTGCAAGATTAGCATCAACATTCGTACTGCCATTTACTCCAGAATGCAAGTTCTAGCATAGCCATTTGTACTAATTTCTTTTTAACACGAAGCAAAAACTTTAAAATCTTTTACTTTTTAACCAAAAACACTCAAACGGAACATATTTCACATCACAAGATATAATATAGATTTATTCACTGCCTGAAGGCAGAGCTCCTGATAGATATCTCTACTGATAGGTGTCCGAGGCTGGTGTTACAATCAATCAATCAATCTCCCCTGCATTTCCTGACTACGGTATGAAGTGAAGGAAGGAAAGGTTAACCCTGAGTTTTCTTTTCACCGCATATCACTCACTGATTTCTGCTTTCATGTGTATCACCTGTATTATTAGGTTAATTATCTGTTTAACGAGTTCATGTTCCATGCTCCCGTTCATGTTTGGTGCTGTTTTGGTCATCAAAAGTTTTTCTGAAGACCTGACTTAGATTGTGTGTTTATTCTGTGCGAGTCGGAGTGGTAGTGTATGAGCTTTTTTTGTTATTGTTTTTGTTTTGGGGTTAGTTTCCTTACTAATAATATTCTTTTTTTCATGGTGATGTGGCAGCTTTATTGGGTTTCCTGTGCCGGCACAGACATGTCCAAATAGTGTTCCGCTCAAAAGCTCTGCTATAATAATCCTCAAATTATACATCTAATCTGGATTCTAGTGTGATCTACTGTATCTACTGTATAAAATCTAGTGTAAAGGAAACTTGTTAATTCTGTTCAAACTGAAACATCCAGGTTTAGCAACTTGGAATGTTATAGATGTCACGTTAAGCTGAGTTTACTCCATGAAATGTTTCCTGCATGCAGTATGTGACCCGATCCAGTATAACGTGTATTAAGTATGAAATGTGAGATACGGAGATATTGAAATATTTGGATAGAGAATGTAATCTGCTCCAGAATGAGGTATAAAACATGATTATAGATGAAGATGGACTGAGTTCCATCACTCTGTTTGTGGCTAATCAGGAAATGCTACTTTAGAGAAAATAGTAATTACAGAACCAG
>JAQMYF010000001.1:69347749-69365506 GCA_030014195.1 Neosilurus mollespiculum
TCTCTTTCTTTGTTTCTTTCTTTCTCTTTCTCTCTCTGTATGTCTCTCTCTCTCTCTCTCTCTCTCTCTCTCTCTCTCTGTATGTCTCTGTCTCTCTCTCTCTCTCTCTCTGTATGTCTGTTTCTCTCTCTCTCTCTCTCTCTCTCTCTGTATGTCTGTGTCTCTCTCTCTCTCTCTCTCTCTCTCTCTGTATGTCTGTTTCTCTCTCTCTCTCTCTGTATGTCTCTTTCTCTCTTTCTCTCTCTGACCTTCATCTCAACCACGTCTTCTGTATCCTTTTCATTCCTCCTTCATCAATTTCCTCTCCTCCTTTTATTCCTTTCTTTGTTTCTTTTTCTCCTTCTTTTTTCTCCTCCCCTTCAATGATCTTTTTCCTCATTATTATAAATCTCTCACTTTCCTTTTTCACCTCTTTTTATACCCCTCCTCCCTCTCTCTCGCCTTCTAATGCCCCGACTGTCTTTTCCTCCTCTTTCCTCTTTTTTTTCTTCTCTTTTTTTTCTGTTCACTTTCCATCTTGTCTGATTTTAACCACTCCTTTTTCTACTTTTCTTCTTTTCTCCTTTGTCATGTCTTTTCTCTCCTCAGTCCTCTCCTCCACATCTCTCTTTCCTCTGCCCTGACTCTTTTCTTCTCTCCACTCCTGTTGTTTTTCCTCTCTCATATTAGTTTCTCCTTCTTCTCCTTTTTTCTGCTCTCTTTACCTCGTCTCATCTCTTCTCCTCCACTCTTTTTCTTTCCCCCCATCTCTCTGTCTCGTGTCCACTTCTCCTGTTTTCTATTTTTCATCACTCTCTTCTCTGATTTCCTCCCTCGTCTTCTCCTTTCCTTTTGTTTTTTTATTCATTTTTTTTCTGCTGCTCATCTTCCTTTTTTCTTCACTTGTTCTCTTTTCCTTCCTTTTAAACTTTAATTTTTTGATAGTATTTTGACATAAAATAAGTCTATCTTTCATATAATCAAGTAATAAATTAGTAATAAATTAGTAATAACTATATAAGCAAATTATTTATTAATGAGATCCATATCTTTAATTATTATTAATGACTTAACTTTTATTAAATTATAGTAATTATTATATATATTTATTTTGAGTTTTTGTGATACAAATGATTATAAACTAGTAATAAATGTTGAATGTATATAATTATTTATTAATAAAAATATATAATGCATATAAACATATAATAAAAGGTGTGAAAATCATTTCTTTCTTAAAAATAAATTTAAAAAAATAACCTGGACAAAACTGTAGCGTTTGGAATCCGTGATCTTATAAACACTCCACAGTCCTTACAAGTGCTGACTCGTTCTGGGGGCGGAGCTTAAAAATCCTAAGCAGAACAGGGGCATCTTCAAGAGATAACTGAAATATTTTTAGGCTCCACCTACTTAGTCACTTACAGTGAAGCAGACAGTTATTTCTCTCGTGTCTCGATTAGTTTTTTTTTTTAAGGTCCCGTCATTCATTTGCAATCCTCCGGTTTCATTCTTTTCTATTTCTCTACTCTTTCTTGGTCAACGTTTTCATGGGTTCAAGTCCTGGGCATGGCGAAGGCGTTTCTGTGTGGAGTTTGCATGTTCTCCCCATGCTTGTGTGGGTTTCCTCCAGGTACACAAGTTTCCTCCCACAGTCCAAAGACACGTTAGGCTGACTGTCTGTTCCAGATCGCCCCTAGGTGTGAGAGTGAGTGTGAATGGTTGTGTGTGTGTTGGCCCTGCGATGGCCTGGCGAGCTGTTTGGGATGTACCCCACCTTCACCCCGAGTCGGCTGAGATGGGCGCCCGCCTCCCCGCGACCATAATTAGGATAAATCATGCTTATGAGCTCTACAGGTCTACTCTTTAAACTCCGCCTTTATTACGTCAATGCCGTCGTTACTACGTCCTTATTAAGATCTTATTGCGTCCACACTACAATTTTTTTTTTTTAATGTTCAAAGTGTGGCCGCGTCCTCCGTATCCATGGAGACCGTACCTTGTCCTTACTCACTTATTCACATGATCTTCCAGCTCTTACTGCACCCAGACTACTTCCTGATGACGTCATGGGAACAGGGCGGAGTGTTTATATTCTCTTTATATTCCCAAATATCTTAAACCTCTCCCTGAACTTCCTTTCTTTCATCTGTGGATTTGATTTATTTTATTTTTTACATTTCCTCTCATTTACTTCAGTTCATACACTCTTTTCTTTTCTTTTGTTTTTCGATTCATTCATTAATTCATGTTTCCATTTTTCCTTCACTTCCCTTTTCATTTCTCTCTCTTTCTCTCTCTCTCTCTCATCCACTTTGTTCTAGTTTTTATTCCCTTTTCATTTCTCTCTCTCTCTTTCTCGCCCTCTAACTCTCCTCTCTCTGTGTCTACCTCTCTCTGCCAATCTATCTCTTCCTCTTTCTCTCTCTTTTTCTCATCCACTTAGTTCTAGTTTTTATTCTTTTATAATTTATACATTCTCTCTATCTTTCTCTCCTCTGTCTCTTTGTATGTCCCTCTCTCTCACTGTCTCTCTCTCCACTTCTTTCTCTCTCTCATTCGCCTTGCTCTAGTTTTCTTTTCTTTTCATTTATTCATTCTCTCTCTCTCTCTCTCTCCCCCCGTCCCTCTCTCTCTTTCTCTCTCTCATTCGACTTGTTCTAGTTTTTATTCCTTCATTTGTCCATTCAAACTTTCTTTTTTCTTTCTTGCTCTCTCGCTCTCCCTTTCCCACATTTATTTTAATGTAGTGATGTTTTTTTCATCTGTCTATTCACTGTCTGTCTTTCTTGCTCCCTCCCTCTCTCTCTCTCTCTCTCTCTCTCTGTCTCTCTTTTTAATTCCTTATTCATTTTTCTACTCACTCGTTCTTTCTTTCTTGGTCCCCATTTATTCTCACTTTTTTTCTTCTTCTTTTCTCTCCCTTTATCTTCTCTCCTTTTCTTACATCTTTATTTCCCTCCCTTCTCCTTTCTTCTCTTCCTCGACACTGTTAAGTGATCTGAGGCCAGTATGAAATAAATCCTCAGGAAGGCAGTGTGTGTGTATGTGTGTGTGTGTGTGTGTGTGTTGTGATTAGTGTGTCAGCTCAGACAGAGGAAGTGAGTAAACATCGGTTTTTAACAGTAAGAAGAAAAAAAACGTGTGATCCATCACGGCACAACAAAACCAGTGGCCATAAAAGTAATGATGTTTGTGCAGCGTGGAGCTTTGAGAAAGTCGTCCACTCAGGGGCTCTGCTCTCTCTCTCTCTCTCTCTCACACACACACACACACACACAGAGTCAGAGCTTTATAAACCGTTTATCCTGTTTGTGTCGCGGAACTCCATTACACTCTGAGAGCTAACGCCATAAACGCAGTGCTGGGAGCCATCGCTAGCACGCCGCCGCTCGAAATGATCTTTTTACTCCGACAATAACCGACATGATGAGAAATCCCGCTAACAGCTAACGGGGGGAAAAAAGTCTCCAGATATTTCTCTGATCACAACTCAGACACATCCCTGTTAAAAACTGAAGGGTGCCAGCACGTGCTAATCTGCTAATCTCTCGCTGATTAGCTCATGTGCCTATTCATGCTACGTGAATCCCTCAACTCATCTACCAAGTGCTAATTTGCTAATCTTCAGCGAACCAACCTCCTCACTGCTGGGATCCTGTAGCCACCAAAAATATCTTCCTTTAGAAACGTGTTTGCTAATCTGCTAACATCTCACATTTTAGCGAACTTGCTGAAGTGTTTATAATAGGAGAGTAAAAATGTCCGTGTTCTGTAAAGACTTGTTAGCATTTAGCGAACTGCTGCTAACAAGCTAAGTCATGCTGTGCATTCGATGGAAACATCACTCAAACCAGTCATTTAAAATTGCTAACGCTAACGTGATTCCAAACTAATTTAACAGCCTAAAGATTCTGTAATAGTGTTTGCTAACTTGCTAATACCTATCCTACTTACTAATTCACTAAATATGAGACTAAGCTAACTATTAGTGTGTTTGGACCCAAACGATTACATGAATAATTTATTATATATTATAATAATAATAATAATAAATAATATTATATATTATTTAATAATGTTTGTGCTTATGAAAGCTAATCTGATGTGAAACACGCTACATAGTGAAATGTATTCGCTAACGAATCGTTCAAAAGAATCGATCCGTTTAAGTGAACAACTTGAATCGATTCGCAAATGCAACTGAACTGATTCACCAGCGCTTTGCTAATATAACTGTCTACTATCACATGAAGTAGTCGGAATCACTCGTTAAGTCTCGAAGCCGGCGGAGGCAGAAGTGTCGCGTGACGCGCTGTGCAGCAGGCGGTCTCTACGGCAAGATCTCTGAATGTATCACGTAGTGAGCTGACGGATTGAGTTGCTGAATCACTCGGCGAATCACTAACTCCATGAATCGTTCGCGAACCGTTAACTCGCTGAATCGCTCAGAACCGCTAACCCACTGAATCTTTAGAATTTTTTTTATTATTTTTTTATTTTTTGGTGAATCAAATGAGTCCATATGAATCGATTCCCTCCAGTCGAAGAATCCAGTTAGTTAAAAGAATCGGACTCCCCATCACTAACGCTACATGAAAGCTAATATGAATTTAATAATCGCACCTACATGCTAATTTTCTGTTAGCAAAATAAAACACCACTTGTTAGCAGTTGCTTTTGTTTGTTTTTTTAAATCAAACTCCTGATAATTTTGTGAAAAGCTTTTTTTTTTTTTTTTTTGTAGTGTTTTAATGTTCCTTGCTAATTTTTTTGTTTGTTTGTTTTTAGTAAAACTTGTTAACTTTGCTTTAAAAATGCTAACACTTAATTTAGCGTTGGGATTTAGATCTATTTCTTTTTACATTACCTCGTAGCTTCTTTCTTTATTTTAAATCACATGCTAATTTCAACTCTCTTCTTAGCTTTGTATGCTAGGTTTTCGTAGCCTGGCATGTTATCACTTTCATGCTACTCGATAGATATATAAACACTGCTTGCTCCTAATTAAACATGACACATAATTAATTTTATATGCTTAGCATTTCCCGCTAGTTCTTCCTGTTTCTTAGCATTGCTAGCTTAGTGTTACTTGCTGTCACTGTTTACTTGTGAACACTTTTGTTGAGTCACTTTCTTCGTTAGCACTGCTTGCTAGTACTTTTCATTTTGTTTTCATGGTAACTGGTAGGAAGGTGCTTCAGCCTTGAATTTATTGGTATGTAGGTATCCGAGCTGAAATGGAAGCGTATTTAACTTTACAGGTCTTCTGTTTGTGTATCTAATTTGCTAGCATTACTTCCTCATTACCAACTTTCAGGAGAAACCCTTCCCACATCTAACAGCAGGAACGCTTTGATTCCAGGATGCTTTAACCGCAGCCTGAAGATATTCCAGCTAAGAGCAAAGAGAAATGGCGTTTTGATTTGTTAGCGTTTGGCTACGCGGACGGTTTGTAGACTGTAGACTCATTATGACACTGATTACATCTTCTGAGAGCTAAATAACATTAGCGCTGTTATTGATGACCGTTTGCCCCGACTCGCTTTTGACTGGCTGCCAGAAGACTCTTCAGACGGAACTATGTTATGGTTGGAGCGCTAACACGAGGACTGTTCCACTACATCTGGCCTGAGGATGGAGTGCTCCGGGTTTCAACGGCCAACATTTTAGCGACTCCTTAAAATAATAATTAAAAGTTTTTTTTAAAAACAGTAGAAATTCAAAAAGAAAAACAAATCCAAGCTCTGCTCAGGATGGCGTTCGAGCGTTTTAAAACCTGTCAGCTCCCTGCTAGCAGCAGGCTGGAAAGGTTACTACATTTGTGAAAGTCATTTGAACTGATATCATATGAGAATATTTTTTATTAGAATTTGGAATCACAAATTTTACTGAAACTCCGCCCATATGTGAATTATTAAATAAAAAATGTATTAAAACTGTTATTAGTAGGAGTAGTAGTATTAGCAACAGTAGTAGTAGTGGTGGGATTTTTGCATCCGTCATGATTAATAATAAAATGATCATTATTATTGATTAACTAATTAGTTTTTTAACCAGGTTGCCAGGTTGGAAATTTCTAAATCATTTTGAAATCATTTTAGACACAAGGAGAGTACCTACTAGGTTGCCAGATTGGATTGCATGATATTATATTTTGGGGTGATATTATTTTTGGGGTGAATGACAGTGGTTGCCAGGTGTTTTTAAATTATGCAATGAATCAAATAAGTACATTTTTAATTAACTAAATAATCAATTAATCAGGCATAAATTTAATAATTGATTAGACATATTAAGCTTTTGGAGGCACAGGGGTTTAGATGTTCTCCCTGCGCTTGCATGGGTTTCCTCCAGGTACTCCGGTTTCCTCCCACAGTCCAAAAACATCAGTCCAAAAACAGGAGTGTTGGGGCCAGTTGTTGTAGCTTTGGGTATTGACTGTGGTTGCCAGGTTGTGTTTTTTCAATATTGCTGGATGGTGATTTTACTTCTTTCATTAACTGGTGGAACATTTATAAGCTCTTAAGTTTTATATACGTGTGTGTGTGTGTGTGTGTGTGTGTGTGTGTGTGTGTGTGTGTGTGGACAAGGTTGCCAGATTGTACATAGTTATAGATAGACATTTAGATTTGTTCAGAGTTGATATTTACGGTGTGGCTGGTTGTTTATATATTTGCACGTCTGGAGTAGTGGGGGTTTATGTAGTCAGGATGGTATTAGTATGGGTTATCGTGCTCTTGGTTACTGACACCAGTCGCCAGGTTGTGTACCATTCAGAACTGGTCACTGAGAATTGTGGTGAATTTTTTTTTTTTATTGTTTTTGAAATGATGGGACTTTCAAAACTCATGAGAACATTTTTAGTGTGGAGTGTTGCACTGATGGGTTGCCAGATTGTTTGTTTTTTTTTTATATATAAAGTTGTTTTAGGTGCATTGAGATCTTGTTTTTCAGTATGGTGTGCAGAGTAAAGCCAGGGTTGCCAGATTGATAAGGATGCTTGATGCATCATCATAGACTCCTATGAGTAAAAGTCCTATCCTAAATATAAATATTTTTTTTTTTTATCAGTACAGAATGTCAGGATGATAAACGCAACGTGAGTGCTGGGATGTTATGACTTTTAAACAGGCACAAGATGTAAATCTATTAGACCGAAATACAGGAAGTAAATTAGCTGCAAATGAAACATCGTCCTGTACCAAGAGTCGGGGATGTCGGAACACGACAGCCGAACCTCCCAGCGGCGTGAAACACCAGGCGCGTGTTTACTTGGCGGAAACCTCACGTCTTATTAGCACATGTTTGTCCCTTATCTTTAAAAATAAATAAATTAATTAAATGTGGTAAATGACTCGGGACTTCATTTGACACATCAGTCAGACTCAGATGAAAGAAACGCAGTAATTACAGACGACTGATTAACAGCAGTGTGGATTTTTAAAGAAGTGTAGAGAAGAAAATACACACTGTATGTACACTTCAAGAAATTCCCTGGTGGACAAGATAAAAAAATAAAAATACACACAGAGGGAGAGAAATGTGGATCTGTGGACTGAAGTGAAAATGTGACTAATAAGGACACATTGCTAATGATCTGGAGAAGACGCTCTGTGTGTGTGTGTGTGTGTGTGTGTGTGTGTGTGTGTGTGTGTGTGTACTACATATACACTTCATACACACTTTCATGTTCCTGTTTTGTTGTTTGTGTCATTTAAAAATTCAAGTTGAATGTATTTTTCCACACGTTTTCTTTAATCGTGATCGTGTGAGGAATAAAACTCGAAGCTCGGGGTGGGGGGAGGGGGTGACCTCTGAAGGAAATAAAAACTCTAAACAAATAAAATTGTTGAAAATTAAAGTAAAGACAAAAGATAACTGTAAATCAAATGTAATGGCTCCATTAAACAGTGGCACATCGACAAGGTGCGCGACTATCAACCTGCCGATCGTACATTCGAATCCGGAGTCCATGGGAGCTGATTGGCCCAGCTCTCACGGGAGGGAGGGATGGTATACGCTCACCCCCCTGTCACTCACGGCGATCACCATCCAATCATGGGTGACTCCAAGTGAGTTCATTCATACAAAGGGGCGGATATCAATTTCGCTATTAAAAACATTTTTTTAAATTAAAAAACAAAAACAAACAAAAAAAAAATCTACAGACAAACAAAAAAATGTAATAATAAAATAATAATATAATAATAATAATAAATTTATGTTATAAATGACTGATGATGGAGGAGGCTGGGCTCATGAATGAGAGGTCGTGGGTTCAAATCCCCATTAGACCCCGACTGTGCTGACCCTTGGGTAAGGCATTGCCTCTTTAAAAAAAAAAAAATGTAAAGGAAGTAAGAAATTACAAAAAAATAAAATCAATAACAATAACAAATGACAAATAGGAAAAAACTTAACTTTAATGCCAGTAAACAAAAAAGTAAGAGCAAACATGTCAACAAAAACATATAAACATGTAAACAAAAATCAGGCCATATTAAAAATATGCTCTGTTTACTTTTTAACTGAACTGAATTGTTTGTTTGTCGTGATGACAGGTTTTTGTTTACACTTCAGATTTTAAAATGTTTGTTTCGGCCACATTTTCACTTTGTACTTGTGACACTTGTTTATTTAGATGTGGATGTTTTTGGAGGTTTTTTTGTTTGTTTGTTTGCCAGTTTTTTCGTTCAGTGAGAAACAATTTGAAACAAAATCTTGTAAACAAATCTGATCTCTAAACAAAAACCTGTAAACACTATAAAGAAATACAACAATCAGTAATAAACAATAAACAAATTTCATAAATAAGTTAATAAAATTTATTAACACGTGAGTAAAAAAGGAGAAATTGAGGCCCCAGAGCATGTGAAGCACTTCTTTATATTATTAAAAAGTAATAAATATAATTTTACATGATGTAACACTGCACTGCCACTGGAAACTGATTTCTGACTGGCCAGCAGCTGAATACTGTGTTATTATTTTATTAATGCGGCAATGAATCAAACATGAATCAAAGGGAATTAAACGGAATGAAAATCTCAGGGCATGAGTGCCGGAGCTGTGAAACACCGATTGTTGAACCTCGCCGCTCGAATGCGAAGGAAACGCATATTCAATAAAAATCATTTCTAATTGTTTCGCGCTGATCAATGCATCCTGTTTAATCCACTTATTGATCACGTGGCTTCCTTTCGTTTTATTTCACTGCCTTTAAGGTCGTGTGGTGAAGTCTGATTAGCATCACGATGCAAATTTATGCTAGAGCGATAACGCTGACATGACGTTTCTAAATACATACACACACACACACACATACACACACACACACACACACACACACACACACACACACATCCATCCACAGATAAATGCTATTCAATGCAATACACAGAGTGTAGGAGACATTATTTCATACCCTAGGTAGTGCATTATACTTTATATCCTACATAGTGCACTAATTTATCTGTGAAGGGGACATTTAGGATTTAGGCCCCATTCACTACGCCCTATATAGTGCCCTTATATTGGGGTTTTGGGACCTGAATCCTACAATGCCGCTTTGTTAATATACAGTGCACTACATAGGGTGTAGGAGCCATTATTTTCCACCCTTGGTAGTGTAGAAATGTAGGGAATGGATACTGGACTTTTTTTACGATAAAGAAACTCCTGTGCGGTGCTGAGGAAGCTGACATTCCCTACTGGAGAATGTAGTGCACTACATAGGGACACTAATTTGTACCCTGTGTAGTGTACTTGTATAGCTTGTGGGATGAAGAAGTCTTTATTTATACCCTAGATAGTGCACAATGTTTCAATGTTCACTCACTCACTCCCTCCTAATACTCGGGTCACGGGGAGGCTGGAGTCTATCTCAGCCGACTCTTGGTGAAGGTGGGGCACACCCTGAACAGCTTCCATCGCAGGGCCAACACACACAACCAATTTGCCTAAAGTGCATGTTTTTGGACTGTTGGAGGAAACCGGAGTACCCAGACAAAACCTGCGGAAACACGGGTAAAACATGCGAACTCCACACAGGAACACCCTGAGCCCACGAGTCTTTCCAGTGTAGCTTAATGCCCTATTTAGTGCACATGTACAGGGAACATAGACTAGGTGTCATTGCTTCATACCTGAGGTAGTGTTCATGGTATGAAAAGCTAAACCGCGAGTTCCGCGCTAAGGAATTATCACCGCCAGGAGAGCGCGAGACAAAGCTAACTGCAAAAAGTAAAACTAAAACATTCAGTGTCCAAAAGCACTTCACATCTCCGTCTGTTTTCTCCCTCACTGCTGTTTTTCTTTTCACCCGTCTATTCGCAGTGACCGCTAACATACACTCGCACAGCGCATAAAAGCAGCCGTTACCCGTGTTTCCGTTAGCGTCGCCTCGTAAAGAATAAATCAGGCATTTTAGAGCCGACTCTCCAAGAGGAAGTGATAGAATGTGGCCTGTTTATAGAAGTTAAGTGGAGAGGTGATTTTTCCCCCCTGAAGCCTGTTTACACTGCTGTGAAGGAAGCTGTTAGCCGTTAGCACGCTAATAAAACGCCACGTGCTGCTTTCTTTAATACGCTGCAAACGAGCAACGCCAGACGCTGCAGGAATGATTAACGGGGTGGGGAGGGGGTCAGCGGGGTTCCGAGAAGACACTCCGAGAAGTTTATTTCCCACATCTCTCATTTACTCTCTCTCTCTCACACACAGACACACACACACACACACACACGCACGCGCGCACGCGTGGGTTTTTTGTTTTTTTTTATGATAAACTTAACCTAATTTTTTTTTACGATAATTTACATGTAGATCGTTTTTGCAAACATTTCCTTGATATAGGAAACTAAAAACTTCAAGCCTATGTATTTTATGTAATCTTCACATGATATCTTTACACTCAAATTTTATTTGCCACTGTTTATAAAACTTACTTGTAGAGTTTAATGGAAAAAATTTCATTTGACAAAACTTACAAGAAAATCAAGTCATCATGAACTACAAGCTAACATTATTTTATACATGTAAGACTTTTATAGTAAAACCTACAGAACAGAATGAAATTATCCTGAGATTTTACTAGACCTTTTTTTCTGATCAATTTTACAGCAATTTATTACATCACAAGTATTTGCCAGGGCTGCTTATGATCAAACTTGCCCTCTATTTAATACCAAAATATTACAACAATTTACAAATTACATTTTTATTTAAAAAATGTTCATCCATTTTTATGAATTTTTTTATTGTTGTCCTTATTGGTTTGTTTTGCTATTAAATTTCCATCGCAGCTTTTCATATTAATAAAATTAGATGAGAGTTTGACCTGACACACAGAAATTGCTTTATATACATATATATATATATATATATATATAGAGAGAGAGAGAGAGAGAGAGAGAGAGAGAGCGAGAAAGAGAGAGTACAATAAGGTTTACATAAGTATTGCTCATGATACTTCACTTGTTAAATCATATTTTTATTTGGAACGTTTACGGTTAAGGTTAGCGAGACATATTTTTTACGGTAAGCGCCACCTGTTGTTCTGTGACTTATAGCTTACCGCTAGTTTGTAATTAATTACCCCTGAGAGCGAAGTTTCTTTATTTATTTTTTCTTTCGACTACATTATGAGAAGCTGAAATAAATCAATGCATATTTAGCGAGGGTATGCTAGTGCAGTAGGGAAGGGGGGGTGGGGGGCGGGGTTTTTTCTGTATTGTTTTGGTCCATTAATAAATTGAGAAAGTGCAGATTCATTACGGTATGGACATCATGCAAATGATGAAGTAACACAGATGTGTTTGGCTTTACTTAAAGAAATTGACCCTCGCCGTTGCTATGGGCCGCGCCGCCTGAGTGACCTATCCATTTAAGAATCATAAACTGTTTTCAATACCGGCATGCCAATGCTCAAATATGTGGCATACAATATGTCAGGGAATATTTATTGGATTATACCTCCACCCCTACACCCCCCCTTGCTGCGGTGGAGGTAGGACCTTTGACGAATGCACATTAACTGGTACAGGACGCTCCTAAATGGCCTCCTTTAATTGGCCCTTGAGGCCAAAGCTCCAATTAATAATCAATGGTGTCAAGGGGAGCAGGTTTGTCCCTGTGTTTAAGGCAATAAATTACTGCGTTATATCCATATTTATTCCGAGCAAGCCTTTGTTGTAATTGGCATGGGGCTTTTAGGGTAATTGAATTATATTTCTTTAAAAAAAAAGAAAAAACCTGAAATATAGATCCCGTCCTGGATAAACAAACAAGTGAGCCGTAATATGACAGAAGCGTCTGGTTAAGCGGCTCATTATTCTTGGCCGAGATTGTAAAGATTCCTCATCAATCTGAAACCCTGGCTGGGAAATTACAACGGCTGACGCTAATGGCAAGGTAACCAGACGCCGAAGAAATAATATACACACTGAAGTCGAGAGAGAGAGAGAGAGAGAAGGCACGTCTCCACTACTTTAACTTGAACTGCTCTGGATTATGCTAAGCTCCTTCACTTATCTCTAAGTGGAATTTCCAACATCAGTCACGATAACGCCGCGGCCGACCGACGTCAAGGGGAACACAAGGAGAGGAGACGCCTCAGGAATTTCACTTCCTGTCTTTTTTTCTGTCCAACCATCGCCTCCAAACTGAAACCACCCCAGAGGCTTACATGCTGAAAAAAACGGTCAGAAATATACGCAACAATTATTCACCTCAAGCAAGCTAGATATTACGGAACAGTTCATGAGACGAAACATCGGAGGGAATATTGAGCAATATCCACCTCACCTGAGTTGAATAATTGTTTTAGTATATTCTACACAGCCTACTAAGGAAAACTAACTAAACTGGGATGTTATGGTTTTTAATGGATTCAGGCATTATCCCATGTTTTAGAGGTGGATAATATTTATTATCATGTGGTTCCCGTGTAATATACTTTCATTCATTAAAAACACGACTGGACGGAAATACCAGCGTTTTGAGTTCAGGGGCGTTACTGAGGTCATGCTTTCACTCCGTATTTCATACATCACACGCTGACGCCGCGGTGTTTGGAGAATCCACACCACGCTGTGATGCTCGGCCACACCGATAAATATAGTGTGTGTGAATGTGAGTGTGTGAGTGTGTGTGTGTTGCATCTACAGAGAGGACGATATTAAACCCTCCAAAACATTCTATCAGTTTCTCCTTGAACGGATAAGCGAGAGAGTGAGGTGTGAGACTCGGAGAGTGAGGGAGAAGAGGAAGAAAAGAGGAAGAACAAAGAGAAGAAAAAAGAAAAAGAACAGAGGAGAAAAATTAAATTGACTTTCAAAAAGAGAAGGAGAGACAAACACTGAAGAAGAGAAAGAAAGAAAGCTAATTGAGAAAAAAATAAAGTAAAAATAGAAAGAGAGGGAGAGGGAACAGGATGAAGACAGTAAAGGGTAAAGAAAAATGAAAGAAAGAGGGAAGAGAGAGAGAGGGAACAGGATGAAGACAGGAAAGGGACAAGAAAGAAGAGAAAGAGAGAGGGATAAAAAAGAGAGAAGGAAGAGAGAGAACATAAAGACAGGAAAAGGAAAACAAAGAAGAGAAAGAGAGGGATAGAAAAGAGAGAAGGAAGAAAGAGAACTGGATGAAGACAGGAAAAGGAAAAGAAAGAAGAGAGAGTGATAGAAAAGAGAGAAGAAAGAGAGAGAGAACTGGATGAAAACAGGAAAAGGAAAAGAAAGAAGAGAAAGAGAGGGGGATAGAAAAGAGAAGGAAGAAAGAGAGAACTGGATGAAGACAGGAAAGGGGAAAGTAGTAAGAAAAAGAGAGGGGGATAGAAAAGAGACAAGGGAGAGAGAGAACTGGATGAAGACAGGAAAAGGGAAAGAAAGAAAAGAAAGAGAGGGGGATAGAAAAGAGACAAGGGAGAGAGAGAACTGGATGAAGACAGGAAAAGGGAAAGAAAGAATAGAAAGAGAGGGGGATAGAAAAGAGACAAGGGAGAGAGAGAACTGGATGAAGACAGGAAAAGGGAAAGAAAGAAGAGAGGGGGATAGAAAAGAGAGAAGGAAGAGAGAACTGGATGAAGACAAGAAAAGGGAAAGAAAGAAGAGAAAGAGAGGGATAGAAAAGAGAGAAGGAAAAGAGAGAGAGAGAACTGGATGAAGATGGGGAAAAGGAAAGATAGAAGAGAAAGAGAGGGGGGTAGAAAAGAGAGAAGGGAGAGAGAGAGAACTGGATGAAGACAGGAAAAGGGAAAGAAAAGAGAAAGAGAGGGGGATAGAAAAGAGAGAAGGAAGAGAACAAGGAAAGAAATTAAAGGAATGAGAAAAGGATGGAAGAGGCAGAAAGAAGGAAAAGGAAGAGTAATATTTGGTGTATAGTGTGTAGGGGGTGGTGGTGGTGGTGATGATGATGATGATGATCAGATCTGATTTAGAGTCTCGGCTCGGTCCAGAATCAACAGTGCAGGTATGCAGCAGGGAGAAACCCGTACAGAGGGAGCGAGGGAGCGAGGGAGGTTATTATTATTACAGAGACCGAACCGTCCGTCTGTCCTCCTGCTGAAGGTCACACAGAGGTCACGCTCTGATAATGATCTCTCTCTCTCTCACACACACACACACTTCACCCTGTTTGGGACACGCCCATTTCCTCACTGTAATAACAGTCATTAATGACTAATAGATTAATAATAAATGTTTCTTTCTTCATTCCTCTCACACTCCTCCCTTCTTTTCTTTTTAGCTTTTTCATCTCTTTTTCTTTATTTACTTTCTTCCTTTCCTTTCTTTCCTCTTCACTTTCTTCTTTCTCTTTCTAGCCTAACACTCACTCTCTTCATTATCATTTCATCTCTTCTTTCTCTTCCCTCTGTCTCTTTTTCCCCCTTTCCTTTTTCCTCTTCCTTCTCACTTTCTTTCTCTTTTTCACTCTTTCCTCTTCTTTGCCTTTCTCTTCCTGCTCTCTTTTCTTTCCTTGTCTTTTTATTTCTGCCATTTCTTCTTTTTTTTTCTTTTCAATCTCACTGACTCACTCTCCTAATTCTTCCCTTCACTCATTCTGCTGTTGAGAAACAACAATCAGCAGTAAATAACTAAAGGTCTCATTACTGGAGCTGATTTACATTTAGTCACGCCTACAAAACCCCATAAAAGGTAAGTGAGGTATTTAGATAACAAAATGACAACTAAATGGTGAAGGAGTGCTTATTAATGTATGTGTGTGTCCTTCCCATAGTGCTACACAGTCGCTACAGACACATGTACTGTTTCTAGGGTGATATTACTTTTAACATGTTTGAACACTCGCACTCACATGCCGAACCGCTTATCCCTAACTAGGGTCAAGGGGTGGGGGTCAGCTGACACTGGGCGAAGGTTGAGCACATCCGTAAGTAGCTCACCAGACCGTCGTGTGACACACACACAACCATGCCCACTAAAATTCACACCTAGGGGCAATTTGGAACAGCCAACTAGTCTAATGTGCATGTTTTTGGACTGTGGGAGGAAACCAGAGGTCCCAGAGGAAACCCATGCAAGCAGAGGGAGAACATGCAAGACAGAAATGCCTGAGTCTTGGTCTCGAACCCAGGACCATCCCACTGTGAGGTGGATGTGCTCACCGCTACATCACTGTACGCCTGACAGATTTATCTTCATTTCTGGATTTGTTCAAATTGATCAGTTTGTAGGAACTTCAGAGCAAAACACAGGACACGATGATTTCTCGATGCTGACTCAAGTTGGATGGAATTTCTTTCTCATTCTAACGAACCATTTACGAAGAAATTGTTTGTTCGTATTCACTTTACATCTACGTTCTGGTCTCATTAACTGCTTTCTATGCTCGTTCACTTTTTTTATCGAATACGGAAAATAATTTTATGGAACTACGGCTAAATCCTGCGTCTAATTTTAACACAGGCGTTTTATTGGACATTGGCGAAATGTTTCGATGTGCATTGCACAGAGAGGACAGCTGACAATCGCCTGTCCTTCTCTTCTTATATCACTAATCTTTCTCGATCATGTCGATTTCTCTAACATCCGAAGGATTCGCCCATTTCTTTCCACTGAGGCCACTCAGATACTTGTTCAGTCCCTTGTCATCTCAAGACTAGACTACTGCAACTCACTCCTGGCAGGTCTACCTTTGAGTGCAATTCGACCTCTGCAACTGATCCAGAATGCAGCTGCACGGCTTGTCTTCAACCTTCCAAAACTTTCCCACACCACTCCCCTGCTACGATCTCTCCATTGGCTTCCTGTAGCTGCTCGCATTAGATTTAAAACATTAATGCTTGCCTAAAAAGCCGAAAATTGACCTGCACCCTCCTACCTCAAAGCACTTATCACACCCCACACTGCACTGTGTTCTCTCAGATCCTCTAGCACGGCTAGACTGGTCCCTCCATCTACCAAGGGACAAGGGAAAAAATTCATCTACACTCTTCTCTGTTTTGGCTCCAAGGTGGTGGAATGAACTTCCTCCGGATGTCCGGACACCTGAGTCACTGGGTATCTTCAAACGACGGCTGAAAACCTACCTTTTTCGGCAGTACTTAGATTAGCACTGTTTCACACACACACACCAAAAACCCCTGCACACAACACCTATCCACTGAGTTTTTGACTGATGGTATACTTAGCCTGTGTCCTGACAAACCAAGGGCGCTTTAAAATGGCAAACCGAACATGAAGACACTTCACTCGTCGTGTTTATATTTCAGCGTGGCCATGAAAAATCCCAACGCAACTTTTTAAAAATTTAAACTAAGCTAACTTATGCTAATATTCTAATTTTATAAATATATAGCTGCTGGAGTGGAAGTGAAAACATGACGCTACTTTTTTTTTTTTTTTATCACGGAGCTTACGTTATCACATGCGTTTACAGCAGCTGGAAACAGCTGGTTCTGTTACTGGAGCAAAAGTAAACACACCCCCCCTGTAAAGATGTCCTACAAAAACCTTTTTCCATTTGTAAATTAGACTGCCCACTGCGTAGGTAGACATGTCTGAGCCGTTGCTATAGAAACTATCACAAATCTAAAGTATAGTAATAACAGTGAAGTCAGATTTCTTTCAAATTTCTCCAAGGCGATAAATATAAAGGATTAAAAACATGGCTTCGTAATGATATTAAATGTTATGACAGACGTTTTTTTGGCGAGCCCGGGCCTGTGCGTGAAATAAATCTGCACATCGCCCTCTGTGCAGAGACCCCTGGGAAATAAGCACGTCTGCGGAGGTTCCCTAATTGAATTGTCCATTAGGTAAACAGAGTTAGCTGTAATGTAAATCCTCTCCAGCAGCTGCTGACGTCTCGCTGAGTCCACGCAGGCCGTTATCTCTCTTTAACGTCATCAGCGCTCGCCAGAATCCCGGCGCTTTCAGGAGAAAAGGACTTTTATTATCTCGTTCTCATCCCTGTACAGTTCACATAGTTATAACAAGTGTTAAACACCACCTTCAGGTTTAAACCTCCAGCTTTGGAAAATAATTATCTGATATATATGTTTTTAGATATTTTTATATATGTTGTGAGAATGTAATAAAAATTCACCTCTGTAAAATTAATTCTGTCCCTACACACACACACACACACACACACACACACAAAGGCTCCTATCCCTACACACACAGGCCCCTATCTCTAACACACACACACACGCCTGCCCCCCCCACACACCCCTGTCCCTAGTCAAGTCAAGTCAAGTCAAGTCAGTTTATTTGTATAGCGCTTTTTACAATTGACATTGTCACAAAGCAGCTTTAC
>JAQMYF010000001.1:69425500-69444811 GCA_030014195.1 Neosilurus mollespiculum
TGTAGTTGAGTAAGATTTGACCACAAGTATCTATACTTTGACTCAAGTACTGGAGCTGAGTACTTTGTCCACCACTGATGTTTCCTGATCCGATCCAAACGAGAGCATCCGCAGTCCCCGGGGAACTCCATTACGTGTGATTAGCCTTCCTGAGCTTTTCATGAAGCTAATGTGCAAAAATCCATGCTAATTTTTTTCACTGTTATCCCTCAGAGCCCTGCGTATACACACACACACACACACACACAAGGATACTGGAAATTACAAAAACTCAGCTAGCAGCTCACAATGGCACGTCTGTCTGTCACACTTTACTTTCCAGACATTTACTTGCCACGCACTGAAGCTGAGGCTTTCAAACTTATGCGGCTCGCTACTATGAGTGCCAGGCTGAGTTTGTGTGTGAGTGACCTTGACCTACTTTTCAAGGTCACAGAGGCAAAACTGTATGTTCAGTTTCCGAACACTTTCTTACTGCGTGCTGAAGCTGGGGCTCTCAGACTTGTTATGCTTGTTGTACACTGGCATAATATGAAGTGGTCCTTTCGGCGGGAGCGTCTGGACCCCTGTGGTCAATTTTATTTCCTTCTAACCCTGGTTGGAATGCTAGCTTAGAACAACACATGCTAATTCAAGACCTAACTTAGGAATTAGCTATTTACAGATTTAGTGAAATAAGTAGCACCTCAGAAACAAGGCAATCGGGTCAATGATGTTTCCTCGCCAATAATATTCGCAGCAAGTCCAAATCAATCCTGTAGAATAATACACACGTGCCATTGTAAGCTGCTAGCTGAGGTTTTGTTGTTGTTGCTGCTATGTTTAACTTTAAGAAGCTGTATTATGAGTTATAAATTAGGGGAAAATACTTTAACTTTGCCGATGCCTCAGTTACATGGTTCCTTATCTAGCTTCTTCAAATTCAAGCAAAGTGGTGTTGAGCCATTCAGCATATTAGGACGTGGTTTGTATGACTAGCATAAACTAGCATTGCTTTTGCTAGGTTCAGTTTTAATATCAGAGCAATACGACATCTGTTTGGTTTGGTTTCATGCTACTATCTTTAGCTGGCTAACATTTGTAAGGCTAGCATAGAGTTACTAGCACTTAAATACGCTAGTATGAGTCAGAAATATTTAATGGGCTATGCTGAGGTGTTAGCATGCTCCTAGGTGCTAGCATAGATTTACTCGTTATATTAGCATGCGGTGATTCACACAAGGTTTTTACTTTTGTCTTGCTGCTAGCAAAATGATGCGTACAAACTAATGTAAGCTAACAAGAGTGCAGAGGCTAATTTTCACAATCAGAAAGAAAAACATTTTTATAACACACACACACACACACCTAAAGGGTCCATATGTGACCTAATTCAGTGTTCCCCCTCCACCTCCACCATGAAAAAGGAAAAATCAATTCCTTGCAGGCATCAGAAGTCTCAGGGATAACGCCGTGTAGCTGTGACTTTCAGCGCCAAAGCAAGGTCAGCGCTGGAAACATGGCAGCAGATTACGGACCAAACTGAAATAGCTACACACACACACACACACACACACCATCATCTCACACGGCTTCAGAAGTCCCTCTAATCAAAGTGTAGTGCCGTGGCTAATCAAAGCCCCCTAAATAACTCCAGCTCCCAACACGGGCCACCAGAGGATTAAAAATCCACTAGCTTCTTCGATCGTGGGCCTCAACACCTAATGAGAAGTCCCCGAAGCCCAGAGATCACGGAGCGGAGTCTTAAAATCCTTACCAGATCCTATCAAGGCGGACTAAAATAGATATTGGCTTTCGGCGCGTCTGTTGATTAAAAGGACGGCGGAGGATTAGGCAGGGAATCGGCAGAGTAGCTCGTTTACATTAGGCAGACAGATAAGCGCTGAGAGAGCATGCTAACTCACGTCGAAGCTAACATAGCACTGCCAGGGGCTGTCTGCTTAGATCTGAAGGCGGATTGGGTCTTGTTTGCTTCGTTTCCCAGAATGCAGAGTTGTCTTTTTGAAGTGCAAAGCCAAGTGTTATTTAGATTTTGTTGTTACATTTGACAGCCGAGCGAACTGCTCATTAGAGAGGCTGAAATCACAAGCAGTGATTGTCGGGGCTCAAGCAGTTTTTCCACAAGCATGCCACGTCATTATGGCACACACTACTGATCAAATCTGATGATTAAATTTACACTTTTATTATAATTTCTTGCCCATTATGGCTTTGATTATTCCTGGAATAATGGTTGTGGTGCAGCGGTGTCAAGCATGTCAACCTCACAGCAACAAGGTCCTGGGTTCGAGTCCCAGGCTCGGCGAGGGTGTTTGTGTGGTTTGCATGTTCTCCTAGTGCTTGTGTGGGTTTCCAGCGGTTTCCAGGCTTAGTGCAGGGACAGACCAGGTGGCTGAAGTTTCCTGATGTGAACAACAGATGCAGAAATATATTTTTGTTATCTGTACCGTAGGCTAAAATGCTATAAGTAGTATAACCATGTATAGTGTCAGCAGGCAGCACGTTATAAAAATTGCCGTTAGATATAGTGATGGCTTCGTATTCGGTTCGCACTGTTAGAGGGGAAGTTTAAGATGACTCTGTGTGTGATTGTGTAATGTAGATATTTAACCACGTTACTGATAGTTTTAAATGCATTTGGAAGAACCTTAGATGCTTTAAAGTTATTGAAATGTTCGCGCACCAGTCACAGAAGCTGATGTTGTTGTTGAAACTCCCGAAGCTCTTCCGTTGTCGCGATTATCTACTTGCTTTTACGCACAAGGATATTTAAAGGGCCGGCGGCATAGATTATATACACAAGCCCGGCCGCTGAAACACAGCATTTAACCCCATCAGACTGGCGGATTTTAGTCTTTAAAGGCACGACGTGCGAGGGTTCTGTCCGGTCTTGTGTTTACATATATAATCGGAGGGCAATGTCAGCCTGTTTATATAGGAAGCGATAAAATGCTAAAGGATTTAATTGGCGTCGGCCGGCTTTTCCAACAAAGAAGAGATATCGGCGGCTATAAGAGATATCGGCGGCTAGGCGCACAGGTCTAGCTCCATTTGTTCAGGGGGAGGGGGGGTGTCCCAAAACTATTATTATTGCTTTTAATTCTTACAAGAAATTGCCAGGTACTACTAAAATAAGGCACAAAGCTCTCAAAACACACACACAACTTCCTAACCCTTCTTTTAGGAAGGAAAGGTTGTGTATCTCAAGATTGTGAGAGTGAAATTGGAGAAATTGTAATCGCTCTTTCTTTCTTTCTTTCTTTCTTTCTTTCTTTGACATAATGAAGGTGGTTGCTCGTGCCTGGTCACCGACGACAGTCTGAGCTAACCTATGATGGCACTTACTCTCTTCCCGCTGACAGGACTCCGGGGGAAAGCCTCATTTTTTTGACATTTGACCATGCTAATTCACTGGCACTACATTATCTGGCGTTTACTGCCGACCTCTGAGCTGCGGGAGTCCCGCTAATAAAGGCAGGGTGCTTAAATATGGATGTAAAAAGGTGATTCACTGAAAGAGTCCCAAGCAGTCATAAAAGAATAATTTATTGTCGAGGAAAGGCAGGGTTTTTTTTCCTTTCATGTTCAAATGGACTCCTTCCGAGATGCTTCACTTCCACCTCCACTTCCTGCTCTTGAGCATTCATGAGTTAGCGCAAGGTCTCAACATTTCTTCAGAAATGGAACAAGTCGCAGGCGCTAAACACCTTTTCGTGCTAGTCCATACACATTAGCGTGAAAGCGAGGTAGCTAGCGCGTCATTTATTCATGCGAGTGTGTAGAGACAGAGAAGCAGTAAGTAGTTGCAAACATACTCCTCGTCTGCTGCTAATAAGATATTAGCCGGTTTATTTATTAATCCCCAGACGCTAGCAAGCCAGCTAGCTCCTCATTTATTCATGCACTTCCCTCCTGGCTTGTTTTGGAGGGGAGAAGGGGGGGCGAAAGTGGCAGAAGGGGGTGATTTGATGGGTTTCGGGCGGGCCATTTCACTTGCTGGGCTACAAGCAATCAGGAACGGTGAACATTTCGCGAACTGACAGCTCATCACCTCCGCCGTCTCGCTGCCCTTGTAACTGCTAATAATGTGCCAGTGCTGCTTTAAATAAGGAAGACTTTGATAGGTTTTCACAAGCCATAGTCTCCCCCATCTCCTCTCTCTCTTTTCTTATCCATGATATTATTCCATGTGTCAGAAAGGTGCGGGATTTTACACATACACAAACCTCATTAGCGACCTGAAAAACTCAGAGAACTGCCAGCGGAGCGACAGAGCAGCCAACGCTAATTAAAACACCAACAAAACAGAGGTTAGAGGTGGGATTTTGAGAGGTTAAATATTTTTTCTCGGGTGGTACATTTAATTTTTTCTAAACTGTTCACGTTTATTCCGGCACCGTCACTTTGCTCCCAAGGCTCAAAAATCTGACTTCTTTAATTGCTTAACAACTAGCATGAAAATTAGTATCAACAAGTTATTAAAGCCATAACCAAACTCTAGAGGAATCATGTTGGTGAAGTGAGATTTTCTTTTTCCGCACAAACCAAACCAGCCAACAAAAATCAGACCAGTCAAATCGACGAGTAAACACGGACAAATCAAACCATCAACACATACAAAAGAAAAAGTCAATAGCAAAAAAATATTAAAAAGAAACAAATATGAAAACCTCAACTCAGTCAAAAGGACTGACTCAAAGAGTCAACTCAAACAGCTAATTCAAAGAATTACATCAAAGAGTCAACTCAGCCAATTTAAAGAATCATGTCAAAGAGTCAACTCAAACAGCCAATTCAATGAATCACGTCAGTCAACTCAAACAGCCAATTCAAACAATCACATTAAAGAGTCAAATCAAAAACAGCCAATTCAAACAGTCACATCAATGACTAACATTCATTCATTCATTCATCCTCTGAAGCGCTTAATCCTAATTAGGGTCACGGGGAGGCTGGCGCCCATCTCAGCCGACTCTGGGCGAGGGCAGAGTACACCCTGGACAGCTCGCCAGGCCATTGCAGGGCATGACTAACATTAAAGAGTCAATTCAGTCACAGAACCACATCAAGGGGTCAAATCAAAGATCTGATTCATCTTTGATAAGAGCTGTCATAGCTGATTGACAAGTCAAGTTTTAATCACCAGAAAGGATTTGACTCGAAGATCCAACTTAAATATTTGACTCAGATTTGTTCATGTATGAAACTTCACTAGCAGCTGCAGCAGATAAATGAATATTCAGTACAGAACCTCATTTGTTCTTTCCCCTCTATGGGAAAAACTTGATCATCCCGAATCAGAAATCTGTTTGGGAGGTTTAGGCTCCTCCCACAAACATGCCACATCACATCATTCTTACTAGTTATGATAAGTTTTCTGTGTGAATTATGCCGAGTCAACTGAGTTCTGAGTACCCAAACACACACACACACCCTTAACTTATGAGCTAGCTTATAATAAATTTGCAAATGCATGTCGTTAAGGACTTCTCCTCCTGATTATGCAGTATTTATATCACCCCTCAAACCTTTTCCTTATAAAAGCCTTTTTTCCCGCCAGCTCTGTACCTGGAGTGTGTTTCTGAAAACCCAACTCATCCCATCATCTTGAAAGGACATGAACATGCAAAACCAGAGCTCTTTACATTCAAATATTAATGCTGCTTCCATCAGGGGGATTTGAATAAATGCTGAATTATTCAGTAGCATAAATAAGAGCTACCTGCGACAGGACAGAGGGATCCGGGGTCATTTTGGATAGAATGTAGCGTCGGATTTCACGCTGATGTCATTACAGCAGAAAAACAAAGTTACAACTGATGCACTGATGCTGGAGACTCCTCCCACCTCTTTATTTATCCCTGTAAACAAGCAGTTACTATAGAAACGCTAACGTTGATAAGAGCGAGCGTTATAATATAACCCTGTGATTTTTATATTGCACTACCTTCTGACCAATCAGAATCCAGAACCCAACAGCGTATGCACTTCCGTGTTCATGCTACGATTTTTACGAAAAACAACAACACACCTACTTTTCTGTTTGTTTGTTTGTTACATCTACAGTCATGTGTATTTGTTCTGTCTCTCTGCTCCAGGCAGAGTATGTGAGTGTGTGTGTAAGATTATTAGATCTCTCAGCTCCATCTAAACTGTGCAAGAATCATCTGGAGAGCGTGTTTATCCTTTTTCTTTATTTGGAGTTCGGACAGGGACCGCGTGTTTTATCACACAGCCTGAAGCGAAGGAGAAATATTGCGGCGTGCAATATCTCCTTGTTCTCGAAGCAAAATCACTGTCTGGGAGACTTAACTGTCTGCCGTGATGTTTATTTTTCTTCTTGAAGATGACGTCTTTTTCACCGCCGTTCCCCCGCGGTTGTATTTTATCCATTTTATCATACAGTAAGTTTTTGTGAACCATTATTCTAGCTAAGCAGTAAGCAGTTAAGAATATTATATTGTTAGCATGCGTGCTATCATGTACATCGCTAGAAACTATAAAGGTAAATTTTTAGGGGAAGACACTAAGACATTATGAATACGTTAGAAGTAATATTACTTCTGTAAAACCAGGAAGTAGGAAGCAGGAAACCAGGAAGTCACATAAGAGAAACTTGGGAGTTGGGGCTGTGGAAAGGTAGGATGCAAGGTGTGTGGCTAATCAGGAAATCCAGGATACACAAAGCAGGAAGTAAAAGCTGGGGATAATCAGGAAAACCAGGAAATGAAAAGGTGTGGATAATCATGAAAACCAGGAAGTAAAAGGTGTGGAAGTCCAGGAAGTCAGCAAGTCAGATATGAAAGATACTAGGAAGTAGGAGCTGTGAAGGACCACAGGAAACTGGGAAGTCATATATGAGGGAAACCAGGAAGTAGGAGCTGTGGAAAAGCAATACATCAGTTCTGTGAATTATCAGGAAAACCAGGAAGTAAACTGCTGAAGACCAAGAAATCAGGAAATCAGAGTTGAGGAAGTAGGAGCTGTGGAAAACCAGGAATTTGGGTAACTCGAAAACAGGAAACTCGAAAGCAGGATCTGTGAAATGACAGGAAATCAGGAAGATGGATATAAGTAAACTAGGAAGTAGGAGCTGTGAAGGACCACAGGAAACTGGGAAGTCATATATAAGAAAAACCTGGAAGTACGAGCTGTGGAAGACTAGAAAACCAGGAAGTCAAAAATAAGAAAAACCTGGAAGTAGAGGTTGTGGATGACCAGGAAACCAGGAAGTCAGAGCTGTGGAAAACCAGGAAGTCAGACATGAGGGAAACCAGGAAGTCAGATATGTGGGAGACCAGGAAGTCAGAGATAAGGGAAACCAGGAAGTCGGAGCTGTGGAAAACCAGGAAGTCAGAGATAAGGGAAAATAAATAGTCGGAGCTAAGAAAGCGCAGGAAACCAGGCAGTCATACATGAGGGAAACCAGAAAGTGGGAGCTATAGAGGAGGAAAACCAGGAAGTATGAGCTGAGGATTATCAGGAAAAGCAGGCAGTATGGGTTGTGGTAAACCAGTAACTATGTGAACAGGAAACTTCATGAAATCCAGGAAGTGCGGGCTGTTAATAAACAGGAAAGATCAGGAAGTTCAAGAAGATTCTGTAGAAGACCAGTGAGTAGGAACGGTGGAGTTGTTGGAAACCAGTGGCTGTTCCCCAAAACACTGTTCAATTCCTCCTTCAGCACATCACCCCCAAATCCTTCGGGACCAACTGACAGGATCTCACCTCCTTTCCCCACTTCCTTAGGAGGAGGAGCTTCGAAGCAAAGACAGGAACTGAGGAACCAGAATTAAAGAAAACACCCCGAGGAAAACCAGGAAGAAAGGGTTCGGTAAAACTGCCAGGAAGAAGAACACGAGGAAGTGGAACAGGAAGAGAGACGAGAGGAGAGAAGTCTTATTCTGGGTCATCACAAGGTCATTTTGTAATGTCACGTCGTAATTGCTGCATCTCTTGCGCAGGCGCGTGATGGTAATCAGACATCACGTCATGATCTTCAGTACAACACTGTATAAAGTAAATACTTCTGTGTGTGTGTGTGTGTATATATATGCGTGGACTGTAGGCCTGTTCTGCCATCATGTGGCCAAAAAAACAAAAAGGACATTTAATTTGGTGAAACGTTTACAAATATATTGATTCATTTGCGCTTGATGAATCATGCTAACCTCACGCTAATCTCACGCTAAAGTTGCTATATGAACGTTTAGCCATGCTAGTTTTACACGTCTACACGTATATTTATAATGCATGAGTTATTAAAAGAACCCCTACCCCATGAATGCTAACAGCGCTAACAACAACAATGTTTCATTTGTTGCTAGCAAATCAGGACAAACCGCCAAAGTAGCTAATCAAGCCCGTTAAAAAGGTTCTCAGCAACAATTGATGAATAAGGGTCAACTAAGAATTTAGTTTAAACATGGTTTAGAAGATCAAAACAGGATTTAAAGTGTGAGGTGACTTTTCTCTTGATGAAGCTCGCAGAAGGTGAGAAACGACTGATTAGCATAAAGGTTTTGGTTTATATGATTTTCACGAGACATTTTCGTGAGCTAAATTTTTCTAAAATAATGACGATCTTTAAGTTTATACAGTATGAAGGAGAGCAGGAGGACAAAGTCAGCATTTTCAGTAAGAAATGAAGTAAAAATGTATTATTTGAGTGGTGAAAATGTGAGTGTGCAATTCTCATTCTTGACCAACAGAGGGCAGCAAAGATTTTCATGCTGCATTTTCAACTCAATTCACAAACACTTTCAATGTGATTTTCCTCTTGTAAAAAAAGGTGTTAAAATTTATTATACACACATATTAAAGCTATCATCACACACACACACACACACAACTGGATCAAGAAATCAGTCACTGTATGTAATTCTGCCATGTATGCCCTGAGCATGTTTTTATATCTTAGTGAGGACCCTAGAAAGACTTTGTTTGGAAATTCAGTGGGTCCTCATGAGGACATCTCAGGGAGAACTTTTAATTAGTTTAGGTGTAGCATTGCAGTTGTTAGCTGCATTAATATCTAGTTCGCTGTAGGGTCCTTATAAGGATAGAAACACCGTACATGTACGGGTGTGGTCCATCCATCCATCTGCCAAACTGCTTAATCCTACCATGATAGTTTCAGGCAGGATGGAGCCTATCTCAGACAACTCTAGGCGAAGGCAGGGTACATCCTGAACAGCTCGCCCCACACACACAGAACCTTTCACACACAGTCACACCTAGGGGCAATTTCGAACAGCCAGTTAGCTTTATGTCTTTGGAATGCAAGCCCGGGACTTGAACCCAAGACCTTCTTGCTGTGTGGCGGACGTCCTAACCACACACTACCGTGCCGCCCGTGTTATGTTTTTGTTTTTTTTTAACTGCTAAACTATAGGCTATAATAGCTTAGCCTTTATTTCTTGCTATGCTACTCGTGTTATTATTTGTACACACTCCAGTATATCAATGTTCTGTGACAAATATGGGAAATATGACCCTAACCCTAAAATTATTTTGTCCTAATCTTATAATTCTCAAATGTGTCTTTAATCCATCAGTTCGGATAACGAGGGGGTTTAAAATGCTTCACGGTTATTAAAAAAGAAACACACTCACTGTAAAAATGAGCTCACCATCAGCTGCTGAGAAACGTCCGCTGGAGGATTTTCTCATTCCCGTGACCCCGTGAGCACTTCTTCCACGACAAATGTCAGGGAGTTTCCCATCTCAAATTATTTTCCCTCCGAATCTGAAAGGAAAAAATGCACAGTCATCACGGAATGGCCATGGCAAGACAACTTCCTGCGCCTGGTCACTGACACCGGAGCTGGAAATCAGGCGAGGAGGACGTTTCATTGGGGTCGTGTTTTCAAACAGAAATTACAGTTTAAAGGACAAAATGATTTCAAATAGATCACCAGTTTCGATCTTGTGTGTGTATGTTTGTGTGTGTGTGTGCGCGCTGTACGTCCAATAAAGAAGAGCTTCATCAATTAGCAAAATTGCTAATCAGTTTGTTGAGGTGGAGCTTACTTCCATGGCGGCTAGTTGGCTAATTGAAGCTAGCTAGAAACTGAGGCTAGCTATGCCACCTGAGGGCGGCACGGTGGCATAATGCTAAGCACATCCGCCTCACAGCAAGAAGGGTCCTGGGTTCGAGTCCCGGGATCTGTGAGAAGTTTGCATGTTCTCCCTGTGCTTGCGTGGGTTTCCTCAGGGTACTCCGGTTTCCTCCCACAAAGATATGCACATTAGGAAAACTGGTTTCTCCAAATTGTCCCTCGGTGGGAGTGTGAATGGTTGTTTGGGTGTGTTGGCCCTGTAATGGTCTGGGGAGCTGTTCAGGATGTACCTTGCCTTCGCCTAGAGTCGGTTAAGATAGGCTCCAGCCTCCCTGCGGCCCTAGTAGTGGGATTAAGCAGTTTGGGAAACGAGTGAGTGAGTAGAAACTTTGAAAACTCGTATGTTAAGGTGTTAATGATCCAAATCGTTTCAAAATGTTGCTCCAGCCGTTTCTTCTTAGTACCTCTTACTTCTCCAGACTGCCCTGTCGTTACTTTCAACATTTGATATTTGCGTTTACGAGATTCTCAAAATATTTACACAGCGTCCCAATATTTTTGGAAACGGGGTTGCACACACACACACAGGTAAATATCTGACACTGCTTATAAACCTAAAGAGGATAAAGCGTTGCTATGTAGTGAACACAGCATAAGATCTAAGGCGTCACTCTTCATTAGTCATTAACGTCGCTCTTTTCTCACACGGCTCGTCTCTCACTTCCTTCCTCTTTCGCGATATCATTCGTTCAGCTTGGCGGATTTTTCCCCCTCTCCAACAGCCTGCTCTTTGTGATACCAGTGAAACCAGGGCTTTCCCAGCATTCCCAGCACAAGGGGAACTCATGAGGCATGTCCACTCACGCCCTGAGATATTACAGTACATACGAGTGTGAAGTCATGCGTCTCTACGGCCGTCTCCAAGTCTCGTCTCAGTGTCGAGGTGCAACAGGAGTCGCCGCAGCTGCTGCAGGCCGGATGATCAGAAATGCATTGTGGGATTAGACCAGGGGGCTGCAGTTGTCTCTCTCCCTCTCTCTCTCTCTCTCTCTCTCTCTCTCTCACACACACACACACACACACACACAGAAATGTTTATCCAATGCATAATCTAAAAGGACGCAACAAAGTGGTGCACAACGGACAGAACTGTAGCAACAGACACTTAGCCTCATGGTTGTCATGGTAAACGAGCAAAGCAGAATTTATTCACTCATTTATTCGCCAAACCGCTTAATCCTATGAGGGTAATATGGAGGCCGGAGCCCATCTCAGCCGACTCTAGGTGGGGTACACTTTGGACAGTTCACCAGTTCATCTCAGGGCAACACACACACAACAGTAACACCTCGGGGCAATTTGGAACAGCCAATTAGCTTTATGTGCAGGTCTTTAGAGTTCCAGGACGAAGCCCACGCAAGCACAGGAAGAACATTCAGACCCCACACAGAAACGCTCTCGCCGAGCCCAGGACTTGAACCCAGGACCCTCTTGCTGTGAGTGCCCACCGCCACACCACCATGCTGCCCCAAGATCAGAATTGAATTGATGATTCAACAGGTGCCAAATCTGATGGCATTTAAGGATTAAAAAAGACACGGTGACTTTGATCGGTTGATACGGAGTGCTTTCTCGAGAATATCACGCCCTCGCTGGATGAAGTCACGCCAGTGCTCCACTTCAGGATATTCAGCCTTTCCACAGGACTCAGATTCGGTGGAATTGTTGCTGCTTTTATTCCATTTTTTATTCCTTCCCTCGTGTTACTGAAGGACCTCGTGTTTCTGTCCAGGCGTTTACTCTCCGAAGGCATCTGCGCCAACCAATAACGTGTCCCAGTGATGTTCCACAGAACAACTCAGACCTTTCATGCGAACTGGGGTGCGTGTGATGTGTCACCCAGGACAGAGAGAGAAAGACTTTTCAATACAGCCTTGCCAAATTGCCCTGCCCTGGTTGGAATCCATTCATTTATCTTAAGGGCTGTTCTATTTTTTCAGGATCACGGGTTCTCCAGAAGGCACTGGGATCAGACACATTCAGTCCTGTGAGATGGCAGGTGAAGCTCTTGGAAATTATTTCCTTCTAAAAGTATAAAGCAGAAGTAAATCAAGTATTTGAAACCTGGAAAAAAATATCTTGGCTAGTTCTGCACCCATGATGCACTGGGCACTTTTGTGGTCTCCTCTGCAATTCATGTTTTTACCCATGATGGCTGCCAACCCCCTGAAGAACCTGTTCTCCATGGCCAACATCCATTCACACTCCCATTCACACCGAGGGGCAATCTGGAACAGCCTATTAGCCTTACGATCATATCTTTAGACTGTGGGAGGAAAACGGAGCACCTGGAGCTGTGAGGTGGCACTGCAACCCACTGGTACCAACACTTGTCTGGCATGGTAACCTCAATGGTACCCCATGTTTGTCCACTGTTTTACAATTGAACATCGATTTATCTTTGGAGAGATTTACTGTACCATGGAAGATTTGGTTGATATCCGCTTCCTTGAGAAATAAATTGTAGGAATTTCGCTTGTGGAGAGGAGCTTAAATGTGTCTTGGATACTTAAAACTGATGGTCACTCGGTCATCACTGACGACCACAGAGTTGTCTTCCATCAAAGCAACACCATTGCAAAACGAGCCACTCAGGCCAGTGTCGCAGTCTGCAGCAGGTCATCAGGGAGCTCTGAGGTTTGGCACGATTGCTCTCACGCAACCCTTCACCCCTTCCCATGTCCTCTCTCAAAGGGCACTTTAGTGATCAGAGAAGTGAGAGCACATACAGACACTCTGGCTCTGGGATTCTCTCATTCAGCCCTCCTCGGCTCTCTTCCTCCCTTTTGTTCCCTCTATCTCTCTTTGGCACACAGACTGGCACTTGGGTAAATCATTTGAAATGGATCAGTGGAATGTGGCCAGATTTTAACCTCTTCTTCTCTCCTCACCCAGTATTTCACACTGCCGTGTGGGTCAAACTGTAAGCGCACATTCTCGTAAAGCATCGAGTGGAGTGTATAATACAAAGAAATACCGCAACACATACATTTTACACCAAACTCTAGGTTTCACCATCAAACAAATTTATCCAGTATGTCCTCATTAACCAGCAAGCATCAATTCTCCACCGAACACCACCGTACTTCAGCAAACACCAAAATCCTTCATTTAACACCAGCATTACATCACATTATACACCAATCACAATCTATAACACCAGTACTGGACAGCACACAGTAACAATTACTAACATTACAAAACCCAACATTTCTCAAAACACACCAACACTCTCCACCAAACACCAACATTCTCCTCCAAACACCAACACTCCACCAAACACCAACACTCTCCTCTGAACCCTAACACTCTCCACCAAACACCAACACTCTCCTCCAAACAGCAACACTCTCCTCCAAATGCCAACACTCTCCTCCAAACAGCAACACTCTCCACCAAACGCCAACACTCTCCTCCAAATGCCAACACTCTCCTCCAAACACCAACACTCTCCTCCAAACACCAACACCCTCCACCAAACATCAACACACTCCTCTGAACACTAACACCCTCCACCAAACACCAACACTCTCTACTAAATGCTAACACCCTCCACCAAACACCAACACTCTCCAGCAAACACCAACACTCTCCAGCAAACACCAACACTCTCCAGCAAACACCAACACTCCCCACCAAACACCATTCTCCACCAAACACCAACACCATTCTCCACCAAACACCAACACTCTCCACCAAACACCAACACTCTCCACCTAACACCATTCTCCACCAAACACCAACACTCTCCACTAAACTACAAACACTAACAGTATTTACTAATTTCCTAACACTTCACCAAACATTGCATTCTCTACTAACACTATTCAGCACATCACGGATCACATCACGGGAGATTCTTAAAAAATACAATGCTCTTTATTTAACACTAATATTGTTACTCAACACAACACACTCTGAACCTGATGCATCTCGTGAGATTAGTAGTGTGTGATTTGGGATGGAGCCACGACAGCGTCTTCCGTTTGGAAAACTTTTTTTCCTCCCAAATGCTGAACCTTTAATCCCTTAGACCGCAGCTGTTAACCAAACATCGAGGTGCCAACCTGTTCCTCCTGCAGCGAATCACAAGACCCAGCCTACCACGTGCGCTCGTTTGATCCATCTCTCCATGAGCGCAGCCTTTCTGCCCTGATGCTCACATCGATGTGAAGGAGGATAATTGGAGACGTTTCTCCTGCACGGGTCACCAAAAAGGCCACGGTTCGGTGTAAAGGTGCTCCATTAGGAATGTGAGAGAGACAAGGAACCTGGAGAAGATCGGTCGAAGTCGAAAACGGACAAAAACAAGCTACGATGAAGAGGTTTGTGGAGGAAACTTGCTCAGGCGTATACATACACGGAAACGTCAAAACTATTTCAAAAACGTATTTAATCACTAAATAATAAAACACCCCACATCATGCTTTTCAGGAAAATCAACGATGGCGTGATGTCATTATGCAGGTTTCATCCTAAAATTTCCTCCAACCTCCACAAAGTGCTTTATTCCTCTGATACCACGGCAACGTTTCCAAAACTAGCCATGAACACCAGGCGGACTTTTCATCTCTTTTAACATGGTGAGTTCGAGTTTGTTCACCTCAAGCGTCACTCATCAATCTCTCTCTTTTTTACTCTCAGATTTCAAGAACAATTTCATTTTTTTCCCAGTCTGAGATAACGTGCGAGAGTGAGCACATAGACATGGAAAAAAAAAAACAACCTTTTGACCACTCAGAATCCACAATCCATCAGTGTAACATAAATAATTATTTGCCAATGCTGAGGTGGATATCACTGTTTAATCCCAGAAACAGGGACTCTACAGTGATATCCACCTCGCTGGAGGTGAATAATTATTTTAGTATATACTAAACCGGAACATCAGGAAAGTAAACTAATTTTTACATTTTGTATTGATTCAGGCATTATCCTGAGTTTGGGGGTGAATAATAAGTAATTATTGAATGAGGTGAAGTATGATATGGAGAATTATTCGGATCAAGGGACTGTTATCTGTCGAGGCTGTTCGGCCCTCCGAGATCAGAATAATTCTCGATATCATACCAAAGATGAATTCTATCACAGCTTTATCATTCATTTTTCGACCTGTTTCATCCTGCTAGGGTCGCAGCGAGGCTGGAGCCTATCTCAACCAACTATGTGCGAAGGTGGGATGCTCCGTGAACAGCGTGCCAGCCCATTGCAGGGCCGATTCACATCTGGGGCATTGGAACAGACAATTAGCCTAATGTGCATGATTCTACAGAAAACTGGAGCACGGAGAGAACTCCATGCAGAAACACCCTCAATAAGCACGGGGCTCGAACCCAGGACCTAGTCCGGTCGTTATTCACCGCTAACGCTGTTACTGATTATCTCTAGGAATACTCCATGAAAATATCAAATAAAATATGGATTTAATTTCAAGTATTTGGTGGTGAGGACATATTTTTATTTTCAGGAATTTTATTGGAGCGGGCAGGCATGTTCTCCGTATCTTGTGTTGCTGAGCGGGGTTTGATATAAATAGATAGATAACCTATACCCTACTGACAGTGCTGCAGGATGCTGGAAGTTTGCACTGCTGTCCTGGTCGTTGGTACACCCTACCTATCAGATACGGCTTACGACACCATAAACAGCGAGAAAATAAAGTTTTGCCTGCCAGGGGTGTAGCCTATCTATCAACATGACGTCTATAAGGAGGAGCATTGGCGCTTACCAATCATCCAATAAACATTTAACTTATCTGATATCAGTGATGTAGAAAAACACCAACACAGAGTTTGCTGGTAGCTTTCAACCAATCAGAGATGAGAAAATCTTTAAAATAAATAACAGCGTCTATTATCCTGATTATCCTCCTAACGCAGCGTCGTCCAGCTAGCCGTGCATGTGTTTTCTGAGGTGTAAACAGTGTTATATTTCATATTTTTTCACCTTATTAACCAAAAATTAAGGGTAGCACAGTGGTGTAGTGGTTAGCATGTCCGCATCACAGCAAGAAGCTCCTGGGTTCGAGTCCATGAGTTTCCTCTGGGTACTCCGGTTTCCTCCTACAATCTAAAATGTGCACATTACGCTAATTGGCTGTTCCAAATGGCCCCTAGGTGTGAATGTGAATGGTTGTGTGTGAGTGTGTTGGCCCTGTGATGGACTAGCAAGCTGTTTAGGGTGTAGCTTGCCCTCACCAAGAGTTGGCTGAGATAGGCTCTAGTCTCCCCGCGACCCTAATACAGATTAAGCCGTCCAGCAAATGAATGAATAAGTCGACCGAAAACTTTGACGAGGCAAAATGTCTCTCTGTTTATTTATCGCCATGTCAGCACTTACGAGGTTTTTACGCCGGTGTCACTTACAGACGTTTGATAGGACAGAGGTACTCAATGGAAACTGCTGCCTCTTGGCAGCTGGAGAAGATTCTTTATTGTCTCCAGAATAAAATGGTGTGTTGGAGAGAAGCAGCTCGAATGTACACAGACTGCGTGCTGAAGAAATGAAGTTTGCTGATGGTAAATCGAGGGGCAAAGGGAACCTGGACGCGTCCCAAATGTGGAGAACAAAAATTCTCTCTCCGTTCACCCGGACAGTATGCACACACACACAGACACACACACACACACACTCTTATCTTTTGTTCCACTAAGCAAACACTGTGTGTATTCTGTGAGAACTGAAAACAGAGTCTCGTTTGTGAAGGATGACCGGTGGAGAAATCTCATCACACTTATTAACTTTATAAACTTTATAAACTCCTTCCACCACCTTTAATATTAAATCACCTTTATTTTGGAACTTTTAATTGTACGTGTAGTTAACGTGCAGCAGGTACAGAGAAAAATTGAGTAAATAACATAATATATACTCTTAATTTATATATATATATATATATATATATATATATATATATACAGTACCAGTCAAAAGTTTGGCCACACCTCCTATTTGAGTTAGAATGAGTGGGCGTGTCCAGACTTTTGACTGGTACTGTATGTTATAGCAGCTGTTCTAAACAATTGTTCCCTCACCAGGCTCGGTTTCTTCCTTCTCCTGAAGTTATGCTGTAACCCACTGTACCCAGAACTCTGAAAAACTTTCTGCAGTTACAGTAGTGAGGGGGGGAAATGGGACGGTCTTTCACCCTGGAATTTAGGAAATCAGGAACTTCTTCCACTGATTCAAACTCCGTTAAAAGAAATGAAATACTACATGTATAGATATAAAATAATATACATTTATAGACAACACTTTTAAATTATATGTGTTCATAAAATAGAAATTATGTAGAATTTTTGGTTTTGAGTGATTTCAGTATGCGAGCTCTTGTACAGTGACGACCCCCTTTTTCTTATAAACATTAATACTAGTCAAAAGTAAAAGGAACTTGTGCCACACTTTTAACTGGTGCTTTTTCATAATTGTTTAGTAATACGTTTGTTTAGCAAAAAACCAAAAAAAAAAAAAAAAAAAAAAAAGCACTTAAAATAAAATTGCTAATCCATCAGTATAATATTAATTTTATGAATTGTTTTTCTAAAAAATCTTTATTTATTTATATGTTTTTAGATCAAACAGATTAAGTTTAACATTTTTAAAAAAATTTTAGAGATTATAATTCATCCCTAATTATATAATTAATAAATAATTTAAAAATTATTTTAAATATATTTACATCATATGGCTATGTTTAAATATAAATATAATTAAATAAAATATTTAATAACAGCAGCAGAAAAATGTTAAGACATGTCATTGTTTTATTTTTAAAAACCTTTTTGGTATTTTTTTTTTAAGTATTTGCAAAAGTGTGAATATTAACTGCAACAAATCCAGTATTTATTAGCAAAAAAAAGTTATTTTATTTATTTACTTATTTTTCATATGCATTAATGGAGAATTGTTTTGTAATAATTTTGTTCAAATTAAAGTAGAGTTTAAAAATAAATACCCTGTGATCTTTTATTTTGTGTGACTTTTTCAAGCAAACAGCAGCAATGTGCATTAAAAGGGTATTTTTTTTATTCCATACTTAATATATAATAATTATAATAAAAGAGATTTTTTTAATTGGAGGGGGGGGGTGTCTTGGGAGGAACATTACCCATAATGTACTGTGGGTGTACATTAATACAGCAATGCTCTATGATTTATGGTTATAAATGAAGAAAAGTCCACTTCTAGTCTCAGAGGGAATTTTCTTACTGACTGAAAGATCTGCAGTCATTTTCTCTGAAACAGAATCACTACAGACACCAGAGCCATAGAGGAATATTTACATTAAACCTCCTCCTGTTCTTTCTATCCGTGTGATTAATATTTAAAGCCCTGTGTTAGGCTGAAGTATAAATTCTACACTCTCACTCAGACAGCTGGGGATTAGTCACAGCTACTTGTAACAGAAACGTCCAGCAAATGAGATCCAAACTATTTCTATTACAGACTAATATTCCAAGTGATTCATGTATCAAGTGTGACTCCAGACTGACTCAGTGGCCATGGGGAACAGACTGGGACTGAAATATTAAATATGAAAACATAAATATGAAAAGTGCACAGTGTTGCTCTTACCTCGAGTCATGTGTGCTGTTGGAAACTAAAACTGCCACACAATTCAACCAGGCTCAGGTGTGTTCATTAACTACTGAGTTGAATCAGGTGTGTGTGGCAGAGGGGGCACCAATCATCTGAGCCGAATTATACCATTCATTTCTTATACACATGATTCTTATATGATTTACTTGATTCACTTCTTATACTCATGATTGAATTATTATACACATGATTCACTTCTTATACACATGATTCACTTATGATCCACATGATTCACTACTTATACTCATGATTCACTTATGATTCACATGATTCATTACTTATACTCATGATTCACTTATGATCCACATGATTCACTACTTATACTCATGATTTACTTATGATTCACATGATTCATTCTTATACATATGATTCACTTATGATCCACATGATTCACTACTTATACTCATGATTCACTTATGATTCACATGATTCATTACTTATACTCATGATTCACTTATGATCCACATGATTCACTACTTATACTCATGATTTACTTATGATTCACATGATTCATTCTTATACATATGATTCACTTATGATCCACATGATTCACTACTTATACTCATGATTCACTTATGATTCACATGATTCA
>JAQMYF010000001.1:69452362-69481875 GCA_030014195.1 Neosilurus mollespiculum
ATTCATCCATCCATCCCTCCCTCCATCTATCTGTCCATCCACCTGTCCATCTATCCATCAAATTCATCCATCCATCCCTCCCTCCATCTATCTGTCCATCCACCTGTCCATCTATCCATCAAATTCATCCATTCATCCATCCGTTCCTCCTTGCATCTATCTGTCCATCCACCTGTCCATCTATCCATCAAATTCATCCATTCATCCATCCCTCCCTCCCTGCATCTATTTGTCCATCCACCTGTCCATCTATTTATCAAATTCATCCATTCCTCCATCCCTCCCTCCCTGCATCTATCTGTCCATCCACCTGTCCATCTATCCATCAAATTCATCCATTCATCCATCCGTTCCTCCCTGCATCTATCTGTCCATCCATCTGTCCATCTATCCATCAAATTCATCCATCCCTTCCTCCCTGCATCTATTTGTCCATCCACTTGTCCATCTATTCATTAAATTCATCCATTCCTCCATCCCTCCCTCCCTGCATCTATCTGTCCATCCACCTGTCCATCTAATCAATCATATTCATCTATCCCTCCCTCCCTTCATCTATCTGTCCATCCACCTGTCCATCTATCCATCAAATTCATCTATCTCTCGCTCCATCTGTCCATCCATCAATTTCATCCATTCACCACTGATCTACCATTCATCTATCCATCAAATTCCTCCATCTATCTCTCTATCCACCTGTCCATCTATCCATCAAATTCATTGATTCACCACCAGTCTTTCTCTCCATCTTTCAAATTTATCTATAAATTCATTCATTAAATTGAATCCATTCGCGAATCGTTGCACTAACCTATCGAACCATCTTTCATCTCATACAACCTCCCATCCATCCATCCAAACATCCATCCATCCATCCAACCATCCAATCATCCATCCATTCAAACATCCATCTGTCCATTCATCCAAACATTCATCCATCCATCCATCTGTTCATCCATCCATCCATCCAAACATCCACCCATCCATCCAAACACTGAAAAATCCATCCATCCAAACAGATATCAATCCATGCAAACACCCATCCATCCATCCATCCATCCATCCAAACATTCCAACCATCCAATCATCCATCCATTCAAACATCCATCTGTCCATTCATCCAAACATTCATCCATTCATCCAAACATTAATCCATCCTTCTATCCAAACACCCATCCATCCATTTATCCAAACAGCCATCTATCCGTCCAAACATCCATCCATCTGTCCACCCATCCATCCAAACACTGAAAAATCCATCCATCCAAACACCCATCCATCCATCCAAACACCCATCCATCCATCCAAACACCCATCCATCCATCCAACCATCCATCCATCCAAACATCCATCCATCCAAACAGCCTTCTATCAGTCCATCCATCTATCCAAACACCCATTCATCCATCTATCCATCCGTCCATCAATCCATCCAAACATCCACCCAACCATCCAAACACCCAAAAAACCATCCATCCATCCAAACCATCCATTTATCCATCCAAACACCCATCCGTCCACCCATCCATCTCTCCAAACACCCATCCATCCATTCATCCAAACATCCATCCATTCACTCAAACATCCACCTATCCATCCAAACACCCAAAAATCCATCCATCCATCCATTCATCCAAACATCCATCCATTCATCCAAACATCCACCTATCCATCCAAACACCCAAAAATCCATCCATCCATCCATCCATTCATCCAAACATCCATCCATTCATCCAAACATCCACCTATCCATCCATCTTTTGAAATATCCAAATATCAGTCCATCAATACAAACAGCCCTCCATCCATTCAAACATCCATCCATTTATCCATCTATCCAAACATCCATCCATCCATCCATCCATCCAGACACCCATCCATCCATCCAAACACCCATCCAAACACCCATCTATCCATCCAAACACCCATCCATCCATCCATCCAAACACCCATCCATCCATCCATTCTATCGAATCCAAAACACCCATCCATTCATCCATCCATCCAAACACCCATCCAGCCAAACACCCTTCCATCCATCCATTTATCCAAACATCCATCTATAAATCCATCCAGACATCTATCTCTGTGTTTTTATTCTTTTTATTTCTTCATCACAGTTCACCCCATCCATTTTTTTCTTTCTTTCTTCTTTTATTCTCCTTCCCTCATGAGCACATCCACCCTGACTTTTCTCATCATTTGTATAATTATCTCATTCCCTCTTCTTTCTTGCATCCCTCCATTCTTTCTTTCTTTCTTTCTCCGTGTGCAGGTCTCCACCCTGTTTCAGGACAGAACGATAGGAGGAGACATTAACGTAGTGATTGTGGGACTGATCCTGCTGAGTGCAGAGCCGGTGAGGGAGACATCACTTTCATGTTTTGATTAAACTCTTCTTCACACTCCTCTGTTTCTCTCTCTCTTATTCTTTCCTCTCTCACTCTTTCCCCCGGCATCAGGACGGTTTGGTAATTAGTCATCACGCTGATCACACTCTCAGCAGTTTCTGTCAGTGGCAGTCGGCTCTGGCGGGTCGTGAAGGTCGTCGCCATGATCACGCCATCCTGCTCACGGGATTGGACATCTGCTCCTGGAAGAACGAGCCATGTGACACACTGGGTACGACACACAAAGACCAGTTTTCACTCACACTCTCCTCTCTTTCTTTCCTTCTTTTTTCTTCTTTAATTAACGCTCTCTTCTTTAATCTTAATTCTCTTTGCTTCTGTTATTCATATTTCTCTTTTTCTTTATTTCTCTTCATCAGAGTTTCTTTTTTCATTTTTTTTCTTTCTTTCAGTTCTTTATTGTTTTTGTTTATTTCTTCCTGACTTTGCATTCATTCTTGGTTTTTGGCTTGATTTGCTCCATTTCTGTTATTTCCTTTTCATTATTTTATTTCTTTCTTTCTCAGTTTCTTTCTTTTTTTCTTTCTTACATTCTTCCTTTGTTCCTTTCTTTCTTTTTCACCCTTTCCTTTTTTAATGCTTTTGTCATATCAGTAGTTTTTAACTTCTTTCTTTCTTTTTCTTTCCTTTCCTTTTTTCTTTCTTTCTTTTTCCTTTTTTCTTTCTTTTTTCTTTCTTCCTTTATTTCTTTCTTTTTCTTTCTTTCTTTCTTTTTTATTCTTTATTTATTTATTCTGTCTTTCATTCTTTTTCTTTATTAACATTCATTCATCCATTCATTCATTTTCTAAGCCGCTTAATCCTAATCAGGGTCACAGGGAGGCTGGCGCCTATCTCAGCCAACCTTGGGCATGGGCGGAGTCCACCCTGAACAGTTCGCCAGACCACACAACCATTCACGCTCACACTCATACCGAGGGGTGATTTGGAACAGCCAATTAACCTACTGTGCATGTCTTTGGACTGTGGGAGGAAACTGGAATACCTGGAGGCAACCCACACAAGCACAAGGAGTAACACATTCACACAGAAACGTGTGTCAACATACTTTTTTTAATTGTACATTTCGTTACTTCTGTTATTCTTATTTCTCTTTGTTTTACTTTATCAGCATTTCTTCTTTCATTCTTTCAGTTCTTTATTGCTTTTGTTTATTTCTTCTTTACTTTATGTTCATTCTTGATTTCTTGCTTGATTTGCTCTATTTCTTATTTCTTTTTGTCTTTCTTTCTTTATTCTTTAAATTTTTTCAGTTTCTTTCTTTTTCTCACCCTTTCCTTTTTTCTGTTTTCTTCATATCGATACTTTTTAACTTCCTTCTTTCTTCCTTTCTTTTTCTATCTTTTTTCTTTCTTTCTTTCACTTTCCTTATTTACGTACACCGTCACCATCATACACATACAAGCATCTACTTTTATTCTTTTCTTTCTTTCTAATAATTCCTTTTCTCTTTGAGCCTGTGCTACGTTTTGTGCTCCTTCTTTCTTTATTCTTCACACTTCTTGTTTATTCTTAATTTTTATATTCTGTATTCTTTTGGTTTCCTATTTTACTTCTTTACTTCTTTGTGTTTTCTTGCTTCTTCCTTCCTTTTCTTCTTCCTTCTGTCACACCTTTTTCTTTATTCTCGTGTGAGAACGCCGCTCCTCCACCTTCACAGCCTGTAAACCCCCGAGCTCTAAGCCGTCTAGCCGTATTAGCCTGCTCACCGTGTTCTTCAGGCACCAAGCAGCAGTTTAAAGATACCTGGGAACGCGGTGACTGGGGGCGGAGTCTGTGATTAAAACCCCTTTAAAGCCTGGCGTGCGTGAGAGGAGGGAGCAGGTGAAGATCTCATACCGGTGCAGGTCAGACGAAGATTAAAGGCTCGCGTGGCGCTTCGTTGAACCTCTTGTTCTTTCTCTTACTTTTCTGTCTCACCCACCGTGTGACGAACACCTTATTTATGAATTTATACATTCTACAGATAGAGATAAGATGAAGGGGAAAATGTCTAAGTTGTAATTTGTTGTAGTGGTTAGCACGTCCGCCTCACAGCAAGAAGGTCATGGGTTCGAGTCCCGGGCCCGGCGAGGACTTCTGTGTAGAGTTTGCATGTTCCCCCTGTGCTTACGTGGGTTTCCTCTATGCACTCCAGTTTCCTCCCACAGTCCAAAGACATGCACAGTAGGTTAACTGTCTGTTCCACATTGCCCCTAGGTGTGAGTGTGAGTGTAAATGGTTGTGTGTGTGTGTGTGTGTGTGTGTGTGTGTGTGTGTTTTAGCCCTGCGATAGTCTAGCGAGCCTTTCAGGATGCACCCCGCCTTCTCTCAGAGTCGGCTGAGATAGGCTCCAGCCTCCCCGTGACCCTGATTAGGATTAAGTCAGTGAAGGAATAGTCTTGTTATTTTAATTATATTCGTAGGAGTCGTTTCTTGTCCGTCTCGAGTGTCAGCACTTCGGAATGTTCCATAAGTGATAACAGGAACGAACTCTATAGCCTCGGTCTCACAAAACCGCAATTACTTCATGATAGACTTATTTTTTCTTTTCCTCTCAGGGTCTGTTATCCCATTGGTGTTCCACAGACTTCTGTCGGAATACCTGCCTTGAGAAGGGCGCGGCTTCCATTTCCTTAAAGTTTGGTCGTATTGAAATATGCCATTAGTCAAATATATGGATGGATGAATGGAAGAACAGATAGAGGGACAGATGGATGGAAGAACAGATAGAAGGATTGAAAGATGGAGGGATGCACATAAAGAAGGATGGATGGATGGATATGAGGAAGGATTGATGGATGTAAAGAAGGACTGATGGATGGAAGAACAGATAGAAGTATTGATGATTGGATGAATGGAAAGGAGGATGGATGGTTGGATGAACAGTTAGAAGGATTGATGAATAGATGGATGGATTGATGGAAGGATGAACAGAGAAAGATAGATGAATGGATGAATGAACAGATATGATGGATGGATGGATTGATGGATGGATGAACACATTGAAGGACTGATGGATGGATGACTGAACAGATAGAAGGACTGATTGATGGATGGACAGACAGAAGGATAGATGGATGAATGGAAAGAAGGAGGGATGGTTAAATGAGCAGAGAGAAGGATTGATAGATGTATTGATGGATGAACAGGTAGAAGGATGGATGGATGAATTGAAAGAAGGATGGATAGAGGGATGAATGAACAGATAAAAGGATCAATAGATGTATTGATGGATGGACAGATTGAAGGATGGATGGACGAATGGAAAGGAGGGATGGTTGAATGAACAGAGAGGATTGATGGATGGATGGATGAACAGATAGAAGGATTGATGGATACATTTAATGAACAGATAGAAGGATGGATGGAGGGATGAATAGAGAGATGGATAGGTGGATGGATGACAGATGAAAGGATAATTGGATGAACATACAGATAAACAGAGGTTGATGGATGGATACATGAAAAGGACATGAAATTCGTCGAGGTCAAGCGCCAGATCAGTTCAACAGCATTGTTTTTGTTGTTGTTGTTGTTGTTTTACATTTTCCTTCGTAAAATCCGTCGGAATGGCCGCTCCATGGTTACCTCGCGTATCCAGCGTTACGTGAGACGTTGGTGTAACGTAACAGACTGTAACTTGCACACACATCAGTACTGTTCCTCGTGTCTCCCCAGGTTTCGCTCCGATCAGCGGGATGTGTAGTAAATACCGGAGCTGTACGGTCAATGAGGACACGGGACTCGGACTCGCCTTCACCATCGCTCACGAATCGGGACACAAGTAACATCACTTCATTTCCTAATGAAACGCTTCATCATTTCAGCGCTGTTTTATTGGCTAAATAAAGCGAGGTGTTGCTTTTGGTGCTCTCAGTTTTGGAATGGTCCACGATGGCGAAGGAAACGTGTGTAAAAAGTCCACAGGGAACATCATGTCCCCTACACTCGCCGGGGACGACGGACTCTTCTACTGGTCGTCCTGCAGTCGTCAGTATCTCACGCGCTTTCTCAGGTACGTACGTCTTTTTTACGCGGATATTTAACTCCCATAAAGAGACGTTCAGATGAAATGAAAAACAAACCTCACAGCCACATTGCGATAAGATCCAAAGATGGGTTTAAATAGGGAACACCCGTGCTGTCTGAGTGTCTAGACGTGGCGTCATCTTTATAAAGCCACTATTTACAGTGATGTCGTGCTGAAGTGGAGCCAAGATGGCCGCCGCGCTGGGTTGATGATATAACACCAGTTACAGTTTCAGGTTTAAATTAAAACACCGGTGAGGTGTGAAATATCACCGTCCTCTCAGACACGAGTGGTTCCATTGAGCGCATTCATTCACGCCAGTCTCAGAGTGTGTGTGTGTGTGTGTGTGTGTTTTCTAACTGGTTTCCTTTTCACCATACTGCTGTTCCAGATTATTTTTACATTTTTACCATTTACAGTTGCTTTTAGACTTACATTTACTGTTGGATGGATGGATGGATAGATGGACAGATGGATGGAGGGACAGATGGAAATGCCAATGGATAGATGATGAATGGATATATGGATGACTGGACAGATGTAAGAGTGTAATAAAACTGTAATACATTGATGGATAAGTGAATAAATCATGAATGAATGGAAGGATGGGTGGATGCAGGTGGAGAGATGATGGATGAATGGAAAAATAGATGAGAAAAATAGTTGATATATTAATCAATGGATGGATGAATTTATTTATGAATGGGTGGACAAACAGGTAGACAAAAAATGGTTGGATGTTCTAACTCACGGGTGGAAGGTATGATTTATGGATAAATGGATGAAGGGATGAACAGATGGATGTATGGATGGATGGAGGGAGGGAGGGATGAACAGATTATTGGGTGGATGGATGGATGAACATGTGTAAGGATTGATGGGTGGATAATCAGATAGAAAGATGGCTGGACAGAAGGATGGACGGAGGGATGAACAGAGATGTACTGATGGATGGATGAACAGATAAAAGTGTGGATGAATGGAAAGAAGGATGATTTCATAAAGGGAGGATGAATAGATAGAAGGATGGATGGAGGGGTGAATAGATAGATGGATGAACAGATAAAAGGATTGATAGATGGAAGGATGAACATATAGAGGGATGGGTGGAAGGATGGATGAATGGATAGAGGGATGGATGAATGAACAGATAGAAGAATTAATAGTTGGTTGGACAAATAGAAAAAAGGATGGATGAAGGAATGAATAGATAGAAGGACTGATGGATGGAAGGATGAACAGATAGAGGGATGGGTGGATGGATGAATGAATGGACAGAAAGAGGGATGGATGAACAGACAGAAGTATTGATAGATGGATGGATGAACAGACAGAAGGATTAATAGATGGATGGATGAGCAGATAGAGGGATGGATGGATGGATGGATCAGTGAATGGACAGAAGGAGGGACGGATGAACAGACAGAAGGATTGATAGATGGATGGATGAACAGATAGAAGGATTGATAGATGGGTGGATGAATGGACAGAAGGAGGGATGGCTTGATGGATGGATGAAAAGATAGACGGATTGATGAATGGATGGATGAACAGATAGAATGATGGGTGAATGGAGAGAAGGATGGATGGAGGGATGAACAGATAGATGGACTGATGGATGGATGGATAGATGGATGGATAAACAGATAGAAGGAGGGATGGATGGATGAAGAGATGGATGGATGAACAAATAGAAGGGTGGATGGATGGACTGATGGATGAAAAGAAGGATGAATGGATGACAGATGAAAAGATACAGATAAACAGGATGGATGGATGGATGGATGGATGAAAAGCACATATGGTAAGATAATGTATATATGACTGGATGGAAGGACAGATGAAAAGATGGATGGAAGGAAAGAATGGAGTGGAAGAGATAAATGGATAGACAGGATTAATATGTATAGATTAGTAGATTGATGTATGGATAGTTATCCCTGTGTGTGTGTGTGTGTGTGTGTGTGTGTGTGTGTGTTTCATTAGCACGGCTCAGGCGACGTGTCTTTCGGACGCGCCGAAGGCGATGGAGGAATATAAATTCCCGGAGAAACTTCCGGGCGAGCTCTACGACACCGACACTCAGTGCAAATGGCAGTTTGGAGAAAAAGCCCAAGTCTGCATGCTGAACATCAAAAAGGCAAGAAAACACACTGTCTGTCTGGCTCGGACTCCGGGACCCCCGACTGTGCACCCTGTCTTCATAAACCCACTGAACCCTGAGGTTCTGTCCTAAATACGCTGCTAAAATAAGACGAGGCCCTTTGGGATGGACGTGAAGTGGCGGAGATTTCTCCGTCCTCACAGACGCTACATTTACACTGGCGTGCTGCCAATGAGAAAGTCTGTACGTCGGCTGGAGACGAGGATGAGGATGAGGACGGGGACTATGGAAGGGGGGGTCGGTGGGCCAGACGCCACCACCGAGATCTGTTTTTATTTCATTACTTTTATTGAGCGGTAATGACTGGGATTATGATCACTAAACATTTACGAGGGTTTTGTATTCATGTCTTTGTGCAATTGGCCAAAATATGAAGCACAAGATTAGCGAGCTAATGACATGAGGCTAAAGTTTAGCATAATACTACACAGGGCGACATGGCGGCGTAGTGGTTAGCACGTCCGCCTCACAGCAAGTAGGTCCTGGGTGAGGAGAGGGTTTCTGTGTGGAGTTTTTTCTCCCAGTGCTTAAGTGGGTTTACTCCGGGTACTCCAGTTTCCTCCCACAGTCCATGCACAGTAGGATAACTGGCTGTTCCAGATCCCCCCTAGGTGTGAGTGTGAGTGTGAATGGTTGTGTGTGTATGTTGCCCTGCAGTGGTCTGGTAAGCTGTTCAGGGTGTACCCCGCCTTTGCTCAGAGTCGGCTGAGATGGGCAACAGCCTCCCCGCGGCCGTAATTAGGATTAAGCAGCTTAGAAAATGAATGAATGAATATACTACACGTATATAATCTTCTAATATAACTGTTCGTACCGCTCTCAGCCAATCAGAACGCATCATCCTGGAATTACAGGATGGAAGAGTGATAACGATGTTTATCTGTAAAAATCTTAATTTTAATTGTCCTGCTTTTACACTCCTCTCTCGGTGTGTGTGTGTATGTGTGTGTGTGTGTGTGGGTGTGATGCAGGACATCTGTAAGGCTCTGTGGTGTCATCGCACCGGGCGAAAATGCGAAACAAAATTCATGCCGGCGGCTGAGGGCTCCAGCTGTGGCCCCGAGATGGTAAACAAACCTCGCATTTATACCGCATCAGTGCTTCATGCTAAGTTTCCAACAAGAACGTCCACCATCTTAGAAATCCTGAATACATTTCAATAAGAACCCTTCCACCAAAAGCAGGAGACTGGGATACAGCATGCTAGCTCTTTAAGTGGACTCCAAATAATACTGTTGCTAAGCAAGCTAAGTGTTGATGATACCACCATGGCTGCTTAGCATACAGCCGTTACATCACTGATAACGGACAGTGTCAAGGTACCGTGGCGGTGGAAACGAGACAGAACATTCCGGAACATCTACATTTACCTCAGATGGGTCGATGAATTACAAAAAAAAGGTTCTGAAGTAAATTAAATTCAAGTTAAGATTCAGCAAGCTGGCACACTGCTAGTCATGCTAATTCATCACAAAATATGCTAGCTCTGTCCTAAATGATGATTCATCTTACATCATGATATGGTATGTGTTTACGTTTTGGTATTAGAATGTCAGCCTTTCTTTCGTTCTTTCATTTCTTATATAAATAATGGAGTTAGGGATGCAGCTGATACCGCTACTAGGCAACTGGGAAAACAAAAGCTAGCTAAGGACGGACTACCTCAAGTTAGCCAGCTAACACAAAGCCATGAAGTTGCGTGTAGTATGGAGCCCAATGAATGATGCAACATTACATCATCCAAGCTTGAACCAGCTGTAGAGAATCACACAGTGTTATTACGATGACTAGAAACACAATTTGTTTAATAATTTCATTTAATGTAGTGTCCGTAACTTAAGTGTCATACAGATGAAACTGGGCTTGTTCAGATTTCATGCAATAACACAATACAGAAAAAAATTGAAATCAGCACCAATACTGTGTTTTGCCCCAGTGGAAACGAGACGGAACAATCAGGAATATCAACATTTACCTCAGATGTGTTGGTAAATTATTAAGAAAATAATCCCGGTGATTAGAAATGACATTATAATTACACGTGCTAAGCTAAGTGTGAAGCTAATGAGTCATTAACAGGTTTATACACTGACTTGAAATGTAAAAATTCACCTTTAGAAAAAAAACCCATCAAATTTCTTACATTACTGACACTTTGGATCATGCTAGCTATCATCTTAGCTAATCCAAATGCAACAAAAAATTTGAACGTATTTGTGTGTGTGTGTGTGTGTGTGTGTGTGTGTGTGTTCTCTTAGTTGTGCCGTCGTGGACAGTGTGTGAAGCGCGGTGATGAATTTCCTGAGCCTGGTTACGGTCACTGGTCTGATTGGTCTGAGTGGTCGAGCTGCTCCAGGACGTGTGAGAGCGGCGTGACGTACCGCGAGCGACAGTGCAACCATCACGAGTGTGTATTCATACATACATGCGCACACTGTTTTCTTTTATCATTGTTTCCTATTCTTTCTTTCCTGCTCTGTACAGGCGTGTGGATGATCGGAGTGTGTGTGAGGGTGTGTCTCGTGTGTATAAACTGTGTAACACTCTCGAGTGTCCTGCGAGTGCGGTGGACTTCAGAGCGTCTCAGTGTGCCGAGTTCAACATAAAGCCTTTCCGTGGCTTTTACTATAAATGGAAACCTTACATACAGATTAAGGGTGGGTACACACACACACACACACACACACACACTATTTCCCAGGAAAGACTCAGTAATTGTTTGCTCTCTTTTCCCAGACCATGATGTGTGCAAGCTCCACTGCTTGGCTGAGGGCTACGACTTCTTCTTTGCGCTTTCCAACAAAGTCCGTGATGGCACACGGTGTACGCTGGACAGCAACAATGTGTGTATCGATGGCGTGTGTGAGGTAATGTGTTCTTACAAACAGTACGAAGGTATCTTGCAGATATAATGTAAATATATATGTCTGCATATTCCCTATTGAATATTATAATTTGCAGTGTTAACCAGCTTGAACAGTGAAGCTTTTGCTATTAGCCTCATAGTTTGACAACAATGGTTTCTCTGTTTTGTTCTGTCTGGATTGGAAATGTAACCCTGTCTCCTACAGAAAGTGGGTTGTGACCAAGAGCTGGGTTCAACAGCAGTACTGGACAGGTGTGGTGTCTGTAATGGCAAAAACTCTTCCTGCAAACTCTACAAAGGCCGATACACCAAGCAACACTACTCCAACAGTAAGTCCAAGATATAACAAAGCCTTACACCACGTGCAAAGCCATTACACCCCAAACACAACCTCACCATATGCAAAGCCATTGCATCCCAAACACGGCCACGCCATATGCAAAGCCGTTACACCTCAAACACAGCCACACCATGTGCAAAGCCGTTACACCCCAAACACGGCCACACCACGTGCAAAGCCGTTACACCCCAAACACGACCTCACCACATGCAAAGCCATTACACCCCAAACACGACCACCACCGTGTGCAAAGCTGTTAGTCAAAAACAGGCAGAGTCCAATCAGTCAGGCAAACAGAATACCAGGGTCAAAGCACTGATCAAATAAGGAGGCAGGCAAACATCAAAACACTGAGAGCAACCAAAGATAGAACAGATATGTATTCACTAGTAACAAGACACAGGAGCAATACTTTACAATGTAATTGGTGGTCATGTGATAGGAGTGTCCATAATCAGGTGACAGCTGATGCCGGGAAGTGTAGTGCATGTTCTGAGTGTGCTGTGAAGAAGCTGTGACACACCAATTGTTAAGACTGTACGCCAAGCATGATAACACCCAGCAACAGCAAGCTCAATATACCTATAAAGATATCAATTTAAGTTAATTAATCTAAATACCCCATTTCATCTCTTCTTTTGTGTTTGCCCCTCTGTATTAGAGTACTATGGCGTGGTGACCATCCCACCAGGTGCCCGTAGTATTCATGTGGTGGAGTCAAACTCCTCCAGATCTTTTCTTGCCCTGAGGAATACACACAGGAAGTACTATCTCAATGGTCACTGGAAAGTGGACTGGCCTGGACGTTACTCTATTGCGGGATCAGTTTTTGACTACAAACGGCCCTATAATGGACTTGAGAGCCTGACCTCGACAGGGCCCACTAGTGAAACTCTGGTGGTAGAGGTAGGGTCCTGATTTCGGTCCTTTCTAGCCAGTAAACATACCGCTTACTGAGTGTATGTCCTGTTTGCAGATCCTGCTGCAGGGTTTGAACCCAGGTGTACGGTGGGAGTATACACTTGCCAAAGCCAAGACAGAGAAGAAAACCAAGCCTAAACACAAATACACATGGGCTGTGATTCGCTCCGAGTGCTCTGCTACCTGTGCTGGAGGTACAAACACACAAACACCTGGTAGTGTTTTCTTTGAATACAGTTCCTATAGCATTTCAATGTTACCTTTATAAGAGGATTGTTTCATCACTGACCGAGCAATGACTCTGAACACAATCCTGACCACACCCATGCACGGATTTTCACCAAACTTGGTGGGGACACTGCCCTACATGAGACCGAGTGATGATCTGATTTAGGAATGTCTAGGTCAAAGGTCAAGGTCAGATCAAGGTCACAAAATTTTGAAGTGCTTATAACTTTGAAACGAGTGCCAATAGAAATTTCCTTACTATGGACCACTAATAGGAAACCATATATGCACAATGGAACACATGGTAAGATGAGCACGTGGGTAATTAAAACCAGTACCCATAGAGGGCTGGTTTACTACATTATCCATGCTGCATGCCAGAGCTACCTTACACTCTGTGAAAGCCCCTCTATCTGTTGGAGTTTCTGTTTTGGTCATGTATGTACCCTGTCGTACATATACATATAATGGGAACTAATTATTCATTCTTTCATTTGCCGAACCGCTTAATCTCTACTAGGGTCACGAGGAGGCTGGAGCCTATCTCAGCCAACTCTGGGTGAAGGCAGAGTATACCCTGAACAGCTCATCAGTCCATCGCAGTACCAACATACACAACAATTCACACCCACACTCACACCTAGGGGCAATTTGGAACAGCCAGTTAGCCGAATGTGCACGGACTGTGGGAGGAAACTGGAGTACCCAGAGGAAACCCATGCATGCACAGGGAGAACATGCAAACTCCATACAGAAACACCCTTACCAAGTCTGGGATTCAAACCCAGGACCTTCTTGCTGTGAGTCGGACGTGCTAACTCAGTCAACAATATGAACAAATTAGTTCTTAAGTAATTATTCATTTAGCTTCATAATTCAGATGCATGTTATTTAAGTAATGAGGTCCAGGTGATGAAGTGTTCTTTCTTTCTCTGTCTTTTAGGTGAGATGAAAACAAGGGTGGCGTGTTATAAGGATCAGCGAGTCCAAGTGAACACGACCTACTGTAACCCCAAATCCCGGCCCAAGACTGGCACTGTTTCATGTAACCCCCAACCATGTCCTCCAAGGTAACGGCACGGTGATCAAGAGTAAATGTGCTGAAAAGTTTATCTTGCGGTTAGGAAACGAGGAAACGTTGGGAACAGCAAAATGGAACATCACGACTATGACGTCAACAAAAAACAATGAGAAGTGGCTCAAACAGGAGGCATTAATACGTAGGGTTCTGGTTAATTTTATACCACCATGATGTGGGCGGAGCTGAAATGGTGCAGATTATTGAATGGTTGAACACACCACTGTCATTATAGCAAAGCTGAATTAAGGTGTCTGGATGGATCGGTTTCTGGTATTAGTTATTTAATTTCCACACCTAGTACTAGCCATTATTCCCAAATTTCCCAAATGACTTCCTGGTAACTTAAAATGCAACAATTTGCCTTAATTAGTAGAACGTATGTATATGTCTAATATAACTTATTTATGCGTGTATGTCAAGTTATGATAAGTCAGAACTCAGATCTTAAAGTATTGGCACCCTTGATATCATTTCTGTCACTTACCGGAGTGAAGACCAAATTGTGCACTCATTCTCAATAGTTTTCTATTTAAATGAATGCAAATTTATGCAAATTTCAAATAAAAGATGAACAGTTATGCCAATCACAAGTCTTCACCCCAAAACCACAAAGAAGTCTCCTGCTACTTTCACAGGTACTATAATGGGATGCGGGAATAAATAGAATGTCTCTCTCTAGCTCTCTCTCTCTCTCTCTCACTCTCTCTCTCTCTCACACACACACACACACACACACACACACACACACACACACACACACACATATATACATATATTCCCCATGACCGAGTTTCAGCAGGTCCTGTATTTTTAGACATTACCTCATGGAAATAAGAACATGATCACATTTAAGACCTGACATCAGCATGGATTCGGTTTACAGTGAAACACACGCACACACGCACATGTGAGTGTAAATCGTATCAGTTCCTTCTGGACTGGAGTGTGTGAGGTGTAAAACCAGAACACACACACACACACACACACACACACCTCAGTCAGAGGTCATGAGTGCTTCTTTAGGCCTCACAGTCTCCTCAGAAGAGTTTCAGGACATGCTCCTGTTGATGGATAGATAGATAAATAGACTGAGAGACCAGATATACAGACTACGAGATGGTTGGGTGGACGGATAAGCAGATAAAAATAAAATCAGACGGCCTGACGGACCGATATAGACAAGAGAGACAGTAAAGAGATGTAGACTGATAAAGATAGACAGATGAGTAGACACACAGACAGATTACCAGCTGGATTTGTTTACTATTGTCTGTATATTATTAGTGTGTGTGTGTGTGTGATGATGATGCAGATGGAGTGTTGGAGACTGGGGTGTGTGTAGTCGTACATGTGGTTCCGGAGAACAGACTCGGCAGGTGCAGTGTGTTCAGATGGCGAGTCAGACTCGGATGAAGGCGTTGAGTGACGCGCAGTGTGTTCAGCCTCCACCTGCACGCACACACACCTGTAACACACACTCCTGCCCACCTACATGGAGTGTCGGCGCCTGGACTCAGGTGAAGACACACACACACAAACACACACACACACACACACACACTGTATACTGCACTCTTCATACACACATCGGAGCTGAAATAATGATGTGAGTGTGTGTGTGTGTGTGTGTGTGTGTCAGTGTTCACGTAAATGTGGAAAAGGTGTGCGGAGGAGAGCAGTTATGTGTCTGCGTAGAACTCCAGGATCACGTGACCTTGTTCGACCGGATGGCGAGTGTACGCTCCTGCCCAAACCGCACAGTCTGGAAAACTGTGCACTGAAACCCTGCCCAAGAACACACACCACACACTGGAGCTTCACTCACTGGCAACAGGTAACACAGACAGACAGACAGGTTGGTCGGTAAATATACAGAGAGGTAAATGTACAGGCAGACAGATGGACAGAGAGACAGACAGATAAAGAGGTAGGCAAACACACAAATAGGTACAATGACAGACAGACAGACAGAGAGGTCAGGAAAAATACAAATATGTACATATACAGACAGACAGACAGATAGACAGGTCAATAAATAGACACAGTAGTAGACAGACAGATATACAGAAGGGTAGGTGCATAAATAGAAAGAATTACACTAAGATAGACAGACAAATAGACAGATGGACAGGCAGTAGGACAGACAGTAAGATAATAATGACAGGCAGAAAGAAAGAAAGACAGGCATTTAAAAGACATCTTCACCCACAGACAGACACTAAGACAAAGACAGAGACAGACTGACTGATAGACAGTCAGACAGATGGTTATTAAAGACTGACAGACATAGACTGACACATGGACAAATCGACACAGACAGACTGACTGATTGACAGGTAGACAGACACATAGACAGTGTGTGTGTGTGTGTGTGTGTGTGTGTGTGTGTGTGTGTAGTGTTCAGTGACGTGCGGTGCAGGTGTCCAGCTTCGGTCTCTGCAGTGTGTGGAGACAGACGAGACGGGGAAACACCGCGTGCTTCCAGAGAAGAAGTGCCAGCACACACGCAAACCATCAGCCGAGCTGCAGAGACGCTGTGTTCAACCTGACTGCATCCACACACACCATTCTCACTCAGCACAGTGGTACACATCCACCTGGTCACAGGTATACACACACACACACACACACACACACACTAATACAAAACTGTACAGGAAAAACACCTGTGTGTGTGTGTGTGTGTGTGTGTGTGTGTGTGTGTGTGTGTGTAGTGTACAGTGTCGTGTGGTGGTGGTGTTCAGCATCGCTCTGTTCAGTGTCTTGTCCACAGACGCCCCTCGTCCACTTGTCCGTTTCATCTGAAACCGGCCTCGTCCCAAATCTGCAACAACAACTTCTGCCCTCCACAACACAGAGGTATATCTGTCTATCCATCTATCTATCTATCTATTTATCCTTCTATCTATCTGTCTGTCCATCCATCTATCCATTCATCTTTCCATCTATCTATCTATCTATCTATCTATCTATCTATCTATCTATCTATCCATCTATCCATTCATCTTTCCATCTATCTATCTATCCATCTATATATCCATCTGTCTATCCATCCATTCATCTATTTATCTATCCCTCCATCCATCTATCTACCCATCTATCCATTTATCTATCTATATATCTATCCATCCATTTATGTATCTCACTATCGATGCATCTATCAGTCTATATATTAATCTATCACATATCACGTGTGTGTGTGTGTGTGTGTGTTATAGACACCGTGTGTAAGGACTCGTACAGTTGGTGTCACCTGGTGCTTCACCATGGAGTGTGTAACCATCACCTGTACAGGACGCAGTGCTGTCTCTCCTGCTCAAACACCAACTTCTGATCCGCAACAGCGAACAGTGTTTTCCATTAGCATGTTAGCATGTGAGACACACACACACACACACCATTTTTGTCTGTCGCGTGTGTAGAGCAGATGACGTCAGACTGAAACACAGGCGCTCATGGACTCGTGTTGAAGAATGACACTGAGGATAGAGGCACGGCGAGATCCATGTAACATGGAGAATTAGGACACGGCCATTTCCTGAGACAGCCGGGATTCGGTTTGGCGAGTGTGTGCCGTGACGCCAGGATGCCGCAGTTTTGTATTTGCACATAAAATCCTGTATAAAAGTGACTTTTGTGTTTTTGGAGCTGGTTTTAGGACAAGGTTGAGCTTTGTGCCGTGGACTGACTGATGACTCGGATTAATAAGTTACACCCTCTGTATTAAAACGGAAATAAATTCTTTAAAAAGTGTAAAATAAACGTCAGGGTTTCTGTTTAAAATAAACGTTAAACATTTACAGCGTGTATCCCGGGACAATTTTATGATGCATTCTTACACAACTTCACAACCGTCACACGTCTGGGTCAGTCCTGGTGACATCACCTGAGGTCACATGACTAACCGGGTCACACCTGTGTCATATTTCTGGAAATGAGAACATTACCTGTAAATAATGTCCAAAAATTCAGGTTTGTAGCTGCGTGCGTTTATGAGATACAGAGACTTTGTAAAACACATATACGTGCGTGCAAACCTGTTTCTGGACTGTAGGAGGAAACCGGAGTACCCGGAGGAATCCCATGCAAGCATGGGGAGAAACTCCACACAGAAACACCCCGAACCCAGAAATCGAACCCCGGCCTTCACGCTGTGAGGCACACTTGCCACCATGTCGCACAGATTTTATGTAATAGACCTACACAAAAAACGGTAGTGTGAAATAAAAATTTTTTTGTCTCAGTGCACCTGGATTTACCCCCTTTGTCTTTGCCAAGATTTCGATTACCCTCAGAAGTCACATGATTAGTAAAATAAGGTCCACCTGAGTGCAATCAATCTAAGTCTCACATGATCTCAGTACATATATATACAAATATTCCTGGCACGTATTGTGAGGAGCTCCGCCCCCACCTCTACTACTACTCAGACCACATCTCTGTGATGTTGATTCCAGCATACAGACCACTCGTCAGACGCTCTAAACCGGTTCTGAAACAGGTTAAAACCGGGTCAGCGGGAGCCATCTCTGCTCTTCAGGACTGTTTTCACTGGGACATGTTCAGAGAGGCTGCAGCCAACGGCGACTCCCAGCGCATCTCTATTGACTTGGAGGAGTACACGGCATCAGTGACCGGCTACATCAGTAAATGCATCGATGACGTGACTGTCTCTATCATCACACGCTCCAACCAGAAGCCGTGAATGACTGCAAAAGTGCATGCTCTTCTGAAGTCGAGTGACTCCGCCTTCAGAACAGCCTTAAAAACAGCAAGGGCCACATTGAAAACTGTCCCGAGCCATCAGAGCGGCGAAGCGTGCACACGCCCAGAGAATCCACGGCCACTTCCAGAACAGCGGAGACTCCTGGCTCATGTGGCAGGGCACCCAGGCGATCACCAACTACAGGACAACACCACCTGCTTGTGACACTGATGCCTTCCTCCCAGACGTGAATGACTTCTACACTCGGTTTGAGGCACAGAACATCACGACAGCAAGGAAGACCATCCCTCCTCCTAACGACCAGGTGCTCTGTCTCACCATGGCTGACGTGACGAGAACTCTATGAAGAGTCAACACACGGAAGTCTGCTGGTCCAGACAACATTCCTGGCAGAGTGCTCAGGGAGTGTGCAGAGCAGCTAGTGGAAGTCTTCACTGACATCTTCAACATCTCGCTGAGCAGCTCCATCATCCCAACGTGCCTCAAGACAACGACCATCATCCCTGTGCCTTATAAGTCTATGGTTTCCTGCCTCAATGACGACCGTCCCGTCGCACTCGCACCAATCGTGATGAAATGCTTTGAGAGGCTTGTCATGGGGCACATCAAGTCACAGCTACCATCCTCACTGGACCGCTTGCAGTTTGCGTATCGTCCTAACCGCTGTACAGACGATGCCATCACCACAACCCTCCATCTGGCCCTCACACACCTGGACTGTAAGGACACGTATGTACAAATGCTGTTCATAGACTTTAGTTCAGCATTCAGCACAATCATCCCTCAGCAGCTGAGCAGAGAAGCTGAGCCTGCTGGGCCTGGGCACCCCTCTCTGCAACTGGATTCCTGATTTCCTGACCAGGAGACCCCAAAGTTCAAATCGGGAACAGCAACTCCAGCACCACCACACTGAACACTGGAGCTCCTCAGGGCTGTGTGCCATCACGCTCCTCAACACCCAGGACTGATTTACACAAAAAACTCTCTCTCTCTCTCACACACACACAAACACACACATACACCCAGAACTGTACAAGACCAAAATAACCCAACTATACAAAACTCTCTGTCCCTCTCACACACATACATACATACACACTCTTTTCTCTTTGTTTGCACCTAGTTCCACACTTTGCACTTTATGTGGCTAGGACAAAAACCTTAGTCCTAGCTTGAATTTGACCTTTTTGTTGTATGTTTATGTAGCACCTGGTCCTGGAGAAATGTTGTTTCATTTCACTATGTACTGCGTCAGCTATATGTGGTTGAAATGAAAATAAAGCATCTTGAACTTAAATATATATATACATACACACACATATATGCAGTATGTATGGGGGAGGGGGGGCATAGTGGTTAGCAAATCCACCTCACAGCAAGAAGGTCCCGGGTTCGAATCCCGTGCTCAGGGCGTTTCTGTGTGGAGTTTGCATGTTCTCCCCGTGCTTGCATGGGTTTTCTCCAGGTACTCAGGTTTCCTCCCACAGTCCAAAAACAGGCACAGTTGGCTGATTGGCTATTGGCTATTAGGTGTGAGTGTGAATGGTTGCATGTGTGATTCCCTGCAGTGGTCTTGCGAGTTGTTCAGGGTGTACCCCACTCTCAGTAACACTCTCTGTAACCCCCCAGAGTCAGCTGAGATGGGCACCAGCCTCCCCACGGCCCTAATTAGGTTGAAGTGGCTTAGAAAGTGAATTAGCGAATTTTAGTGTATATATGGGGAGGCACGGTATATATATATATATATATATATAATACATGGCCCCAGAGTCTGCAACACCACTAATCAAATCAAGAGGCAGCACCAAGCAAACGACACCATGAGGACTAAGAAGCTCTCCTAATGTAAGCAAGCTAGTCAGTCTCTGGTCAGAGACTGGATTGAACATTTTGGTCAATAAAGGGAAATACTATGTCTGGTGCAAACCCAACATTTCTCATCACTACAAGAACACCATCCATAGTGAAGCATGGTGGTGGCGGCATCATGCTTTGGGGATGTTTTTCATTGGCAAAAACTAAGAACCTGGTCAGAATTGAGGGAATTAGGGACAGTGATGGAAATTCTTGAAGGAGCTGGAGCAGTTTTGCTTTGAAGAATGGGCTAAACCCCCATGGTTAGGAGGTGCTCAGCTAATACATACGTATACTAAGACACTTGTAGCTGTAGAAAAGGTTTGTTGCAAAAGGTGAGCTAACAAAGTACTGACTTTTTAAAATTAATTAATTAATGGATTGATTTATTTTATTTTATTTATTTTTTTTGGTGGGGTTGAATAGTTATACACACTCAAGTGATCTGTTTCATGCAACCAAACGGAAAATAACCTGGGGGTGAATACTTTGTAAGCCACTGTAGCTATAACTTCACTGAGTACTACACAAAAAGTTACACAGTTCTATAAGTCCTTTCTTTTAAACTGCTCATGATGGGTGCATGAACTTTTCAGAGATTGTTGCCTAGCATGAGACGTCTTAAATTCACATAAAATTCATTAAAAAACACATTTACAAGGTGTGGTTCTCTGTATCTCTACATTAAAGCACATCAGATCTTTCAAATTTTTGTCTATTATGAATGTTAGCATTCTTTATTTTTGTTCTTAACTAGGTGTATCTGTAAAAGAAATCAAACCTTTTAATGTAATGTGTACACATTGAAAAATAAATCTGGTGTATATTTCAAATACAACCCAAATATTACTATCAGAAGAATAATGATATTTTAATAATCAAAATGCTGTCGAATTTCCCATGTTTTACTGCAAATAGAAATGTAATATTAAGGTATGGTTGAGGTAAATATACCCATCTTTGTTCATAACATCCCTTTTTTAGTTTTATCATCATGACTGCAATCTCTCATGGTTTATGCACTTTGGACCCCCTCTAGTGACCACTTTATTCCAGTTCAGTTGCTGGGCGGGGGGGGGGATTTTCCAAACCACTTCACCACAAATAAATAATTGTTTGAAAAAGTAATAGCCTATATATATATATATATATAGCCAGCACATAACATATATATGGTATGTGAGAAAAATAAAAGACTACAATTTCATCCCGACAGGCCTGTTTGGTACAATTTCATCCCGGCAAGCCTGTCATTCTCATCAGGGGACTGAGTGGGCAACCACCAATCAGGCTTGTCGGGATGAAATTGTAGTCTTTTATTTTTCTCACATACCATATATTTTGCTCTACTTCGATGTATTAAGCACTGCTCCACGGAAAATCAACTCAAGATTTTATATATATATATGGAAAAGTATGAATGCACATTTTGCACAGTCATAATGTATTTTTAATTACGAATAAAATTCTGGAATTCAGTGTGCTTTGACTTTTTATGAATACATCTTCAAATAAGAAATGATTTATTATCTGACTTATGAATATATACTTATCTCTGACATCAATTTTAAAAGAAAGAGAAGTAGAACCATATTTTATATATATATATAAAAGTTAAATCTGTTATGTATGTACATTTTATATACATGTTTAATGTAGATTTAGGAAACAGTGACACCAGGGAGTTATAACGCATCCCTGCTGACCTGCACATGTTGCTGTAGCAGAAGGTAAATCAATAACCGCCTGTGTGTTTAGTTATCTATATATATATTACTAGAAGTTCTCATGGAGAAGTGGAGGGCTGTGAGGGGCAGTTAAAGGTCCAGTCTTACATAGGATATGAGTTATGCTTAAATTTGTTAAATCTTACCTGCTAGGCATGTTGAAATCATTATGGCAAGAAAGTATGTAAATAACAAAGAAATAAATCCAGTTTTTTTGAGCGAGCAGCATTAGCTCTCCTAAACGCAGCAAATGTGGTGACCTGATCTGCTACGTCAGAAACTGGTCTCACAGGTTTGTTAACAGCGTGCAAGCGTGCAGCCTCAGAGTCCTTGTCAGTTTCTAGTCAATTTAACGACCATTGGAGCGATGTGAGTGAACCTGACATTGATGAACATGATTTAGGGAATGTTTTATTCTCATATGAACCCATGGGGGGGAAGGTTTGGGGTCATGTTTCAATGAAGAGGATGGAGATGACAGGGAAGAGCGTCTCGGAAACACTGCATGGTGAGCAGCGTCTGGGATCAGATTTCAACCCCATATTGTGCAACTTAATTATACACAAACCAGAATATGTAAATATATCATGTAGCACCACTGTGTATAAATATACAGCGTATTTAAATCTACTCAAGCATCTCAAAAAATTAGTAGATACATAAAGGGTGCAGTACGATGTATATATTATATATATATGAAACTTTTTATTATTATTATTTTAGATGCATGTATAAATGCAGGGTGAAGCTCATTACAATCTGTTAAAGTTATTTAATCATCCATGAAATATTAACTAACCTTAAGATTTCTTATAAATGTAAAAGGTGCTTCTGGAACATGTGAGTCGTTTTCTCAAACGGGGCGGAATCGACTCTGAAGCCTTTATATATACACTGTATGTATGTCTGAATCAGTGAATCGAGTCTTCTCGGAGTCGGTTCCCAGCCCGCCCGAACGCTGTGGTTGTTATTCGGGGATCCAGTCCTCTCGCGGGAACTTTATGAAGCTTAATCCATCCTCGGTGGACTTGCTACACAATGCCATTGAGCATATGTCTGGTTTTCCGTTTTTTTCCTTTTTGAGGACCATTTTCAGCGATACTGGACATGTTTTCACTTCCACTCTTTTGCCGAGCCCAGTGTATGACGTTTCACGTACCACGTGACCTGACGTGACCTAGTTTAGCCTGTTTGGAAGCTGTGGGCTTAAAGTGACGGGAAACACAAAACTGAACTCAAATATCACAGAACACACAGCCGTGATAAATGTTGGAACTGAAAGGTTTGATTTATTAAGTCACCATGAACTATTAGCAACAAAAACATGACTAAATATTTTTTGTAAGACTGGACCTTTAATCCTAGTCAATATAGTCCGCTTGTCCGCGTTTTGTTTATCTCTGTTTATTGGAAGCGTGGAAGGTGGTGGCGACGATTGCGAGAACTCTAAAAACTGCCGCGTATGCACCACCACAAAAATCGAGTCGCCCATGGAATTCTGGGAGGGCCACCGAGCCCAATCAAAGTGGCTCTGTCGACAGCTTCCTATAATCATGCCGCGCATGCGCCACCACATAAATCGGGTCAGGGGGGAAAGCATCATCAGTGCTGCTGTCCCGCTCGCGTCGCAGCGATAATACAGGCCTCAGACGTACATGCCAAGCAAGATAAACTATTTAAAAAATTCCCTTTGCTACGAGGTTTGAATTTATCCAGCTTTAAGAATTCAAACTTGCGTGTGTATGTCGTTATAATCACGGCGTAGCTTCAGTACTTCAGGCTAACAACCCGCTAAGTGTGTTAGTTATACACAATAACACACAATAAACAAATAAGACCCTGTTATAAAGCAATAACCCAAACACGCTCCGTTGTTTTATTTACAATTTTCCATAACAAATCCAGCAGAAAATTGTGATCTGTGCTTCGTGTGTAGGTTTGTTTACATTTTTGTAAGGTCCCAAGATGGCGCCGACCGAGCTTGGTTCTCGGACAGTATACTACGCGCTGATTGGTTGGTCTACTGATTAAGCTGTCTATGGTGTTGTGGCTTGTGCGCGCCCCCTGGCGGTGTGCTGTGTAAATGAAGGCCCGTTCCGGATCAGGAGGGAGCAGAGTGAAGGGAAGATGGCGGCCGGAGCCGAAGCGGCCAGTAGCGGCGGCCGCAGCAGCAACTCCTCTTCGGCGGCTCTAGAAGCGAGTTTGGACCGCAGGTTTCAGGGAGTTACTAACACAATGGAGTCCATACAGAGCTTATCGTCGTGGTGCCTGGAGAACAGGAAGCACCACGGGCTGGTAGTGCGCTCCTGGATGAAGTGGCTCAGAAAATGTGAGTACACAAACACTGACGAAGCGCGCGCGCGCGCGTGTGTGTGTGTGTGTGTGTGTGTGTGTGTGTGAGAGAGAGAGAGAGAGAGGGGGGATCTGGATTGTATAGAGTTTGTATAGAATTGTTTTCATGCAGAATGAACCCCGTGCACTGGTTTTAATCCGTGTGGCTGTGCAGGTTGAACCCTCAGAGATGCTAACATGCTAACAGCTGCTGCAGGGTTTACAGGCCAGGCTGAGAAACACAAGATTCCTTCCACCTCGTCTAGATCCGCGTCAGACTTTTAAACGTTAATAAAATCAAATCTACCAGTGAAGCTTCCTGGTATCCCCCCTCCCCCCGTTTGTTTATCATTTTAAAAATAAAATAACATCCCAGAGTGCACCTGTGCACACGTGATTTGTTTCCCTGATCACAGGGAAGGTTATGAGGTCACGTGGTATTAAGTGGGTTTTAGACCGCAGTGCATTGTGGGATTGATCTGACGTGTTGCATACGTAATGGGGGGGGGGGGTGTTGTAGTATGACGGTCGTAGGGGGCCTGAACCCGATTTTGTTCCCGACCCGAGACGCTGTTCACGTTATTTTAGAGACGGACTGCAGGGTGAACAGTTTGTGGCCCGCGTGGCCCTCTGTGAGGTCGCACTCAACTCCGATACAGGTCGCGTTACTGCTCAGACTGAGGTCGCGTTTCCAAAAAATCCGATCTGGATCCGATTTAGGACCACATCTGGAAGTGGCCCAGATCGGATTTGATGTGTTTCTTGGTGTTCACATGGGCATGGAACACCACATATGGGTCACATAAGGGGGAGAATCAGATTGAGGCCAGTTGGGCTTGCGGTGTGAACGTAGCCATCGCGGCGATCGTACTTGAGTAAATCCAGTACACAATAATGTTCATGATTATTACTGAATGTTTGTTGTGGTTTTGTTTGTTGTTTTTTTAACGGTGATTGTGTACTGTGAAGGCCATTATCGCCACTGTTTGGTCCGGAGTTTTCTGCTTTGGCTTAAAGATTAATTTAGACTGAATCTGACGACGCTTTTATTTTAGGTAATGTCATGTGATTGGTTTTGTCTTTTGATTGGCTGCAAGGTGTTTTGACACGTGATTGGGTGAGTGATGTCATTGGATGAGTGAAATGATCTGTTGTGATCAGGTGAGCGATGCCATTGGGTGACGTGATCTGTAGTGACTGGGTGAGTGATGTGATCTGTAGTGATTGGGTGAGTGATGTCATTGAGTGACGTGATCGGGTAAGTGATGTCATTGGGTGACGTGATTGGGTGAGTGATGTCATTGGGTGACGTGATTGGGTGAGTGATGTAATCTGTTGTGATTGGGTGAGCGATGCCATTGGGTGACGTGATGTGTTGTGATCAGGTGAGTGATGTCATTGGGTGATGTGATCTGTTGTGATCGGGTGAGTGATTTCATTGGGTGACGTGATCTGTTGTGATCGGGTGAGCGATGCCATTGGGTGACGTGATGTGTTGTGATCGGGTGAGTGATTTCATTGGGTGACGTGATCTGTTGTCATTTGAGGAGCAATATGATTTGTTGTGATTGGGTGAGTGATGTCACTGGATGTCGTGAACTGTTTTGATCGGGTAAGTGATGTCATTGGGTGAAGTGATCTGTTGTGATTGGGAGAGTGATGTCATTGGGTGAAGTGATCTGTTATGATTGGGAGAGTGATGTCATTGGGTGAAGTGATCTGTTGTGCTTTGGTGAGCGCCGTGATCTGTTGTGATTGGCTGAATGATGCCATTGGTTGAGTGACATGATCTGTTGTGATTGGGTGAGCGATGCTATTGGGTAATGTGATCAGCTGACTCATGTGAGCTTATGTGATTGGTTGATGGATGTAAACATTTTGAACAATAGGACGCCTTTTTAATTCCTGTTGTTGTTCAATATTTTATATATATATATATATATTATATAAAGCCAGAAGATACAATTAATAAGCATTTAAAACAGTTAATTGGTCGAGTTGATTATTTATAAGGCTTTCAGTATTTTTTTCTACCCACAGTTGAATATCCTTCCTGGTCAGACCTTGAAAATTCCTTTTGCCCTGACCCTATGTTAAGTTGGGGTAGATACACTCGCCAGACAAAAGAAACCGCAACAAGTTAAAGTCGTCATAGCTAGGGCAGGGTTTTTTTTCCCTTGATTCAGATGAGCTGTGCATTAAAGAGAGCTTGACAAGATCACGAAAGTTGCGGGGGTGAATATCAATAAAAACATTTGGTGTGCTAATTTCAACGCATGATAATGTCCGCTAAACCATTCTGCAGTATGCTAGCAAGAAGCCACACAGCCAAGGGAAATAATATGTAATCAGGCCTAAATTAGAAGGGCGTGAGCTAACAAATTGTAAAAAGGACCATAATGGTGAAGTAGTGCAGACTTTTTTTATTTACACAGGTTTATGTTGCTTTTATGTTGCTGCGTGTTCTGCTCTGTGTTCATGTATTATGCCAGGTTGAAAGGATTATACCAGCTTCCAGAAGTAACGGAATATTTTCAGAAAGCATGAGTGCTTTCTACTGGTTCCTGAGCAGTTGTAATGTGTTTTTGACTGTCTGTAATGGTAGATTAATGGAGTCTGTTTTTATGGTGGCTGCTGCGACGAAGGGGTCTTGGTGTTGCTTGTCATAGGGGTCTTGGTGTGGAGTGTGAGGGGGGGTCTTGGTACAGAGTATCTAGGGTCTTGGTGCTGCTTTTCAGGGGATTTTGGAGCTGTGTAATGTAGGGGTCTTTGTACTGTGTTTCGGTGGGATCTTGGTACTACTTGTCAGGGGGTCTTGGTCTTGAAAGTTGCAGAGGGCTCTTGGTGTGGATTTGGGGAGTCTTGGCACTGCTTCTCAGGGTCATGGTGCTGAGTGTCAGGGGGGTTCTGGCACTGCTTTTTGGGGGTCTTGGTGCTTCTTTTCAGGTGGTCCTTGTGCTGCATTTCAGGGAGTCGTGGTGTTGCATGATGGAGGGGGTCTTGTTGCTGCTTTTCTGGGGGTTTTGGAGCTGCATGATTGAGGGCTCTTGGTGCTGCTTGTCAGGGGGTCTTGGTGTTGCATGTCAGAGGAGCTTTAGTGCTGCTTGTCAGGGGGTCTTAGTGCTGAGTGTCAGGGGTCTTGGTACTGCTTTTCAGGGGGTCATGGTGTTGCATGATGGAGGGGGGGTCAATGCTGCTTTTCAAGGTGTCTTGGTGCTGCTTTTCAGGGGCTTTTGGAGCTGTTCAATGGAGAGCTCTTGGTGCTGCTTGTCAGTGGGGTCGTGGTGTTGCATGATGGAGGGGGGTGTTGTTGCTGCTTCTCAGGGGGTCTTGGTGTTGCATGTCAGGAGTCATGGTGTTGAGTGTCAGGGGGTTCAGGGGGTTTTGGAGCTGTGTGCTGGAGGGCTCTTAGCACTGCTTTTAGGGGTCTTGGTGATGCTTTTCAGGGGGTTGTGGTGTTGCATCATGGAGGGCGTCTTGTTTCTGCTTGTCAGGGGGTCTGTTCTGCTGGCATGGTAGATGGTCTTGCTGCTTGATAAAGATCTGTGCTGTGTGGTAGTATGACTTGTTGCATGAAACAAGGTCTTGCTGCATAAAGGACAGCCATGGTTCAAGGTCGAGCCTCATGGCAGAAAGTGTTGCTGCATTTTAGATGAGGGATTTTTAGAAGAGTCTCCTTTCTCATCTGGCAATAACATGCAATCTGGGTGAAATGGATGGCCATAAGTAGAGGTGAGAAAGGGAGAGAAGTGCGTCCCATATACACAGTCATACCTGATTGCTCAGACCACATTCAGATATGATCAGGGCTCCAGGTGGTTATGTTGTCTGAGCAGTTTGTACCTAAACATGTCACATTGATGGTCTGCTTACTAGAATGATGTGTGCTGCCGAAGGGCAAGTACCTACTCATTTATTTGCTAATGCTATCATTTTATTGTTGAGCAAGGGCATGAAATAAAGGCTACTGCTTAATTTATATGCTTCAATTCCAGGAGATTAGCACCAGAGTTTACACAATTTTTTGACAGCCCATATGGACCATAATACTCCAGAATTCCAGCTATATAAAACAATTATTGGACATAAGTTTTAAATTTGCTGAGTCAAGCCAATGCTTTGCACAGTGCTTAGGCGCATGACCAAACCCCCCCAGTGAGTCTCTTATAGTTATAACAACAGAGACAATACCAAACTTTTGCATAAATTTATAGGCCATGCATATTTTAAAGGTTCGGTGATGTGATATTCAGCTTTTTAATATGCTAATAATTTATTTATGTGACCCATTGAGCAGCCAAGGAGCTTTGACCAAGCTTGATTAAACACGTCTGCTTGTTGCTTGATAGAACATGCTGCTTGTTGATGCATGTTTTTTTTTTTTTGCAGGGAATGTGTGGCTACTGCTGTTGTTGTTTTGAAGCAGTTGGGGTGCTGTATGGTTAATAAATTCTTGAACAAGTGCTTTGACAATTGCTTTATTACTTTTTGTGTTAAGGGGGTGTTTAAAGGTGTGTGAAGGCTTTGCTTTATTTGTTGACAGCCTTGGTGCATGGTGTAGGTTTTGTATGCATTTTAGATGCACTTGTCCAATTTGTTAGATGCACTTGTCCAATGTCGGCGGCGCTTGTCCAATGTCGGCTGCGCTTGGCCAATGTCGGCGGCGCTTGGCCAATGTCGGCGGCGCTTGGCCAATGTCGGCGGCGCTTGTCCAATGTCGGCGGCGCTTGTCCAATGTCGGCGGCCCTTGGCCAATGTCGGCGGCGCTTGGCCAATGTCGGCGGCGCTTGGCCAATGTCGGCGGCACTTGGCCAATGTCGGCGGCACTTGGCCAATGTCGGCGGCACTTGGC
>JAQMYF010000001.1:69481975-69511126 GCA_030014195.1 Neosilurus mollespiculum
CAATATTAAAGGCACTTGGCCAATATTAAAGGCACTTGGCCAATATTAAAGGCACTTGGCCAATATTAAAGGCACTTGGCCAATATTAAAGGCACTTTTTCAATGTTAGATGCACTTGGCCAATGTTGGATGCACTTGGCCAATGTTGGATGCACTTGGCCAATGTTGGATGCACTTGGCCAGTATTAAAGGCACTTGGCCAATGTTGGCGGCCCTTGGCCAGTGTTGGAGGCCCTTGGCCAGTGTTGGCGGCCCTTGGCCAGTGTTGGCGGCCCTTGGCCAGTGTTGGAGACCCTTGGCCAGTGTTGGAGACCCTTGTTTAGTGTTAGATGCCCTTGCCCAAAGTTGGAGGCTCTTGACCTGTGTTATCCACAAGTGTCTGCATAATCGCAGGCCACTTTTTTTCTTGTTAAATTGTTTAAGTCAAGCCATAAGACACAGAGTTTTGCTCCTCAGTGTATTGATGCTGGTCACAATGGCCCCATCCACGGTTTGCTGCAATAACACACCAAATTCCTTTAGATGACTAAACAAACTGAGCTGTATGCAGGGCAGTGAAATATACACTCGGAGGTTTTTATTTTGGGTGTCAGACTGCAGGAATTCTGGGAGTATGGGCATTTGAAGAATAATGGAAAGGCACCTTTCTTGTTTTCACCTACTGCTTGGTGGGATCAGTATGCAAAGTGCAGTTATATTCAGGGCTCATTCTAATGTTTTATGTGTTTAAACATTATAATGGGAGGCGATGAAATGACTGGAAAAGATTTTCATGTAAATTAGCCCGATGTTATTTTATTCGGATTTTATTTAGTATTTTTTGAAGGTTTTAAGTTAAATGGATGAAACTTGGCTGAGAGTAAACAAGTCTTGTGAGGACTGACGTGTATATTTTTTTAAATTAAAGTTATGTTTTTAGGATTTGTGCCTCTGATCATTGTTACAGCTAATGTCTTGATTTATTTTATCCCAAAATATTTTGTGCTCGAAGTGCTTGTAGTGAAATATTCGGTTAAGAACAAATGATTAGTTATTGGGGTTTTTTTTGGTTTGTTTTTGTTTTACAAAGCAAAGACTGCATCACTGATTTTGTTATGGGTTAAGTATATTTTTAAAAAATGTACAGTTTATTTAATAAGGTGATATTTAGTGCAAAGTTAAGTATATAACTATATACAGGAACAACTATGGCAAGTTTCATGGTGATAGCTGTTTTGGTTATTATAATTGTACCCCTCAATCGTGCTTCTGACCATTACATTAAATCCATCCACATGCACAGCCGTTCTAAACATAGAGTTATTGTATTAAGATGGTCATTGATGAACCTTTTTTATGTGTATTCTACAAATTACAAGAGTAACGTGCGCATGTTGTTAGAACAAGCCAGAGCAGGTTATTGTTTATTCATTGCAGGCTACTGTGTGCAACCTTCTTGACTAATGGTAGAGTCTCTTTCCTAATAGCAGAGAGCCGTGCTGTGTGATAGAGGCTCTTCTCTGATAGTCAAAGGCTTTGCTGTGTGATGAAGGCTTTTGCCTAATGCCCGAGGTGCTTGCCTAATGGCTGAGACTCTTGCTGTGTGGTGGAGGCCCTTGCCTAATGGCAGAGGGGCCAGCTGTGTGGTTGAAGCTCACTCTTAATGGATCAGGGCCTTGTCTAGAGGTAGAGGTGCTTATCTAATTGGTAGAGGTGCTTGTTTAATGGTCGGCCCTCTTGCTGTGTCAGTGTTGTTGGTGCATGGCAGAGGGAGTTCCTTGATGGTGGAGGTTCTTGGTGTGTAGTTGAGGCTTATGCTCCGTGGTAGATATCTTTGCTGCATGTGACAGGGCAGTGCAGTCTTGCGGTGCGGCTGAGGCTTTTGCAACCCGGGTAGAGAATTGTCTTGCTGTGTTATCCTATGACCACAATGCCACATGCTGGTGCACGTTTTCCATCTAAAGTGTTCCTGCAAAGCTGATGGTGGTGTTGGTGTTTGGAAGGCAGGGTTGTTAATAGGTATATTTATGTTTTGAAGCAAGGGTCCATGTTCATGGCTGTAGACGTATGTGATTAGTAGTATTGCTGTATATTTTTGAGGTGGTCAGGGTGACATGTCGGTAGTATTGCATTAGGTAACTCCACATTGTTTCACGTAGGTCATTTCTTTATCCAGAGTTCTCTGTTTCACTAATTATATTAGAAGCATAATTCCTGGTTATTGGCTTCTTGTGTTGCGGTGAAAGATATTTCGGTTGTCTTGTTACCTTTTGTCCAAAACAGGGCTTTGGCCATTGCAGTGTAATCAGTGTTTGTTTGGCTGGTTGTCACCTTGTTCGTGAACAAATTCTTGACCACACCCATGCAAGGATTTTCCCCAAACTTGGTAGGATCGTTTACATTTACGGCATTTGGCAGACGACCTTATCTGTAGCAACTTTATCGTTTATGCAGCTGAGCAATGGAGTGTTTGTGGTGTTTGTTTGGTGGTACTGGGGCTTGAACCCATGACCTTCTGATTAATATCCCAGAGCCTTAACCGTTGAGCCACCACAGTACCCTATCTGTGGCCCTGCGATGACTTGATTTTGGAATGTCTGGGTCAGAGGTGAAGGTCAGAGCAAGGTCATAAGGTTTTGGAGATAGAGCGCTTATAGGCATGCCGTTACTACTAATAAACACTAATAGAAAAACACCTGCCCAGTTGTTCCATTCACTGATTTTTTAAATTCCCAAGCAGTAATTTGATGGCAGCCTTTTTGGCACATGTGACTTTCTGTGACTGGTTTGTGTTTCTTTAGCGGATGCCAATCACAGGCTGAATCTCTTCTACCTCGCTAATGATGTCATTCAGAACTGCAAGAGGAAAAATGCCATCGCGTACCGCAGCACGTTCGCCGAAATCCTTCCCGGTGCTGCCCTGCTGATCAGGTACGTGTCCAGGACAGGACATATTTGTTTGATTATTTTTAGTTGTGCAATTTTTTTATTGTGGTAAACATCTTTGATGCGTTGGCTGTAGGGATGCTAAAGTGCGTAAATCAGTGGAGAGAATCTTCAACATTTGGCAGGAGCGGAGTGTTTACCCAGAGGAGCTGATCACTGAGCTGAAGGCGAATCTGCTGAAAAAAGAGACAACGCCCCCTTCAGGTGAAAAATGAAATGGTGTACAATTTTATTTGTGTGAACAGTTTCATTCGTTTTCTTGAGACACGTAGTAATCAAGTGTAGTAATCAACTTTATCAATGTCTTAGTGCCTCCAGTTACTCCGAAAGCTGCCCTCAAGTCCAAGATTGTAGCAGAGTTTGTCGTAAGTATATTAAATTATATTTCCTTGCTTATTATTTTTCAGAATCTGTCCGGATTTGTCATAATTGTACAATCCTTCCCTCCTTCCTTCCCCCAACCACCACTACCCTACCCCCTGCTTTAGCCTCAGGCGTTTATCGAACGCCTCTCTGCGTTCAAGCGCTCTTTAGAGGAGAGCGAGCTGAAAGAGAAACAACTCGCCGCTCTCAGGGTCGACGTGTGCAGCACCGAAGCTCTCAAGCGTCTCAAAGGTTTGTTCGATTCGCTTTCTTTACCTCTTTAAAAAACTGACGCTGGAGACTTCTTCCTTGCCAATGCTGGACGGAACATTTATTTTCCGTCCAGACTGACTGCAGACTCACACATGAGGCGGGACGTGTTTTCCTGCGATGCCTCCCCGCGACCCTAATTAGGAATAAGCGGTTCAGAAGATGAATGAATGAATGAAAGTTAAAAAGCAATAAGTTCTAAGTTGATGCTAGCTTGTTAGCGAAACAACAGATTTTAACACTTGGATATTTGTGCATATTTAAAGGTACAGTGTGTAGTATTTTGGAGGACCTATTCACTCTCATGGAGGCTGCCTCTTCATCTTGCACCGCCATGTTCCTACAGTAGCCCAGAACCGTACAGGCTTCAAAGGGAAAGGGACGGGAATGAAACTTGTGTTGCTTGCAATGTGAAACCTCACCACTAGATGCCGCTAAATCGTACGCACTTGTACCTGTAAATAAAATGAAATGTGATGTAATCGATCACTTTTTTTCTCAGATAAAGCAGGTGGGAATAAATTCTCCAAAGATTTTGAGGAAGGAAGCATGAAGCTACAGGAGGTTGTGGAGTTTCTGGAAGGGCAGAAGGAGGCAGGACCGGCGCTGCTCGAGGCTCTGGGAAACGCTGACGTCTTTTACGAGATGCAGTACAAAGAGGTCAAAATTGTTGCCAATGTAAGTCAGTGGTCTTGAATACGGTCAGGGATCAGTCATATCGCATCATCTTACTTTCTTCTTGTGGCTGAGATGAAAAACAGAGACTCTTGGTGTTGAACACCGGATCCGGTCTCCGTGTCTCCCTCAGGCGTACAAGACGTTCGCGAACCGCGTTTCGAACCTGAAGCGCAAGCTGGATGCTCTGAAAGCGACGCTGCCTGACGTCGAGTCTCCGGTTCCCTCACCCTCGGAGGACGCGCCCTCGCCATCCGGGTCCGAGTCGCCCTTTCACGGTTTGGGACGCGGCCAGCGAACGAAAGAAGACAACAGAGATGTGGAGGACATGGACATGTCTGATGAGGAGATCGCCATAAACTCCACGAGCGTGACTGGTGAGCACTTTCATGTTTATTTATTAATGAACAGACATTTTTTAAACGTAAGTTTAATGTTTATTTATTTTATTTTTTTAAGTTGAAGACAGAAAAGAAAAGGCGTCTCCGTCTGCTGTCTCCAAACCCACCAGTGCTACAACAGTCAAGTCCCCGACTTTAGCTCCTCCCACAAAAACAAGCCCTGAGCCCGTACCCGTTCAGACAGTGTCCTCGTCTACGGTGACCACGCCCACTACTACTATAAGCCCCTCCCCTTTAAATTTAGCCAATGTGGATCTGGGGAAGATCAGCTCCATCTTGAACAGCATCACAAATGCCATGAAGAATACCGGTGAGGAAAATTGAATAAAAATTCAAATGAATTACACAAAATATTTTTTTGCTCAGATACTTTAATCTAATTAAAAATAAAATAAAGTTAATTACATGATCAGATTGTCAACTATATCCTTCTTTCTGGATACGTTTCCGTATGTATTAATTTTTACTTTTTATATTTTTTTTTCCCCCCTGGAAATTTCTCTTCTTATTTTTTTACCTTTTTTTGGGGGGGGGGGTGTTAGATTTTGCAGTATAAGAAAATATCAAAAAATGTGAAATGATTTGGTTTCTTTTTTTATAAAAAAAATGTTTCTTTTTGTTTAAAAAAAAAAAATTCAATTTATTACGACACAGGGGTGAGTCCTGTGTCCCGCCCTTCTCCGGGAACCCCCACTACGCAGCCGGGCCACACCCCCACAGCAAAGGCCGCACCCACTGCTGGAACGTCAGCACCCAATCCGCTTGCCAGCATCCTGTCGAGAGTGGATATTTCACCAGAGGGAATCCTGAATGTGCTTACAAAGACACACCCACACACTGGTACCCTCACACACACACACACACACACACACACACACTCTTGTTCAGTCATTTATTCTCACACACAGTTTTGTTCTCATTTTATTCGTTTCCTTTTTTCTTCAGGTTTGTCTTCTCTGCTCTCCTCCTCCCGAACTGCTTCTCTGACCTCGCCAAACCCCGCCCCCTCTTCTTCTTCTGCCGTCACCAACACAACGGTGATTGCAACTGTAACTACGACAACCACAAGCGTGACAACACCGACCACCCCGAAGACTCTGAAGTCTTCTGAAAACAGCAGCTTGAAGAGTCGTGAGTCGGAGCGAGAGCGAGTGACGGAGTGGGAGAGAGAGTGCGAGAAAGAGCGCGAGAAAGACAAACAGGAAGTCGTGATGCCGAGCTTGGAGTCAAAAATCAACAGCTTCCTGCAAGTGAATCCGGGATTTGCTGGCGTCTTTGAGGCAGAAAGTAACAGCCCACTGCTTGTGGGCGGAGACGCCACGCCAGTTCGGGATGAAAGGGGCGGGACTCCGACACAGGACGAAATAATTGACAGCCCTTGCGTTTTGGGCCACAAAGGCCACGTCTCGTCTTGGGGCGCCGAAGACGACCGGAAAGACAAAGACTACCGAACCCCATCAGGAAAGAGTACAGTGAAAAACAAAGAGCACGAGGTAGGGAAGAGAAGAAAGGAAGTATCCCCTGGCCACGCCCCCTCTTCTATTTCCTCTTCTGTCCAGGAAGTGTCCTCGAAAACAAAAACGGAAGGGAGAAGAACAAGCGTAGGAGCACAGAGAGAAAGGGTCAAGGAGGACAAAGGGAGCAAGAAAGCTGGAAAGAAACAGGAAGTTACGGGTGGAGACAACGAACGCTATCATCGCATTGAAACCGTGGTTACCGCAGCAACCGGCGAAGAAGCCACAAACGTTGATCCGCTCAGCTACAGCAACCGCATCCAGACAGTCGAGAGCATTCGCGTGATTGGCCGAGGTCCCAGGCGGTCCAGTGGTGCAGCCAGAGGAAGTGGGGTGTGGTATGAAGAGGCGGAGTTTATGGAAGCCCCACCTCCGCCTCACCTTGGAAATCATGGCCCTGAGAGTTCTGGAGACCGCGCTGCATCCGCCCCAGCTCATTTGGTAGCTCCCCAGGGGCAATATTCATCACCACCTCCCCCTCCCTTCTTCCCTCCTACTCAAACCCCTGGCCTTCCAGTTGTTGTCCCTCCTCCTCCTCCTCCCCACATTGCTCTGTCCACCCCACCTCCCTTGACCCCTTCTAGGGACTTCCCTCCCTCCCCTACTACTACGGCTGTGATGGTGGGTGGCATCCTGGTACCCATTGACCGAGTCTTGCCCCTCCCACCCGCTAATCTGCGTCCTGAGGCGGTGGCAGCCCGTGGGGGCGGGGCTATCCCTCCTAACAATTCTAGGGGTAAATCTCACTCCATGCGCCCCCTTCATCGCCCTCTATTGGGGCAAAGCCCGACTCCGCCTTCACCCACCACCCCAACCACACCCACAATCCCTTCCCCCTCTAGAGAGCCCCGCCCACTTTTGCCTTCCCCACCCCGACCTCTTCTTCGCTTGCCTTCGCAGCGCCTTCCATTACCCCTCCCCCTTCCCCGTGAGCCCTTGTTGCCTGGCGCAAAGCGACCTGGCCCCGCCTACCGAGGTGGATCGTTACACGCTCCTAAACGACCATTCTTGCCTCCTCGTTATTAAGGGTTGCCATGCCATCTAATCAGACGTGCGCTTTTCCCGAAGCCCTGCTCAGTCGCTACTAAGGTTAAAGGTCACATGATATAATGCACACTGAAGCCCCGCCCCCAGCTCGTTTTCCTGTCCTGTCCCTTAGACAAGATGGCAGGATGAACTAGGAGAAAGGAAGATGAACAGATAGAGAAAAGGTGGTTATTCTGATCATTTCCACTTAGCTTAATGCAAACGTGTGTGTGTGTGTGTGTGTGTGTGTGTGAACACATGAATCCAGATTATTCTGAATGATCTCGGTCTGTAATTAAGAATGTAAATAGAAGCGTTCTCTCTTTCCTGTGTGGCTTCTGCATTCCTGCTCTCAAACTCTATCTCTCTTTCTGTAAACACACTTTAAGCTCTGATTCACGCTGGATTAATCCTGTGTTCACTCTCCACATCGACCGCAGGCCATTTGTGGGCGTGGTCTGTTTAATTTCCAATAAGAAACAGCACTAGTGCGAAAGGTATGAAGTCTGTCGGATAGTTTATGTAATATTTTCTGTATTGTTTTTTTTCCCTCCTTTTTTTTTTTTGCAATTGGGACAAAACGAAATCCGAGCAGATAACACTAGAGAGTTGAGTATATGTGGGCAGGGCTTTCTCGCTTGCTAATGTGAACGCAGGTTTAATTGTTGCTCATCCGCTAGTATATTCAATACAATCTCAAGTTTCAACTTTGAATGAAAGCAGAATTAATCTAGCAAAAAAAAAAAAAACCCACACAACTCGATCTTAATGCTTCCTTCTTTCTACTTTGTCTTTTGATTCGTTGTTTTCTTTTTTCTTTCCTTTTTTTTTAGTTCTCGCGTGTATTATTACTAATAAAAGCCCTGCGCTGAAAAACAAGAAGGATCAGGGGCTTACAGTTCTTTATCGCTCTGATTATGATGTGTGTATTTTCCTTTTTAAAGAAAAATGTGAAGATGAACTGTATCACTTTTTTGTTTAAAAACAATCTGTTTCTGAATCTGTACACAGGCAAGCTACGTGTACGATTAATTTTTTGTTTTTTTAAAAAAGCACTTTGCTATCTAAGATGATGCCCAATTTGCATAATTTTCTTTGTGCCACACCCCCGAATTTGGGCACCATTGTTGCCTGAGCCGAAGCGCTCTAGCAATGTGTGTAAGCATATTTAGGCTCCACCCCTTGGCAGTGCTTAAAGAATGCAGTAGTGCAGGATTATGGTGTAAACAAACACTTAGACTCCGCCCCTCTGCTTTGCCTGTTTTCAGTGTACCTCTTCAATGCTTGTTGCGAAAGTACAATTTAAACCGAGTGTCAGAATCGTGCACGTAGCTCTTTAAAGGTGGATACACTTTCCGTGGAATCTGATTGGATGGGAAAAGAAGAGGCATTCACATTTTGCATTCTGTCTGTTTCCTGTTCTTTTTCCCCTTTGACTCACAGGGTCGTAATTTTCACACTTTTGAGTACCGTTTCCAGCGCGTCCTCGTCTGCTTCTCGTGGCCCCACCTCGGGGATGGACCTTCTCTCTCCTTTTATTTTATAAACACGGGTGAAATTTTCCCAGAAGGCATTGCTGCAGTCCATTTTTAGATTGCCAGCAAAGAGGTTTTAAATATAAACACAAGCAGTACAATAATGTTGATTTATATCCACACCTAGTGGATATGAGCAGTCGTGCATCCCGATTGGCTCATCGACTTCCGCGATCGATGTACCGTGAGTGCACAGAAAAAACAGTGGAACCTATTCTACTTCAAAACAAAACTCAGACTATAAATACTAACAAGGCAGAAAAATTGGGAATTGAAAAATTTGATGGCAAGAACGTATTTTTTTATTTTGAAAAATTAAAGCTTTTGACCATCAAATGGCTTCTTTTGCACCTACGGAGCTTAATTCCCCACGCAGAGAAAGGCTTCTGATCCCAGGGTTTGGGGAACTGAAGACACATCATCAGACAGGCTTTTCACTGAATTTATTTTCACTTTAACACTTCGTTAGAATCCATTTCAGTTCGGTTTATTTAGCCGACAAGGTACATACTACTGTGTGTAGCCTGCAAAGCAGAAAAGATCTTTTATAATTGAAAAATCTAATAAAATAATAATAGTGCTGTATTTCTTACATCCAGTAGATGTGGATATAGTATGTTATTTTTTCTCAATCTGATCATAACTGGCTTGGTGCCAAATGTTTCTTTATGGCTATCGGCTCATGCTAGAATTGATTTCATGCAATAACTGATAAATAAATCTGACATTTCTCTTTTAAAATCAGTTCTTTCAGGACACGAGAGCCAGTTAGAATGTTAATCAGCTCGTTTTCATGACGGAAGCTTAGCATGCTGTTGACGCTTCCAGATTCGGTTAGCATAAAATCACCACTTCCAAAAGAGACTTTATTTAATCCGAGACACTGAAACTTTACTTTGCTACCTGTGATGTCACTTGATTCTGAAAGCGAGTTATCTGACCAACTAGAATAGCACAAATCCATCACTTTCAGGTCAGAAGTTATTCTGAAACTGGAAACTTCGCAAAAGTAGTTGGAACGTTGCCTTCAATATGCCGGTTAGTTACCGTGTTCGCTGGTTAATGTAGAAGCTAAAATGTTCTGGTCCTTGTGGTGACATTACTTGATGAGCTGGGAATGCTACGTCAATCTGCTAGCTCGCCAGCAAAATATTGCCATGTATAATCTGTGCAAAACAGCTCTGCCGCTAGCCAAATAGCACGTCCGCTAACTAGGAAAGTTCAAATCTTCACGCATTTTTTGATTGTTGTCATGTTTCCAAGTGGACTAGGGCACGCAAAAGGAAACGGTATTGGGGTCAGAGTCATCCAGAAATTGTGTATAAACAGTACACGCTAATTATTGCTAAATGTATTGATTGGATTTTGACCTTAGATATGTATAAAATACTTCCGATTCGAGGATTGAGTGTTCCTGTCACGACTGCTTTCCACCCACACAGAAAGAAATGAGCTGTAATTAATGTACATATTGCTAATACTGCTTGTTCAAGTACTGATGTGTTTCTTTTCCACCATTTTGGTTCATAACATGTGAACATTTAAGGAATGCAGCGGTGGTGGTGGTGGTGGTGATAAATGGTGTCTTCTTTTGTCTTGAATGCACACACACTTAGAACAACTCTCTCTCTTGACCAGTTTGACCACAAGAGTATCACCCACATGTTCAGGACTCATGTACAAACCGAAATTAGGGAACCCGAATGGCTGTTTCCCAAACGCTAACATTCATAATAACTATATTCTCGGACTGTAAGCCCAGCCCAAGTACTTGAAGCGGCTCTATGTCTTCCGTTAATCTTTAGCTGAGCGTATTACCTCATATCAAAAGCTAATCTTGAATGTTAGCATGTATCGAGGCTGGCTGAAGAGTTTATGCAGGTGGCTATATCACAAAAGTAGCGCTCGTGTGAATATTTATGTATTTATTTATTTATTTAGAACTTGAATGTCACGTGCTAGCATTCTGCAATTATGCAAACTAGCTAGTTTGATATGTTATGTAAACTACAGAGCTAGCCACCATGTGTTCACCTGAGTGTGGTGTTTCACATAATATGCTAATCTCCTAGCTAGTAACTAGCTAGTTTGCTATGTTCTATCGCTAGCGGTCGTATGTATTTAGCATCTATGTGTCCACAGATTGTCTTTAGCCAAGTGTGTGGATTTTATCAGGATAAATGAGCCTTTTAGCTAGTTTTACATTCTTTTTCCTTGTAGTACCACCATACACTGTACAGCATTTACTGTGCTAGTTGGTTAGCAGCTAGTAAGCAAACTGGCGAGATTGGTAATTTGTGGTATCAAATTGAGTTGGACTAGCTTTAACTGAGTTTATGGTGATCATGTAGCATGATCGATTAAACAGTCTTATTATTATTATTATTATTATTTTAAGTATTTGGGATACAGCCATGGTGGATTAACATGCAAGAAACCTGTTCTAAATGACTCTTAGCTTCTGAGCGCACTTCTTGCTCACAACACTACATGTCATGCACACTTTTTTATTTTCTCCTGAATCTAAACCTTTACAAATGATTTACATTTACACATCCTACCTCAAATCAATTACTTTTCTTTTCTTTTGTTATTATTTTGTTTATTGATTCTACAAAATAAGTATGAGGTACACAACACCAGCTGTTCTCCACGTAAATATGAAACACCTTCTGCTGCTGTTTAAAACTATTTTTTGAGTGCTCCATTTACAAGAAAAAGAAAGGAAGGAAGGAAGGGTTAAGAACCCTCAAGGATTTGTTTGTCTAGGTCAATGGGCTCACAGGTTCCCAACCCTGCTCCCTGGGAACCTTCTATCCAGCACATTTAAGACTTTCTCAGGTCTCAGATGTCTAAATACCTTAAAACAGGATTGAAATGCACGCTGAGATTTTAACTCCGCACACAACGTTATCAGAGTCTCGGTTTCCCTTCCAGTGGCCTTGCTTTCGGACTACAAGCTGATTATTAGGGGTATCGGTTTACAACAGGACTCCTTTTCAGCAAGAGATCAGGATTAGGGTCTCAGTCCGTTTGTGTCTCTGTAATCTTCCATGTAGATGATAGATGTGTATTAGACGAGCGCTGTAGCAGTGTGCAGACATGAAGCTTGACCTGATGGGTTGGTACTAAAACGACTGACAGATTTGAGACATTTTATCAGCCTGTCTTGATGAAAATGTGGAACGGTCGATATTACTCCACAAAAATAGGCATTACAATGTGGCGTTACACTGGAGGAATGCGTCCGGATCTGACCTAATGACCTGAATAATGTCACATTCCTGATTGATTGATTGATTGATTGGAGAGGATTAAGCCAATGGACCTATAAGTTTATGGAAGGCTGGAGAAAACAATCATCAAATACCAATTCCTCCATAGTGAACTTGGACAAATGAATACCTGTAGTATAAAATAGATCATTTTAAGTCTTTATATCGTGTGGTTTTTCTCCAAAGGGGATCAAACTGGTCGTGTTTCTTTGGTGTACACGGATGAGAGCAGCGTCGTGTATTTTTAAGGTCTTTAAAATCGATTTAACACGCAGAAATGACCTCGGAGTGTTTTTTTTTTGTTTGTTTTGTTTTTAGCTAATCTCCTGTATGCGCGTTGTGTGCGCGTGGTTGACGCATTTGAGAGCGCCCAGACATATGTTTTTTTTCTCGCCTTATTATTGGTGAAGCCCTGGAAATGTCTGACCAATCAGGTTCCTCCTCTGTGGTTTGTTCCGGTAACATGGCGGCGTACAGAGGACGGCAGGGAACGACGTTGTGGGAATAAAGATGGAGAGAATTTGAGGTTTTTAGGAAGCGTTGCGGTTGTAAGCGGTGTGTAAGATGCTGGTGGCGTTGTGTTTGCGCCGAGCTGTGTGCCCGGAGACCCTGAAGTCGGCGCTGAGGAGCCGCAGAGCCTACAGCAAGGTTATATTTATAAAAACAAAACATCTGTGTTGATTTTCACTTCCGTGTTTCAGATACTTCAGATTCGTTATCCTTTAACTATCATTGTTTCTGTTCTGCGCATATTCGGTGCCTCTGGAAAAGCTGCTAACCAGATAATGAGGTTACTGATCCAAAAATGTAAACATAAGCAGGAAATACCATATATGTACATGTGAGCATGATGGACTTATTTAGTGGCCAGATGTTCCAGGGTTCCTCCTGAGCAGGAAGAGTCAGAATGGCTTCAGTGCTTCATGGTGTGTTGAGGTGATGCTGCTGTTTCAGGTGACAGTTCCTATCAGTAAGGATACAGGACTAGAGCTGATACACATCTGGAACATGTGGATTGAAAGATGCCCAAAGCTCACTATAGCACAGTGATGACCCGTGCACCCACGCTGGCAGCAGAAAACCCATCAGCGTCACTTTTTATTTTTGTTAAACGCTTTCCCTCTTTCTCGCTGGTGGAATTGAGGTTGGCGTCTCATGTCGAAGCACCTGACCGAGTTCCTCGTCAGCACTACGCACCAAACGACGAGAAAGTCTGTGATGGAGCTGAAAAATGCTCACACGTGCACTTCTGTGTAGGCTTTAGCAAAAGGGGGTCAGCAGGGGGTCAGAGATGACTTTGTCTGTGGTGACATGTGAGCGTACAGCTGGATTAAAAGTCGGTGCCAGTGTGGTGATTTTCAGGGTCATGGGACCATCCAGAGAACCAGGCCGGAGCGTCACGTCTGTATGACCTCTACAGTTAGTGACTTGTACTTAGTTTACTTCACTACCCTCCTTACACACACTAATCATAGGATTACACTGAGTATAGTCTTATAACACAGCGCTGTTGAATTCTTGATCCTGATTGGTCAGAAACTTCAGAAAAAGATTGTTGTTCCTTCTTTATAAATAAATAAATAAATAAATAAATAGAATAAAACACCAGGACATGTAGTAGAAAATAATAATGCTTCCTGGTCCCGGTAAACACTACTGATGAAACACACACACACACACTGCTTTACATGGTGTGGAGGGAAATAAGGATTCAGGGCTGCTTCCTGAACGTCATCTAAGTACAAATCAAGCGACTGTGATGTTCACGTGCATTTGGGAATTAGGACACAGCCCAGATTTATTGTACTGCTAATTTTTTTTCCTCACTCTGGTCATAAAAGGTCATACATCAGTGTTCATAAAATGTGTGTGTGTGTGTGTTGGTGTTGGTAGAGTGGCCATGTTAATCCTCGTTATATCGATATACACTAGTGTTTTACTTTTTAATTATTTTTAGCTGATTAATGTGTAAATGTGTGTTGCAGCTTCAGCCCTCCGCCGGACGATCAGAGCGACTTCGACTCTTTGAGGCCTTCTCAATCGGGCCAGACCAGAAAGGGGTGGAGCCTGGAAGAGAGCTGAGCATTCGATTGGCTGATGGCAGAACAGTGAAAGGCATGTCAGGGGTCACGACCCCCTTACAGATTGCTCAGCACACACGGTGAGTCTACGTACACACACACACTTTAATTTTTACAAAGATTGGCACTTTAGAGTGAAAGGGGCGTGGCTTAATTGTGACTCATTCTGCAGGGTGAAAGGAGCCGTCGTGAGCAGGGTGAGTGGTGCATTGTGGGAGTTGTCTCGTCCACTAGAGACCGACTGTGAGCTGCATCTGTTCGACTTCGATTCCTCAGACGGACGACAGGTGTGTGTGTGTGTGTGTGTGTGTGTGTGTGTGAGAGAGAGAGACGGCGAGTGAGTGAGAGTTCTAAAATAAATTTCTGTGTGTGTAGGTGGTATGGAGGACAGGTGCGTGTGTGTTAGCGAGTGTGATGGACTCCCAGTTTGGTGCTCAGGTGTGTCGTGAAGGAGTTTCAGACACTGGACTGTTCTGTGACTACAAACTGGACAATAGGTACTCTCTCTCACACACACACACACACACACACACACACAGTACAGTCTCTTCAAGCCGGGGTCGGTAATCTGGAAAGCGAGCATCTCTTCAGGGCTCTGGTTAACCTCCCTGCCCTCCAAGGTCCTTTCAGGGCCACGCCCCCTCCACCCCCCACATGCATGTGTTCTGCTCTGACTGCTGTTAGTGCATGGTGGGGTCACACATGAGCAGAGATTCTGATTGGATATTCCCCAGCAGGCTGCGAGGCAGTGATTGGTCGGTGTCTTTACAGGGTTACAGATGTTGGATTTATTTTCAGAACCTGTAAGTTAGTGTTGTAGTGATTGATGGCGTGTAAAGACCATTTCAACCAGTTACATACCAGTGTGTGTTTACAGCTGGAAAATTACCAACCCCAACTTTAAGAGCTTTTATTCTCATTTTATTATCTTTTTTTTTTACATGATTAGTGTTTTTTTTGATCCTGACAATTTTTAAATAAAGTTAAATATGTAATGAGGTCAGTCTCAGGCTCGGGGTCTGCAGATTAAAATCGGATTATAGGATGTCTCTCTTGCGACGTTTGCCCTGCATGGTGACCGTAACCGAGCGTGTGTGTGTGTGTGTGTGTGTGTGTGTTTCAGTTCGGTGTGTTTAGAGGAGGTGGAGCGGAGGTGTGTGGAAGCGGCGGCGTTAAAACTCCCCATCGCCACAACACAACTGAGTGCGCAGCAACTCCGACAGCTCTTCCAGGTCAGCTACAGGTCATGACCTTTTACCTTTCTGCCTGCTGCATACTGTAACACACAGGCTGATGTGATGTTTGTGGCAGGATGATGATGTGAGGCTGCGGTGTGCTGAGGAGGCGCTGATGCTTGGAGACGCCGTCAGTGTGTACCGGTGTGGATCTCACTCATACACACTCTCTCACACACACACACACACACAAGCACCAAAGTATCTCAGATGTGTCATAAAGCATCATCTCCAATATGAATTGACACCACGGGAGGCTCCACCCACTCACTCACCCCCCTCCCCCCTTTCTCTACCCAAATTGAGGCAGTGTGGAACAGGTACAGGAGGTACCGCACTGTTAAATGTCTGAGATCATAGATGCTGTGCTGTGGTCTGGCCACTAAGTGTCAGTATTGAGCTCTAAGAAATACTCATCAGCGTGTGTAATTTCTCAAACCTGTGTGTGTGTGTGTGTGTGTGTAGGTACGGAGAGAGTGTAGGTGTGTGCTCCGGCCCCCTTCTGCCCCACACACACTTCCTGCGCTCCTTTAAGATGCTGCAGGTGAGTCTCTCAGAAATCTTCAGGGTCCTAAACTCCGCCTTTCTGAATGAAATTCTCAGCACTCGTACCGTACGCCGCAGGTCTCCCCCGTCACCTTATCACCCTGTCCCGAAGCAGCGGGCGTGCAGAGGATGATGGGAGTCTCGTTTCCTGGTGACAGAGAGCGAGAGCGGTGGGAGCACGAACAGGAGGAGGCGAAGAAACGAGATCACCGGCGCATCGGGAAGGTTCGGTCGTGTCTTTATAAAACGTAGAGAGGGGGTGAGTGAGAGAGTGGGGTGGTGTTCATGCTCTTGATTGTGTGTGTTTTTTATGAATTAATCAGGATCAGGAGCTGTTCTTCTTTAACGACGTCAGTCCGGGAAGCTGCTTCTTCCTGCCCAAAGGAGCTCATATATACAACACACTCACTGAGTTTATAAAGGTAACAGCCTCCGTTCATTCATTCATTTATTTAAATCTTATGAATGTAATAAGTATAGTTTGTATTGAGTTTGTTATTTTTATATCCTCTTATTATTGTTATTATTATTACCATTATTATTGTTGTTATTATTATTATTTATTTATTCAAACTATATAATTTTTTTTGTTTTTTATATTATTTATATTCGTAATACTTTTATTTCTTATATGATGGTTTAAATTATTTATTTTAAATAAAATTATTTAACTTGATTTTTTTCCCCTTTTTAAATTATTTTATTATTAAAATATCTATTTTAAAATAAATATCTGATTTATTTTATCTGTTTAATTTAAATCTACACTTAGAAAACTTTTATTCTGTAATTTCATTTTCGAACTTTTATTTTGCCTTGAGGAGCGCTGGCCTTTTCAGACGTGGGTTATAAAAGGGGGCCACGTGTTCTTGAAAGAGAATCAACCCCAACAATGGAACAATGCCTGTCTTTCTTTCCCTCTTTCTGTCAGAGCGAGTACAGGAGGCGGGGCTTCAGTGAGGTCGTGACCCCCACGCTGTATAGCACGTCGTTATGGGAACGCTCTGGTCACTGGGAGCACTACAGCGAGAACATGTTCACCGTGAAGTGTGAGCCACACACCTTCGCCCTCAAGCCCATGAACTGCCCCGCCCACTGGTAAGGAGGACACACCCCCTCCATGAGTTGCACCTGATTTTACGTTATTTAAAGGGAACCGAGGGTTATGTTCGTAGATAAAAACGTGTTATGAATAAAATAGTGATGGGAAATTAAATTTTACAGAGAAATTCTATTTAAACTCATGATTTGAGTGAGGGTGAGCCCTGCTGAATTTAAATGTATGTAAATATGTTGAGGAGTTAATTGAGGTTGCCCCGCCCATTGCAGTGTGATGTATGAGCAGAGAGTGAGATCATGGCGTGAGCTGCCGCTTCGCTGGGCCGACTTTGGTGCGCTGCACCGCAACGAGCACTCGGGGGCACTCGGGGGGCTGACGAGGGTACGACGCTTCTGTCAGGATGACGCCCACATCTTCTGCACACCCGAGCAGGTACACACACACACACACACACACACACGCACACACACGATAATCTGATCTGGTCTGTAATCTTTGAGCGTGTGCTGCTGTCACATGTCTCTAAATAACAGAATTAAATTACACTTCACTGACTTCAGCTCAGCAAGGGGGCGTGGCCTGTGCTTCATGGGATGTTCAAGGCCACACCGTGTTCCATTCTAATAACACAATGGCAGTTTGTGGATGTGAAGGAGGAGTGGCCTCTGCTTCAATGACCGTCACACACAAAGGGGTAGTCAGTCAGTCTCGGTGAAGGAGGCGTGGTCTAAGTGGAGGAGGTGTGGCCTCAGTGTAGGTCAGTCTCAGTAATGGAGGTGCAGCCTCTGTCAGTCTCAGTGGAGTGGGTGTGTCATCCGTCAGTCTCAGTGGAGGGGGTGTGGCCTCTGTCAGTCTCAGTGGAGGGGGTGTGGCCTCTGTCAGTCTCAGTGGAGTGGGTGTGGCCTCTGTCAGTCTCAGTGGAGTGGGTGTGGCCTCTGTCAGTCTCACTGGAGTGGGTGTGGCCTCTGTCAGTCTCAGCGGAGGGGGTGAGGCCTCTGTCAGCCTCAGCGGAGGGGGTGAGGCCTCTGTCAGCCTCAGCGGAGGGGGTGAGGCCTCTGTCAGCCTCAGCGGAGGGGGTGTGGCCTCTGTCAGTCTCAGTGTATTTTTGTGTAATTTTCTTTCTGCAGCTAGAAGAAGAGATGACGGCGTGCTTGGACTTTGTAAGGAGTGTGTATCGTGTGTTTGGTTTCACATTCCATTGTTTGCTCTCCACACGTCCCGCCCAGTTTCTAGGAGACTCCGCCCTCTGGGACACTGCAGAACAGGTAACACCTTGATCATGCATGTCAAACTTTACCAACACAAGATAACACAGCCTTAATGTCTCTCTCTCTCTTTCTCTCCCTCCCCCCGTCCCTCTCGCGCTCTCTCTCTCTCTCTCGCTCTCTCCATCTTATTCTCTATGTTGAAGTAGCAGTTAGAGAAGAGTCTGCAGTGTTTTGGTGAACACTGGGAGCTCAACCCCGGTGACGGTGCATTTTATGGTCCAAAGGTCACACACACACACACACACACACACGCACGCACACTATATTTTCTTCTTATTTCTTCTCCCAAGCTGAGACAGTCTTAGCTGAATGTATGATTGAAAGCGTGTGTGTGTGTGTGTGCGCGTGTGTGTGTAGCCTTGAGAAACATTCCTGTACACAGTGACTCTCTCACACACAGCAACACAGATTATAGACCGTGTTATTGAATTCTCCCCAGACAAAATTTTGTGTGTGTGTGTAGATTGATATCCAGATCAGAGATGCGATTGGTCGACAGCACCAGTGTGCCACCATCCAGCTGGACTTCCAGCTGCCAATTAGATTCAACCTGGAGTATGTGGGGTATGTCCACTTACACACACACACACACATACATATACACACACAGAAAGATTCTTTCCATTATCTCTCTCTCTCTCTCTCTCTCTCTCTCTCTCAGAGCGGATGGACACATGCACAGACCCGTGATGGTGCATCGTGCGGTTCTGGGATCACTGGAGAGAATGATTGCAATCCTGGCTGAGAACTTTGGTGGAAAATGGTGAGAGACACCAAATAAACGATTGTACACAGCTCGCTACGGTGTGTTCTGATTGGCTGAAATCAGGAGACACTAATAAATCTGTCTCTCTCAGGCCGTTCTGGCTGTCCCCGGTGCAGGTCATGGTTTTACCGGTAGGGGGTGAAAGTGAGCAGTACAGCCGGGACGTGAGTTTATTATTAATACTTTGTTATTAAGGTGCTGCTGCAGAAATTCCAGCCTGATTGTGTTTAACTGACTTCAGTGTAATGATGGAATTGAGGTGAAGACGTTTCTCCTGGAGTCACTGACAGGTGTTGTGTCTGTGTGAATTTAAGGTGGTTCAGAGATTAAAGGAGGCAGGCTTTATGGCTGAACTTGATGATGACCCCGGTTCCACCTTAAATAAAAAGATTCGCTCAGCACAGCTGTCCCAATACAATTACATATTTGGTAAAAACACACACACACACACACACACACACACACACAGCTGAACTGTACTGACTTGGTAGATTAACATACAGCTTGTGATTGGTTGCAAGGCTTCATTGTTGATGTGTAATTGGATGCCGCCAGCTCCGGATACTGGACTTCAACTGCTAAACTGTGATTGGTTGCCGGGGTTTAATGATACGTGATTGGCTGTTGTGTGTTACTGCAAAAAGATATGAATTCTCTCTCTCTCTCGCTCTCTCGTCCCCCATGTCTATGTTTCTCTCTCGCTCCCTCCGTCTGTCTCCCTCTTACTCTCTCTTTCTCTCTCTCTCGACCTCTTTCTCTCTTTTTGTCTCTCTCTTTCTCCCCTTTCCTTTTGCAGTGGTAGGAGAGAAGGAGCGACAGAGCAGGACAGTCAGCGTGAGGACGAGAGGAGGGAAGCAACTAGGTCAAAGGTCATTGCAGGAAGTGATGACATCACTGACGGAGCTCAGAGAGAGCCGCAGCAACCGCGAACATTTCTAAAAACCGCACACCCACCGCGTGCGGTGTTAAAGAAGAAATTACCTTACCTAATCAGAGGAGTGTGAGAGACAGAGAGAGGGAGAGAGGGAGACATCCTGTCGTCTGTGCTTCCGTGTGATATTTATAATAAAATCACGTCTTTGTAAAACGTCGTCCTGTGACTTCTGTTCCGATGAGTCGTGTTAGCAGCAGATATCCCATGATGCCTTGAGTAATAATGTGTACACAGAGACTGGAAGAGAAGAGAAGAGAACACCATCAGTGTGCGGAACTGTAGCTTTATTAGCTCCCACCTTCACCGAAGGGCAGTGGAACCGTAGCTACAGAAATGGGTTCCATTCTGTCTGTCCGTCTTTCGACTTGTTATTGTAATGACTTTGAAAGGAAAAGATATGGGATCCCCGAATTTGGTGTATGGCTCCCTCTCACGGGTGAATGGGGTGGGATTGTGTATGGGTCGTCTTGACCTTGTTTCAAGGTCGCGTTTTCTATATTTGTCTTGTCAGCGCTTGTTAGTGGGATACGTTTCAAAGGAAATGGCACAGGATCACCGAATTTGGTGGATGGGCTCCCCATAGTAAGGTCTCATTTGGGATCGTATGTGGGTCACCTTGACCTTGTTTTAAGGTCACAGCAGTAAATTTTGTAAAAAAAAAAAAAAAAAAAGTATTTTTTATTGTATATTGGCAAATGATGAAACCCACTCTGCTTACAGCGTAAAGTGTCTGGACTTCTGTGGTCTGTTTTTTTTTTATATATATATATATATAAATGTAATGCTTTTTGAAGGCGAGATGGCCGCTCTTTAAATGCCCCCATTTCTTATTATTGAGACCCCAAACACACCTGGAGCTGTTAAAGAGTCTGGATCCAGAGCTCAAGCTCAGTGAAGTGTGACGGTGAGAGCTGCTACTGGAAAAGAGTCACTGAGGTGTTTGGGGTCACTGAAATCCAGAACTCATACTCCGATAGGATGGGCCCAAAAATATTACAAATACAATTGTGTTGTGTTCTCACAAGTGAGGCAGTGAGTGTACTTGTGTGTGTGTGTATGTGTGTGTGTGTGTATGTATAGTATGTGGATGTATATTGCCATTTTCTGGAAGGAATCTCCAGTGTTGGCACCTCGAATCCGTCTCTCAAAGATATACACACACACACACACACACACGTAGGCTCACATCGGAAGAGCTCTGGAGCGAATTGAACCAACAGGTCTTTGAGTCATTTATTAAGTTAAGGCGTGTACGTTACGCTCGGCGTGTCATGGCTGCCTGTTTGGCTCTCGATCCCTCCGGCTAAAAATAATAGCTGTTGAACTTTAGGTGACCCGGAGCACTGGAGGAAGAATTGCTTCGTGTGTGCAGAAAGAGATGGATATCATCAAACTCCTTCCTGGAGTCAGAAGCCACAAACTGACCCATAGACATTATTATTATTATGATTATGATTATTATTATTATTATTGTTGTTGTTGTTGTTATTATTATTATTAATATTGTTATTACTATTATTAATAATAATCATAATAATAATTGTAATCATCATATTATTACAATTATTATGATCATTAATATTATGATTATTATTATTATTATTACTATTATTATGATTATTAATATTATCATGATAATGATTATTATTACAATTATTATTATTATTACAATTATTACTATTATTATTATTATGTAAAGAGAAAAATGATATCATTAGTAAAATAAGGTTATATAATAAAAAATGCTGTATAAAAAGTGACCCAAACCTCACATTATTATTAAATTAAAACAAAATTAAATAAAATCTGTTCTCAAGCTGAAGAAAATGTTCTTATATTTGTATGGGTGTGTGTGTGTGTGTGTTTGAGAGTGAGAGACTGGCGATTTAAAAAAAAAAAAACCCACAACAATGTTAATGCTGCAAGAGGAACAAAATCTGTGTACACGCACCGTGTGTGTGTGTGTGAGTGTGTGTGAGAGAGAGAGAGAGAGAGAGAGAGAGAGAGAGAATTCCTCCTCTGTGTCCAACTCGTCATGTGGAACAACCAGACTTGGAACCTTTCTTATATTTCTGTTAAAAAAGTATCAGATGTGTGTATTCTGTGTCCATTCTGTGTGTGTGTGTGTGTGTGTGTGTGTGTACTTTGTGTCCCTGTCCAAAGTGTGTGTGTGTGTGTGGATTCCGTGTCCCTGTCTGAAGTGTGTGTACGTGTGTCACTCTGAGTGACTCTGATTGTTTCCAGTCTGCTGCTTTCTCCCAATTAGAGAAACTTAAATTCAGTTTTCTGTTTTTATAAACACTCAGCCTCTTCATTCACTTTTCAGTCTTACTTCTCTGTGTGTGTGTGTGTGTGTGTGTGTGTGTATGTGCATGTCTCTCTCACTCTCTCTGTGTATGTGCATGTCTCTCTCTGTCTCTCTCTCTCTCTCTATCCCCCTCTGCCCCCTCTCTCTTCATCTGTGTTCTTTCAGAGATATAATCTGTTTTCCGCTCATTCCCCATCCCTCATGTCATGCTGCTTCAGTAACCATGGTAACGATATTACACGGAATTCAAATACAACCAATCGATTCCTGATGGATGATCCGCCATTGTGGCTCAGATTAAAACAGTCACATTCGCACAAGAACACCTTAAACATTAGACTGTCTCTTTAGCTCCTCCTACTTAAACATCAGGTGACTCGGCTCCGTTCCAAACATGACAATTTCAACAAACTAAACAAACAAAAACGCAGCCGTTTTGGTTCCATTTCAAAAGTTGTATGGAGTTAATGTTTCTGACGCAATGCTTTTCTTGTTCCAAACCGCAGTCGCAGGAGTTCTTCCGAGAACATCAGCGTTTTGTGTCTCTTTCAAACAGCGGAATTAGTTTTAGAATCGTGCAGCTATTAGCCATTTTGCTAACAAATGGTTTGGCCCTAGGGTCCAGCTGGCTGTTCTCAGGAGGTCAGCCATTTTGGCTCTGTCCTCAATGCTGGAACTCGTGGGTGAACCCTCTACACTCTCAGCACTTTGGTTTTTTGCCCAAATGTCAAAGGTTGCATCACATTCCACCGTCCCGATGGTCGCCCCTGTAAGAAATAGCCTCGCATCAAAAAGGTCCTGGGTTCGAGTCCCGGGCTCGGCGAGGGCGTCCATGTGTGGAGTTTGCACGCTCTCCCTGTGCTTGCATGTGTTTCCTCCGGGTACTCCAGTTTCCTCCCACAGTCAAACATGCACAGTAGGCTAATCAGCTGTTCCAGATTGCCTCGAGGTATGAGTGTGAATGTCTTGAGTGATGGTCTTGTGAGCTGGTCAGGGTGTACCCCAACTTCACCCAGCGTGAGCTGAGACAGGCTCCATCCTTCCTGCGACCCAAAGAGTGAGTAAGTGAGTAGCTCCGACTAAAACTAAAGGTCTTTGTTCCTAATGTTGATTTGTGGCTGTAAGAAATTGGAATTAACTTCACCAACGAGGTTGTGTTTTACCTTTGGTTTGTGTTTTTGCAAGCAGGATCACGCAAAACGCTACGCGTGGCTTTTCATGGAATTTCTACCAGGACAAGGACGACTCCATGAGATTTTGTAGGTGATCTGAATTAAATTCGGGACCCAGGAATTTCTTTCTTTAGGTTTTCTTTAACATAGTGAGAATTGTGAGATTGTTTTGGAAGTGTGGTATTACAACAGGTCCAGCAGGGGGTGCTGTGGACTTTTTTCCATCTTAGTGGAGGTCTGCGCTTCCTGAATGTTTCTAATTTGCAATTACAATTAATGACTAGAAGTGGCCTGGTGGCGTAGTGGTTAGCGGGTAGGTCCTAGGTTTAAGTCCCGGGCTCAGCGAGGGTGTTTCTGTGTGGAGTTTGCATGTTCTCACTGTGCTTTAGTGGGTTTCCTTCGTGTACTCCAGTTTCCTCCTACAGTCCAAAGACGTGCACACTAGGCTAAGTGGCTGTTCCAAATTGACCCTAGGTGTGGAAGTGAGTGTGTGTGTGTTGGCCCTGCAGTGTTCGCAGGTGCTGTCTACTGTCTGTTTTCCTGACTTGGTGGAGGTTTGCGCTCTCTGAGTGCTCTTGTTTGTTGGATGTTCTTAGAATGTCGGCCATTTTGGCTCACACCTCGCTAGATCTCTGTTTGTAGCCGAGGATTTGGCTAATAACAATGAAAAAGGCCCTTCGAAGTCCTTAGCACAGAGTAAACGGTGTATAAAAGGTGTTGGGTCCTGGTGGGTAATTTGGGACAGAGTGAAGGGGAACTACAGAAGCAGGGACATTGAAACACTGATCTGACACGTACTCTGTGTATCCAGACGCCGGGTTTTTCCCAAATCTTGCTCTCTATAAAAGCTTTACGCCGTGTTGTTGGTATAGGGAGATAAACGGACGCCATCATGCTCAGTGACAAGCCGTTAAGTGAGCGAGATAAAGGGTCATTGCCTAAATATAGCCCCCTGAGGGCAGACACTGCCTTTCCCTTCCTGCACCCCCCCCCTCTTTTTTTTACCCCTCTGTAAAAATAAACTTACCACAGAGCTAAAATAAGCGGCTGAAACAATAAGTGGAGCTGTGTGGCATTCCACACCGGACTGTGACCCCTGTTGCCTGTGTGCTTTTGGGAATTGAGATGCAGCCCAAAGGTTGGTGGAAAAGGTCATAAAATAGCGCTTGTTTTTTCCGTAAAATGCACGTCTGTGTGTTTTTTGGAGACGTTTGGGTTTGAAGCACTTCGAGCTCGATATCTGGACAGCCTGGGAAGAACTGGATGTGCTTCAATCACCCGTTCTAGAATGTGCACTTGTGTGTGGGTTTTTTTTTGAAGCGTCCGTTTTATCTGAAGCTGATTCATCGAGTTGTGTTTGGTCTGGCTTACAGTGAAAACACAGGCGGACACTTTGTCTCCGTTCCAAACGCCAGAATTCACCAAGACCGACTCAATGTTCTGACAAACGCTCAGGCATTCCGACTCTGTCCCAAATGGCACGATTCAGTTCCACTGCACTTGATTTTGGTTTCCTGGCTTCACTTTAATGTTTTGTTTCTCATGCCTGTCAGGAGCCTTGCTTGGAATGCAGTCTATTTCCAGTTCACGGCATGTTTTCTAACCCTTATACAGCATCGCGTACTTTCGAAGACACCCAGTTGCTTCTAGTGCAGTTCATTTTAAATTTAGCAAAAGATTTGATGTTTTTGTGAACGTGAATGGAATATATACTCCAACATCGCCCCAGACCAGCTGAATTTCCACCCAGTCTTCTCTGGAGCCAAGATTTGATTTGTGTAAACAAATCGAAGTGCAGATTATTTTAGTGTAAGGGAACAGATGGCGATTTGAAACGGTGCACAAAAATGTACTGCCTTTTTTTTAATGTCTGGTAAGTATTTATAAGTGCAGGGCATCAGATGGGGAGTGGACATGTAACAAAAAGATAAAATACACATTAATAAGACCAGGCGCGATGCTATATCGAGCTCATTGTGCATCAGCAGAAAAGATGATGTTCACGACTGTACATACACATTTCAGTGCCCTAGATAGGGGACGGAACGTCACGAAATTTAATCAAAGACTAAGAGATTGTTTAAAACAATGAAAACTAAAACTGTATCCAGAAAAAAATAAGTTCCCCTGGCGTAACACAACTACTACCTCTACTCATGTAGGTGTTTGGGCTCGTTCCAAATATCAAAACTCACCACTTCCCAGTGTACTCAGTACTTAACACTCATCCTTTTTGGCTCTGCCACGAACACTAGAATTCAGAAAGAACTGGTGTTACTACTAATTAGCCAGAGTTCAACTACAGCTCACACTAATAATCAGCCATTTTGGCTCCGTCTTAAATGCTACAATTCACAGCTAGCTGGTGTTCTCGATAATAATAATAATCAGCCATTTTGGTTCTTTCTTGAACACATAAACTAACAGCTAGCCTGCTGGAAAAACCTACATACATTCCAAGTGATCTGCATTGGGCAGGTCAGGCCCGCAAATTGCCTACAAAATCCCGCTGACCCACCAGCTTAATGAAAAACCCACCCGTCTTTTAGAGACTTGCGGCCTGTTTCGGCACAGGGTTCGCTACACCAGCCTTGATCAGTCACCTGATAACATCACTGCGCTCTTTATAGGTGAGTCCAAGGTTAAAATACAGTTCAGTTAAGTCACGTGTTTCCATTTATATACAAAGCTTATACTTTCTTGTACGCACGCAACAGTTTCTCGCACCAGATACTTACTCATGCGCACGAAAAACCTCCCCTTATGGGCTCCGTAAAATACAGAAACAGACAAACTAGTTAGAGGTTATCAATGTAGCTGTATATATTACACCGTTATGTCCAGCATCAGCTCGCTTGGAACTAGGGACCTATGGGTCTATGCTGGGTTGGTGCTGGTCTACGCTGGTCCACCAGCATACCAGCACCAAAACACAACATAATTGCTGGTAACCAGCTATGCTGGTTTTTCTCGCTAATAATCAGCCATTTTGGGTCCGTCTCAAACACTACAATTCACATTTTCTCTGATAATCTGCCATTTTGGCTTCATTGTAAACATTAGAGTTCACAACTAGCTTGATCTTGCTAATAATCAGCCATTTCAGCTCTGCCTCGAACACTACCCACAACCAGGGAGTGCTCTTGCTAATAATTAGCCATTTTGTCTTCATCCCAAACACTACTGTTCCAAACTAGCTAGTGCTCTCGATAATAATTAGCCGTTTTGGCTCAGTTTAGCAGAAGGAAAACGTCTGGTTCAGTTCCAGGATCTCTCTCTAGATGGTCGGCTATATTGAACTGGTCCAAAGTTCTGAAGTTTTCATTGGTTTACGTTTGAATATAACTACGTACAAGTAACCAGTATATTGTAACTTTAAAGTATGAAATCACGAGACCTAATCTGAGACACGACTTCAGCTCATAAACAGAAAAGCGCTACACGTTTTCAGCTTTCTTTAACGCCAACATTGTGTCTGCGAGAGAAAAGCTGGGAACTCTTTCTTGACTCGTACAGCATCAATCATGCAAGTAGCATCATATCCAAGCCTGCACTTAATCTCTTACATGATTCACTACATAATCACGCTGTTCCAGTTGTGCTTTCAACCCTCTACCTGCTCACTTTACAGCAAGCCTTAATCTGCCTTCTGATCTCACTCAGAGAGTTACTTCAGCCAGGCATTTATTTACGCCGCTGCTATCATCAGGCCCCTGATAAAAATGACAAACACAAGTCGTCTGTATTTTTCCCTACTTGGTAACTTATCTCTGACTTCCAAAGTAATGTCCATGTCAGCAATCTTAACCTATAAGTCTTTCCCATGCAAGAAAAAAACCTTCTGACACTGGAGACTCCTTCCATAAATGGTAAGAAAAAATCTCTTAGCAGGAAACTTCCTCAAACAAACAGTTATACGCCCAGAAAAACTTCTGTCCAATCAGATTTGAGAATCAGCATTGTGGTATAAAGTTAGGCAGCTTTATGTCTCCTCAGTTTCTTATTATGCGGCAGTAATGGCACCGGGGATTGTTTGGACATTTCTGGCTAAAATCAACAACCTGAGATAAGATGGAGCGTCTTGTGATTGGGAATGAATTGCGTGGGATGAAAGTGATACTCTATCTTGATTCTCCAAAGGCTAAAGATCACGTGCTGTCTCGAGGTTTCATTTTTGACATGACTGAAATTCAAGATGCAAAACTGCTTTCAAAATATCTTTTAAAAACTTTATGGAAGCCAGCAGGAGAATGTTCTACCTCCTAGACACCAGTTATATTTAACTATTAAACTAACACTTCGAGCTGGCACAATGGGTTAAAAAAAACTAGAAATAAGGACTACAGTGAGTGATTATCTGATGTTTAATAGCTGGCTAATGTCTAGGGAGAAATTTGGCTAGCTAGGAGCTAAGGAGCGATTAAGTTACAAATCCAGATTAAGGTAATATTGTGTACTTTTGAAAACAATAAATCAATATTTACACTGATATTATAAAGTTTAATATGAATTTTGAAAGTGTGATTTTAAAATAAATAAATAAATAAATTCTGAAATTCAAATTTTTTTGGTTGAGGTGGAAAATATAGTTGTTTTTAATTTACAAAGCAAAACAAAATTACATCATGAACATATTGCTCAGAAATTATAATTATATTTTGGGTAACTTATGACTTATGTTGTAATTACAACTTTCAACGTGTTTAACTTAACTTGGGCAGCAAAAAGATTTTATTATCTGTAAAGTGCTAGGTCAGGAATGGGGGGGGGGGTTTAGATTATTCACAGAAATGTCAAAGTTAGCAGCATCTTGATAATGTAGAAAAAAAACTGCTTCATAAACTGACATTATATTGTAAAATTAAAAAAATGTAACTTCTACAGCTTTGTAATTTATAATCTGGGAAGGCTATAAAATCACATTCATAATTACAAGTAAATCAATTACAATGCTCCTAAACTATAACTTTAACATGCACAACTTATAGCCTAAATTTTATGCTAAAATTACACCTTGTATAACTTTGTCATTAATTTGTACAACTTAATTGTACAAAACATGTTGAAATTACAACTATTAATTTCTCTGTGTAACCTGACGGGAATATGGTTTATTTTCTTTCATATATGTGTCATTCCACGCTAATGATGGGTATATAGGAGGCCCTCATTGCACTGTCTTTTTGATCCAAAACGAGCAACTAAATGCACCGTACAGCGTTCCTAGGGTGGTTTCTTTCACATAAATCAATCTCATAGCTGCATAACATAGTAAACAAGTCCTCATTCTCCTTTTGTCATCTTGAAATATTGAATTTTAATGATCAGATGTTGTTATATGGCCCGTCTTTAAAGAGCGTAACTGTGTAATGGGTCAAGAACCACAAAGGAACCTATCAACCATCCTAGCAATGATCACTGCACACAAAAGTCGACAGCACATAAAATAAAATGTTAAGCAGTTACGCACTTGTTTTCGAAACGAAACGCTGGGGGACCTGTGGTCTGCTAAACAAAAACACTTAGTGCAGCAAACGTACCCAAGTACAAACACCTTATCTGATGACGTTTCACACAAGTTTGCCACACCACATGTACACAAACGACAGAAAATACTGACTCGTCATGCACACTTCCACTGTGTTACGCAGTTACGTGCATACCGAGAACCCGAGGGTGACGGTCAAATCGTCTAAAATCGAGAGTAATACGACCGCATTAGAAGTAAAGGTAAGTTTCTCATAATCACATTATTCGTCTAGTTATTGTTTTAGATGAAAATGTTCGCTTTTCGCCT
>JAQMYF010000001.1:69585278-69609439 GCA_030014195.1 Neosilurus mollespiculum
GGAAATTAATGCAAGTCTATGTATTGTCCCCACAAGTTATGGAAACAAGACTGTGTGTGTGTGTGTGTGTGTGTGTGAGTGTAGGTTTCCAGCACAGGGAGGTGTTGTGTGTGAACAGACACACAAATGAAGAGGTGCATGAGAGGAGATGTGACTCGGCGTCGAAGCTCGTGGTGGAGGAGGAGCCGTGTAACGTCCATCCCTGCCCACCCTAGTAAATGATGCTGTGTTATGTTAGTATTACAGAGTACTAATCATTCCAAGCAGTACATATTTAGTGTGTGTGTGTGTGTGTGTGTGTGTGTGTAGCTGGGAGGCAGGAGAGTGGTCAGAATGCAGTGTGTCATGTGGGTGGGGTCTGCAACACCGCCAGCTCCAGTGCAGGCAGAATTTCTCCGACCGCTCCACCCGGGTCCTCCCTCAGCGCTGCTCTAGTCTCGTGCAGCCCAACACCACCCAGACCTGCCACACACAGTCCTGCTCACACTGGCAGATCACCTCTAACTGGAGCACGGTGAGTGTTACTTTCTCTCTCTCTCACACGCACACACGTTTCCAGTTTGACCATGTTTTCCGTGTTCCGCAGTGTTCCGTAGACTGCGGTGTGGGTAAAAGGACACGGAACGTCCGCTGTGTCAGTGACCACGGCGGTGTAGTAAATGACGGTGAGTGTAACTCCAGGCTCCGCCCACAAGGAAGTGAAGACTGTCACATGGGTCCCTGTGTCTCCAACTGGTACTTCACTGATTGGACAAATGCAGTGAGTGCTGAACGAACTCATTCACGTTCATCTCATTCTAATGCAGTTCTGGATGTTTGTTCAATGTGTGTGTGTCGATATGTGTCAGTGCTCCGCCCAATGCGGTCCAGGTGTGCAGAAGCGTGACGTGATGTGTGTGTCGAGTGGAGCTGATGGCGAGTGTGTGAAGGAGAAACCAGCTGACATGAAGGCGTGTAACTCGGGACCCTGCGTTGCACACACATACTGGTTTGCAGGGCCATGGGGACAGGTGAGACATGGAGTGTGAGTGTGAGATTGCATTTGATACATACTGAGGACAATAATATGTTTTTACACCAAAAGTTAAAATGTGCAAAGTGGGGACATTTTTGCAAAGTGAGGACTTTTTTTTTGCTACATATTGAGGACCAGAATATGTTTTAGCTCATCAGGAAGTAATCCTGGAATTTTTTTGCTGGTCCTCACTTTTTAAAGTGGTGTTTAAGGGTACAGATTTGGTTTTAGGGTTGAGGTTAGGGTCAGTTTTAGGTTAGGAATCGGGTAAAGGTTAGGATTTGGGATTTAGTTGTGATGGTTAAGTGAAAGTAAAGGTCTAAGGAATGCATTGTCAATAAGAGTCCCCACAAGACTAAAAATACAAGTTTGCATGTGTGTGTTTACTTGTACGTCTTACATATTGAGGACCATCATAGATTTTTAAATCAACAGAGGGAGGACATTTTTGGGAAGTGAGGACATTTTTGCTGGTCCTCACTTTTTAAAAGGCGTGTTTGAGGGTTAAGACTTGGTTTTAGGGTGAAGTTTGAATTGGTTTTAGGCGAGGGTTTGGGTAAAGGTTAGTTTTGATGGTACAAGTTAGGGCAAGGGGCATCACCTCAAAGCATTACGTCCCCACAAAGATAGATTGTGTGTGTGTGTGTGTGTGTGTGTGTGTGTGTGTGTGTGTGTGTGTGTGTGTGTGAGTGGTTGTGTTTTCTACATCTTGAGGACATGAATATGTTTTAAGCAACAAAGTGAGGACATTTTTGGTAACTGAGGACATTTCAGGTGATCCCAAGACGTGTTTGAGGGTTAAGACTTGGTTTTAGCTCAGGGTTAGGACTGATGGTGAGGGTAAGGGTAAGGGGTTTGGAGAATAACTTACATCAGTGAGAGTTTTCACAAAGTGAGAAATACGAGATTTTGAGTGTGTGTGTTTGTGTTATAGTGCAGCGCGGCGTGTGGAAACGGAACCCAGCGCAGAGACGTGATCTGTGTTCAGAAGCTGGGGGGCGATTTCAGCGTGACGCTGGCCAGCGAGTGTGCGCACCTCGAAAAACCATCCCCCATCCAGACGTGTGAAGTGGAAGCGTGTAAACCACAGTGGTTTACCACGGAGTGGAGCGCGGTGAGGACTTGATGGAAGTGGTGGGTTTAAAAAGGGGAAATGAGGGAGATCAGCCAAGGGCAGTGGTTGCTTGGTGGTTAAGACTCTGGATTACTGATCCCAAGGTCATTGGTTCAAGCCCCAGTACCACCAGGATGCCACAGTGAAATGTGGAGACGGAGCTAAAAGAAAGACAAAGTACAAAAAAATCCAACAGAGTAACAGACTGATTTAAATAAAGAAGTCACGTGTAGGCTCCGTCCCAAATGGTTTCCTGTTCACTACTCAGTTGGAGGTTGTCCTTCTGTCTCACTCCGCGTCCGTCTCTCCTCACAGTGCTCCAAATCCTGCGGTGATGGGGTGCAGACTCGAGATGTTCGCTGTCTGACGCCGGATAAACAGCCGAGCGTGGTCTGTGACTCCGCCCACAAGCCACACTCAGAGCAGCCCTGTAACCCCACCCCCTGCAGCGCCTCTCTTGGTGTGTATTATGTTTGAAGATCACTGCTTTCACACTTGCCATCTCCTCTCTCCACCTTTCCGTCATTTTGGGTCTGACTCTCTTTCTTTCTTTCTTACTTTCTTCCTCCTTTTCCTTCATTGTTCCTTTCCTCTCTGTCTCTGCCCATCTCTCCATCTTCCTATCCCTCCGTTCCCCCCCCCCCCCCTTCTTTCACTCTGTCTCATCCTTTTTTCCCTTCTCTGGTTCTCTGATTCTATCCCTCTCTCTTCCTTTTCAACACTTTATTTTTAATCTCTTTCTGTCTATTTGTTTCTCCTTTATTTCGATCACTCTGTCCTCCCTCTCTCCTCTTCCTGTCTTCCTGACAGATGCGAGCTGCAAGGACCGACGCTCCAACTGTCTCATGGTGGTGCAGGCACGGCTCTGCGTTTATTCCTACTACAAGTCGGCATGCTGCGCGTCTTGCACCCAGAATGCTCAGAGAGCCAAACGCCACTGACCCTGCGCGGGGTCAAAGGTCAGCGACAGGACAGTCGACTCTCCAGCCAATCGCATCACGGACTGACACCAGTCTAAATCCAGGAAGCGGATTTAGACTGTAAGGACAGTTCAGACTGTTCTGTTCTTGCTATGGCTCTGTCAATCATGCTTAGCTCCGCCCTTCCACTGCCACCCAAACACTTGCTAAAAATGAAATGCTCACAGTCTCATCCCAGATGACATTATGTGAAGTTTATCTTATGAGCAGCTAATGTAGCTAACGCTTATAGCCTTCAGATTAGCATTAGCTCTAGGAGTGACGATGATGATGGTGTAGTTGAAATTTAAAAGAAAATTCCACCATGAACGATGTCTATTGCGTTAGCTGGTGTTACACGGGTCAATTTTTGTGCAACAATACCCGTGTGTCATGTCACCGGGGACGATTTTCTGTTCAAAAGCACGTTGTGAGTTTTTCACTTCGAGCTCACAACACAAACACTATATGATGCTGTGTGGAAAAACCATCGTTGCCCGTCGACTGTGTAACGCCAGCTTAACGCGGTGCATGATGCTCAACAAGACGTCGTCCATTCCATGCTAGCCGAATTAGTGTGTCTTATTAGCATGTCTCTGCTAATCAACGCATTTTGGTGGTACAGTGGAACTTGTGTGCCTTTCTTTTCCCACTTTCTTTTTACCTTTTCTCAAAGTGAGAACTTTAAAAAAAAAAAAAACAACCCAGTGTATATTTGTTTTGTTTTAAAAGCATTAGACGTTTCTGCGTTTCTACGTCAACCTGAATGCCAAACCTGAACCTCCAATAATGAAGGTTCCTTTAAAAAAAAAAAAAAAGGAAAAAAAAGAGTCTTATTAGATTTTCCTCATCAAGGCTCATCAAGTACACCTGATTTTATAGGGAGGATATAACACACTTACGCCCTATCCTATCAAGTGCACTAGATCTCCAATAACCATCCATTACTCGCCATAATTTATTAACGTGCACTGCATAGAGTATTAAATAATGGTCCCTACACCCTATCTAGGGAATTATCCAGTACATGAGAATGTGGACTTGTGCAGGAAGTAGGAAGCTACAGTAAATCCCAAATAGGTTTTAACATTATAGTGCACTTCAGAGGGTGCATCATACCATATATATACATTTCTTCATACTCTTATGTACAAATTATTTCGGGAGCAGAGAGCTAAAATGTAATTTAGGGTGGAGCTACAGCTTTTATATACACTGCATAACATGGGGTGCCAATACTTTCAGCCCCATGTAGTACACTTGTATGTGTGTGTGTGTGTGTGTGTGTGTGTGTGTGTGTGTGTGTGTGTGTATATATATATATATATATTAGTGAGCTTAATCATTAACACCTTTCCAGTAAACATATCCGATGAAATGCACCAATTCTCTATACCTTTATACACTATGCAGGATTTTAAAAAGTAATGGCACCCCACGTCGTAAGAATCAACCACCTATCAAATTCTGTCTGGATCCCTTGTGGTCCAGTGGTTAGGATTCGGACGCTCTCAACCACTGCAGTCAGATCGAACCCCGAAAGGTTAGAGTTGATAGATGATCCATTCTTACTCATGCAAATACTCTATATAGAAGTTCCTCTTTAATATTAGTGCACTTTATAGGAAATATTAGTGTCAACTCACACTACACTACATCTGAACATTACTCCCTCCATATGTGCACTGCACAGCATAAACTAGAGGGGTGGTGATAGAATACAATGTATGATGGCGATAAGTGCATTGATTAACCCGAAAAATCGGCCCAAGACTGCAGGTTTTTATAACTTGGCATAGTTATAATGAAATGTCTCCCCCTAGAGGGTGTCAGATGAACAGTTAGCTCCATTTATACTACTACTACTACTACTACTAATAATAATAATAATAAAAGGGATTTTTCATGATTTTACTATTATTATTTTTTAAATGATCTCTTGTACAGATTACCTCCAAAATTTAACGGGTTGTTACTTGTACCTCACCCGACTCTAGAAAAAAGAACAATTCAAATCCGTGCTTAATTTTTTGTGTTATCTTGCACACAAACAAACAAACAATCAGAGAGCATAACCTCCTTGCAGAGGCAATAATGACACCCTATCCAAATAGAGGTTTTAATTCTATTCTAAAATATTAGTGCACTTGTTTAGGGTATGAAATATTGGCACCCTACACAGAGTACTATAAGGTCCGACATACCTCCGATATAGTGCACAATATAAACAGTATAGCTCCGCCCTATTATATTAGTGCACTTTATAGGGTATGATATTCTGGTCCCTGTGTAGTGCACTACATTTAATATTTAGCTAGAGCCTCATATGCACTTTATAGGGTATAAAATAGTGCACCCTATATAGTACAATTTATAGTTCCTCCCTGCTAATGTAGTGCCCAAAAGAATGTGTCCACTAGAGAATAATTATTGATTCAGATCATTTCCTTAATTAGTGCACTATCAAGGGTGTGAATTAGTGCATTCCCCTACACCGTGCGTTCACAGCTTAGCCATTCCTGTTTTAACACACACACACACACACACACACACACACACACACACACACACACACACACAGTTTATTCTTTTTTTTTTTCCATGTGCATGCACGTACGTTTGTATTTCTGTTAAATTTATAATGTTTTTCTTGTGAAGGTGTGTGTGAGAATCAGAGCAGAAATCAGTGTGATTGGTTGTCTGTGGCCAATAAGAAATAAGATGGGGTGGGATTAAGGTGGTGTATTATGGCAGATATTTTTATTTGTATGTTTGTTTTTTGTCTTTAAACTAGCCACATTGCTAAGTTCAGTAGTGCTTTAGAGCATCAAGCCAAACATGACAAGTGTGTGTGTGTGTGAGAGAGAGAGAGAGAGAGAGAGAAAGAGAGAGAGAGAGAGACAGAGAGTATTACTGTAAATACTTGTGTGTGTTTTTGTGCCATAATCAAACATTAGCAACTAGGAGCTGAAATACACATTTATATATATATATATAAAAAACTACAGATAATTATTTATCGAGAAATATTTGCATAATTTATTTTTTTTCCACCAAACGAAGCATATGTTATGATCTCTGAGATTTCTAAAATAATAATCTTTTGTCATGATAAAGATGAAAATGTTTGCAAAAAGCCATTACAGTGCTGCAGAATAAAGAAAACTACAATGACCAGATTCAGTGACAGGAATTCATTTGCAGTGTCCTAAATCACAACGTGTTGACTGTATAGTGCACTGTGTTTTAAGGTAAGAATTCATTAATTAAATGGATTTTATAAAAAAAAAAATTAAAAAAAAGAAGTGTATGAATGAAAATGAATAGAATTAAATAAATGTAATAAATCTGAATATAATTATATCTGATTATATGTACAACCAGAGGGGTACTCACAGAGTGTAAGGTACCTCCGCCAGGCACAAATGGATTATTATAACTTGGCATAGTTATAATGAAATGTCTCCCCCTATTGGGTGTCAGATCAACATTTTGGGTAATGTGAATTAAAGATCATGATTTTGGGGGATTTTGGGATTTTTTTCAACATGATCCCATGCACAGATCACATCCAAAATTTAATGAGTTCTTTCCACACCAAGCCCCACCCCTCCACAAAGTTTGATCAAAATTAAATCAGTGATTTTTGTGTAATCCTGCTAACATAAAAAAAAAATCTTAAAAAAAAAAAGCCATTAATAAATTCCTGGATCCAGATTTTGATCCAGATCTGCTCCAAAATGTTAAAGGTTCTTGCCAGGCCCATATCCCATCCTTCCACCGAGTTTGGTTAAAACCAGTTCACTCAACAAAATGCTGTGCAACAATATATGAACACTACACAGTATCTCCTTTGTTTGTTTGATTTACTTAGAAAAATAATAAGGACATATTGCATAGTGTTCTTCACATTTTGTTGCATGGCATTTTGTTGAGTTTCTTGGATTTCTGAATTTCTGACCCTGACAAAACCACCATTAACCCACTAAACTTGTTATTGCTTGTTTAGCATGTTGGCTCACCTATTTTAAAATATTCAAAATATTTTGCCTGTTGTTTGTCATATATGTTTCCACTGTTGACACGACAGAGCTCAGCCCTGTGTATAAGTTCTTGGGCCTGCAAAAACCTTTCCTGATTAATCACATAATTTACATTGTTCTGTTTTGATTTTATTTTTAATTCTGCTGGAAAGCATCATTGGGTTGGTGAAAGGTGTTGAATAATGTCAAATTCTTTTTGTTGGTGGTGTTGTTAGTCATGGTGGTGGTGATGGTGTTTTTGGCCGTGATGATGTTGGCGGCAGTGATGTTGGTGATGGAGGTGTTGATGATTGTGGTGTTGTTGATGGTGGTGCTGCTGGTGATGGTGTCGGTGGTGGTTGTGGAGTTATTGTTGGTGGTGGTTGTGTCATTGGTGATAGTTGTGGTGGTGTTGGTGTTGGTGGTGATGTTTGTGGAGATGGTGGTATTGTTGATTGTGGTGATGGTGTTGGTGGTGGTGATGATAGCCATGGTGGTGGCGATGGTGTTTTTGGCAGTGATGTTGGCAGCAGTGATGTTGGTGGTGGTGGTGGTAATGTTTGTAATGGTGATGGTTCTGGTGTTATTGGTGGTGATGGTGTTGGTAGTAATGATGGTGTTGGTGGTGATAATATTGTTTGTGTTGTTGTTGGTGGTGATGCTGATGGTGTTTGTGTTGGTGGTGGTGATAATGGCGGTGGTGTTGGTGTTGTCATTGGTGATGGTTGGGGTGTTTTTGATGGTAGTGGTTGTGTCATTGGTGATAGTTGTGGTGATGTTTGTGGCGAAGGTGGTATTGTTAGTAGTAATGGTGGTATTGTTGTTGATGGTGATGGCGTTGGTAGTAATGATGACATTGGTAATGCTGATGTTGGTGGTGGTGATGTTGTTGGTGATGGTGGCGGTGGTCGTGGTGTTGTTGGTGGTAAGAATTGTATCTTTGTTGTTGCTGTTGTTGTTGTTAATAGATCGTTGACTTCCTCAGATTGGAGATCCATGTGACAAGGGTCCTGTGAAAAGACAGATTTATTATAGAAGGCCTATCATTAGGACTAGAAGCTTGAATATTAATCCCCAAATATCTGTGTGAGGGTGTGAGTTAGGTCCTGTATTAACTTTTTTAATTGAAAAACTTACCGGGAGCAACTCTTTGTTCAGAAATGTTAAAACACCTTCTGCCTTTTTGTACTGCATATTCAGAATACTGTGAGCCTGCTGCACTTGTTCCTTCTCCTAAAACACAACAACAGAGCAGAAAAGGCTCAAACTTAAGCACTAAAGGTTTACATTGGTAGTGGGTCACCTTCATTCAGTGCAACAATTGACTGGCTTTACCAGAAAGGTTGGCAAATAGTTATCCACAATTCCTCTCACATTTTTACCCCTCATCCCAAGGGGTGTGGGGGATATTGTCTGTCCGTCTGTCTGTTTAGTTACATTTCGCACACTAAATCAAAAATGCCACTGCCAATCATCACCATTTTTGGTGTGGATGTTGTGACTGGGTAACTACACAAGCCTATCAATTTTCTTTGTTGTCCAATGTCCAATATGGCCCCTGCAGCTGCCATCTTGAATTTGCATTCTGCCCTCTAGCTCAAAAACACCCTCACCAATCAACACCATTCTTGGTGTGGATGTTAGGACTGGGTAAGTACACAAGTGGACCAATTTTCCTCGTTGTCTGATGTGCAATGTGGCCACCGCAACTGCTACCTTGAATTTGTATTCTCTGCTCTACCTTAAAAACGTTCTCACCAATCATCACCATTTTTGGTGCCCATCTTTGGACTAGACGTACCTTTATACCATTATTATGTGGCACATGGGGTGAGGGTTTATTACCTGCTGTATAGCGTCACACTTCTTTTCTGCATCAGAGAGCATTTCCTCCTGCTTCTCTATTGTACCTCGCAGGACATAATTCTCCTTGCGCAGCATTTCAGTTGACTCCATTGCTTCCATATACCGCATTTCAGCTTCAGCCAGAAAGAACTGGAAGTACAACAACCAGCACTTGTTGGGTTTATTTACTTCTACACACTTTTGACGACTGGGCTCACAGTTGTAAGAATGTTGTATCAGAATGTTTTGTGACCAATGACAAGAAAAATAAAAAAACACAAACTGAATACAGAGTTCAAAATAACAGTCATGGCCACTATATAAGAAGGAAAATGTACCTTTATGAGCTCGTCGCTGTGTGGTAAAGTCATCGAGTTGTACTTGGACATCAGGTTACTAGAAACCTGCTTTTGCTCGTTCACCTTAAACAGCGATAATGAACATAAAGATTTAACTTCAGTGCTTAATGTTCACATACTGACAAATACTACCCAAAGGTGTAACAGGTATCATTGTACTATGGGATCATTATGTCTACTTTGAACACATGTCAAGAATGCTAGGCATTCCTCTGGGGGGTCAGACTCTGTGTCCATCTGTCTCTTTGTCTGTATCATTGTCACAATGCGGTCATTGTGTCACATGATCTATACACTCTAACATCATCTCCGACTGTGAGTGACTTTACTCCTCTTCATCACATCTCTTCATCACCACTTATACTCTTCATTAGTCTCTTTCTTGAACTCTGGGAATCGCTGCTTGCAGCTATATGTTTATATTAAGATATTTTCCCTTATTTTGTTTTTGCCAGTTTCCACCCAGCTACCAATCAGGTAGGGTGAAGGTCACCATGTGCTTCCTCCAGGCCACATGATTCCAGCCTATTTTTGGTTGGTGGTGATGGTGGTAGTGTTGTTGGTAATTATGGTGTCATTGGTGATGGTTGTGGTGGTCATGATGATGTTTGTGGTGATGATAGTAGTGTTGTTGGTGGTGGTGGTAGTAATGATGGTGTTGTTTATGGTGATGATAGTGTTGTTGTTGGTGGTGGTGGTAGTAATGATGGTGTTGTTTTTGGTGATGATAGTGTTGTTGGTGGTGGTAGTAATGATGGTGTTGTTTTTGGTGATGATGTTGCCACTTGATTCGAGCCTACATTTTTGTTGGTGGTGATGGTGGTAGTGTTGTTGGTAGTGGTGGTGTCTTTGGTGGTGGTGGTGGTGTTGGTTTTGGTGGTGATGATGATGTTTGTGGTGATGGTGTTTGTGGTGATGATGATGTTGCTATGTGATTCCAGACCACTTTTCTGTTGTTGGTAATGGTGGTGTCATTGTTGATGTTTGTGATGGTGATGGTGTTGTTGTTGGTGTTGGTGGTGATGATGCTGTTTGTGGTGATGGTGTTGTTGGTGGTGGTGGTAGTAATGATGGTGGGGTTTCGGTGATGATGGTGTTGTTGTTGGTGATGATGATGTTGCCACGTGATTCCAGCCATCATTCAAAGTGTCAGCCCTTAGTCATTTAGGCATGAGTATCACAATTCCCTCATATAATTTTAAAGATTTTGCCAAATGCAAGCACTACCTTACCTGTGGTACAGAGTCACACGTCATTGTTAAATGTATGTCCATTTCGTCCAGTGCATGCATAATGGATTTCAGGTCCAGTTTCTCTTTCTCCATCTCAACATTGCACTCCATCACTTCCTCATGCTTCGTCTCAGATTCAGCCAGAGAGTTCTGGAAGTGTAACAACCAAAGATTGTTGGCTCTATGTACTTCCACATACAGTATGTCGCCATCTTAACTCACACGTCTTAAAAATATATGCCACAACACAGTATAATTAACACTAGTAACTTCCCTCGGGTGGCATGGAGGTGTAGTGGTGAGCATGTCCACTTACAGCAAACTTGCTATGTTTGTTCTATATTGGCATGTCATGAAACGATCCTTTTGGGGTGAGCGTCTGGACCCCTCTGGTCTAGTTTCAATCTCTTTATCTCTCAAGCCTTAATCAATGCATCGACCTCCAGTCAGAGTATCAGTCCTATCTACCCCCTGCCTAAAAGTGCCCCCCCCACCAAAGTGCAATACAATACAACAAGAACTTAATTGATCCTCAGAACTATGCCTTGATTATTTTTCTTACCTGTATTTCTTCACGCTTCCTGAATGTTTCGGAGAGCTTTTCCTTTACATGCCGCAGGGAGCCTCGCAGTATGTTCATCTGGGATAGCAGGACTGACTTGTCCTTCTCCAGCTGAGCACTATGTTTGTTCTATATTGGCATGTCATGAAACGATCCTTTTGGGGTGAGCGTCTGGACCCCTCTGGTCTAGTTTCAATCTCTTTATCTCTCAAGCCTTAATCAATGCATCGACCTCCAGTCAGAGTATCAGTCCTATCTACCCCCTGCCTAAAAGTGCCCCCCCCACCAAAGTGCAATACAATACAACAAGAACTTAATTGATCCTCAGAACTATGCCTTGATTATTTTTCTTACCTGTATTTCTTCACGCTTCCTGAATGTTTCGGAGAGCTTTTCCTTTACATGCCGCAGGGAGCCTCGCAGTATGTTCATCTGGGATAGCAGGACTGACTTGTCCTTCTCCAGCTGAGCACTGGACTTCATCGCTTCCTTATATCTCTTCTCAATTTCAGTCTGACAGGCTTGCTCTTGATCACGCTCCTAAAACACAGCCACAGAGCAGAAGAAGTTTAAACTGTAGTACATAAACTGACACAGATAAGGTACATGGATCCATGAGTTTCACTCCACAGCGACTTTGTTCAGGAGGCTTGGGCTTGCCAATAAACACACATGTTGATGGGCCTGGGGTGTCTTTGATTTAATTAGAGCGGGACTGGTTGAGGCTTTGGGATACTGATCAGAAGCTTGTGAGTCCGAGCGTCAGTCTTACCATACAGACAACATTTTTGAAGCCTGCCTCCAGTTTAAGACGGTACAGTGGTGTAGTGCTCAGCACATCTACCTCAGAGCAAGAAGGTCCTGGGTTCCATTTGCAAGCTTGGCAAGAGCGTTTTAATGTGGAGTCTGCTTCCCGGTACTCCGGTTTCCTCCGGGGTACTCCCACAGTTCGAAGACATGCTCATTAAGCTAACTGGGTATTCTTAATTGCCCCTAGGAGTCAGAGCGAGTGTAAATGATTGTGTCTGTTGCCTTGTGATGGACTGGCGAGCTGTTCAGGGTGTACCCTGCCTTCACCCCCCAGTATCAGCTGAAATAGGCTCCAGCCTCCCCGGACCTGAATAGAATGAAGCTGTTCTTATTTTATTCAGGTGATGGCTAGTCCCTCCAGGATTTGTCAGGCTTTTTTTTGTGATTGCTGAGATTCATTCATTTTCCGAACCGCTTAATCCTAATTAGGGTCGCGGGTAGACTGGCGCCCATCTCAGCCAACTCTGGGCGAGGGCAGAGTACCCTGGTACTCCCTAGGCCGGCCATCGCAGGGCAGAAGCACACGGATGGCAACCCAATGGCCTACTCTTTACGAACAACAGCAATGGTTCTCTTACATGCCTCTCACCACAGACAGTGAGAGACATGGCTGGCCTTCGATAACCCAGTTAGCTTCACTGGGGGGACAACAGTGACCACTTAGTGATAGTGGGGCTTGAACCCCTGACCTTCGGATCAGTAAGCCACCACCCTACCACCAGGCCACCACTGCCCCGATTGCTGAGATTCTCCCAAAAATACTGCGATACATGATGCCATGTTTTTAGATGTTCACTGCAGTGAAATTGTGGGATCATGCGTCCAGGTCTGCGGACTGATGTCTTCAAAAGCACAAACAAGGAAATTATGGTGCCGTATGGTACAGCGAGACGTGGCATGGCATGACAGTTGCGTGGGGGATGACTTTTGAAACTCATGGTATGATACAAAGACAAGCCACGTTTGGTTAAAATTGCGAGGTCATGCAGGAAGCACAGGGATTGGTTCAACTAGCATGTATTGATGCAATCACGACATCATGAATTCCTGGAGGGACTGGAAAGCTGATGTGTGAATTCATGAGCCTTTTATTTATAAAACTTACCTTTATTATATTTTCCTGCAGTAAATTAAGTCTGATCTGCGCTCTCCTCGACTCCTTTTGTTTTTGCTCATATTTCTAAAACACAGAAAAAGGTTTCGAGGGTGAGTGATTAGTATTTCCTTTCAATCAGAAACATCATTCATTCATTCATTAGGGTGCCACTAGGGTGGCAGGGAGGCTGGAGCCTATCTCAGCTGAATCTGGGGGTGAGGGCAGGGTACACCCTGAACAGGTCGCCACATCGACAAGGTGTGCGACTATCAACCTGGACATCACCAGTTCGAATCCGGGTTGATGCGGCAGCCATCTGTGACCGGGAGTCCATGGGCGGAAGGGATGGCATACTCATAGCAGTCACCTGCCAATCATGGGTGTCTATGAGCTCATTCATACGAGGGGGGTGGATAGCGCTTTCCCTCTGAGTGTGTTAGGTCTCCCCCAAAATATGCAGGCGCAGCAGTTCATAAAGAGGCGGGTGGCTGTATCACGTGTCATGGAGGGAGCATGCTCATGCTTACGCCCCTCCCTGCTTGGTGGAGGTCGTATGTGATAGGGAAGGCACTGCTTGACGGGTGGGAATTGGACACGACTAAAAATTAGGGGGGGAGAATGGGGATAAAAATTCATTCATTCATTCGTTCATGCATTTTCTGAACCACTTACTTCTACCAGGGTCAAGGCTCGGGTGAAGGTGGGGCACACTCTGAACAGCTCACCAGTCTATCACACAACCATTTACACTCAGGGTCAATCTGGAACAGCCAATTAGCCTAATGTGCATGTCTTTGGATTGGTGGAGGAAACCAGAGTACCCCGAGGAAACCCATGCAAGCATTGAAGGCACTGAAGGTTTCTGAAGGTCCTGTGAAATGAAAGTAAGGATCTTTCACTTACCTGGTAGAGAATACGATTGATTTTTGTGACGTCAGAGAGCTGGTCCTGCATCTGAGACAACGACTCTCTCAGACCGTTTGCCTCAGTTGCCAGTTCACAGTGCGCAGCCGCCAGACGGTCACTGTTAGAGAGCAGGGCTTTGTAATCATTGTTAGCCGCATGCAGACTGGCCTGGAAGTTCAACAACCAGCGCGTACGGGTATTATTTTAAACCGCTTCACACAGGGACTCGACTTGCAATGAGCACATTCACAATAACAGTTGGAATTTCCTGAGAAGGACGGAAGCTTACCTGAAGTTGTTTGTTCTCTTCAGCTAAACATTCCAGGCGCCTTTTTTTAGAGCACTTCACGAAAATCAGATAGCTCTGCGTGCGTCGAAGTAACTATTCAACAACAGAAACAGCACGTTACATTGGAAACACGCCGAGTCTTCATAAGGAAGTGCTTAATGCGCCCTCACCTTCTTATTGTTCATCAGCCTCTCGTTCAACTTCTGCAGTTGACCTCGCAGTTTTTCGATTATGGTCTTCAGGTGAGAATTTCTATTCCCCAGATTAATACTGGACTTCACTGCCTGCTTGTATTTCTTCCGAACTACAGCCAGTGTTTGCTTTAGCTGTTTCTGGAACATATTCATTGTACAGATTTATGAGCAACTGATACAGGCATGCGCGGCACGGTGGCCTCACAGCAAGGAGGGCCTTGGGTTCGAGGCCCAGGCTCGGCAAGGGTGTTTCTGTGTGGAGTTTGAATGTTCTCCCTGTGCTTGTGTGGGTTTCCTCCGGGTACTCCGGTTTCCCCCGACCGTCCAAAATCATGCACAGTCGGCTAATTGGCTGTTCCAAATTGCCCCTAGGTTTGAGTGTGAGTGTGAATGGTTGTGTGTGTGTTGCCCTGTGATGACCTGGTGAGCTGTTCAGGGTGTGACCAACGTTACCCCCAGGTCAGCAGCGATGGGCTCCACCCTCCCGCAACCATAGGGGAATTAAGCAGTTTGGCTAATGAGTGAGTGAGTGAGTGAGTGATAGAAGTCATCATTGATCAGAACAAACTCTAATGTTTTTGGGAAAAGGCCAGTATGGACCTGAAAAGGTGACGAAACAAGAATACAAGGACTCACACACAAAATAGTGTTGCGTTAACAAGAGAAGAAGTACGTGCCTGTTGTTTCCAATGAGTCTCCACCTCTTGCTGACATGCCTAAAATACAATCATAGAGCAAAAGAGGTTTTAACTTTACTATTATTATTATTATAATTATTATTCAGATAAAGCTCCACCCAGGTCAAACACCAAGAAGAGGAAAAATATACTTAAATAAAGATTTCATGATTGAATGATACTGTGAGCCAATAGAAACCAAGTGGGAGGGACTTTCTTTCACATGCAAATGTTCTGACACAGGGAGGTATGGTGGTGTAATGGTTAGCATGTCAGCCTCACAGCAAGAAGGCCCTGGGTTCGAGTCCCGTGCTCGGAGAGGGCGTTTCTGTGTGGAGTTTGCATGTTCTCCTTGTGCTTGTATGGGTTTCCTCCGGGTACTTTGGTTTCCTCCCACAGCCCCGAAGACATTAGGTGTTAGACTGATTAGCTGTTCCAAATTGCCCCTAGGTATGAGTGTGAATGGTAGTGTGTAGTGCCCTGCGTTGGTCTGGCGAGCTGTTCAGGTTGTAACACTGCCTTCGCCCAGAGTCGGCTGAGATGGGCTCTAGCCTCTGCGTGACCCAAGTGGGTTTAAGCGGTTCGGTAAATGAGTGATGAGAATTTGACAGTGCACTGCAGTGGAGTACATTCTGAGCTTACCTTCAGTACCTTATCACAGTCCTGTAAAGTTCCCTTCAGCTCCATGTTCTGTAACTCCCAGTCACAGAGAGCATCCTGCTCATGCTCCCTCTCCTAAAACACCAACACCGCTGAATTAAAACCGGAACCCTTGGAACTGTTTGATGTGAGGACTTTTTCACTTACCTTCATGATCTCGTCACACGTTATCTGAGTCAGAGAGAGCTCGTCGTCCAGCTTCTGCACCATGTCCTGCAGTTCTTTCACTCTGGACATCAGGAAGACGTTCTTGTTCTTCGGCTCCGAGCTGGCCTCCATCGCTTGCTTGTATTTCCTCTCGGCTTCAGCACGAGAGTCCTGGAAGTACAACCAACAGCCTTATTATATATTTATAAATAATAACACACTAAGGCTAACAACTTGAGCTAGCTTTGTGACTCATTGAGCATGTGTTGGCCTTTGAAGATTGAGAGGGCTGATGGGGTAAACGGTCTACCATGGCATGGTGATGACCGCTGCTGTTCAACTCAGTGTCCTCGAGCCTTTCAGCAAAAAAGAAAAAAAGCCTCACTGTGTATTCACCTGAGACACCAGGCCGGACTTCTCCTTCTCCAGCCGAGCGATGACCTCCATCGCTTCTTTATATTTCCTCTCAGCTGCAACCTGCTCTTGCACACGTTCCTAAAACACAGCAGTGGCGCAGAAGAGGTTTAGATACCGTCGGATGGTTTGTGGAACAAGTGCTTCTGCACTTATTTTCACTTCACAATGACTTTATTAAGGTGAACTTTGACCTGTAAATACCTGGCGCATTTGGTCGGGTACGTCCACCAGCTCGTCATTATTATATGAAACCCATTACTTACCTCCATGATGTCCTTACACTGACACCGCACCTCTGAGAGCTCTTCTTCCAGTATGTTCATTTTGGACTTCAGGTAGAAGTACTTTCTCTTCAGTAGAGTATAGGCATCGACCACTTCTTTGTATTTCCTCTCAGGTGCAGCCCGAGATTCCTGGGAGTACAACCACGGTTTGTTGGCTTGATTCAATTCCACACACTTTTCAGGACTCAGGAGGTGATCACACTAGAAAAGCGACTGACGCAAATGCTGTCACTTTGTCAAATTTGCCGCACGACATTCGTGTCGTTGCATTTTGGTTGTCTGGTTCGTGAGCACATCGCCAAAAATATCAAAGGTTAAAAACTTCAGCGAATGTTGCGAAACGAGGCTCTGACATGGAGTAGCCTCAAACTCTTCTCAAACAGTCCGCACATGTCGCTAGGAGGTCGCAAAATATTCGTTTTTCGTTCACAAGGAAAAGCGACAAGTTGGAGACTTCCACACGGAAAGTTTGAGACTTGCTGGCATCCGCCATATTCTATATATTTTGGCGTCATTCGTATTATATTTGCACTAATAACATGCGAATAAAAGGCGAATGTTTGAGAAGAAAAAGCTAACAGAACAAGACTGATTTACGACAGGAAATTCTTTTTTTTTCGTCAAACATCCGCAAAACAATCACAAATAACTCAAAAATCAGTCACAAAAATTGTCACGTGACTTTCGTATTTAACAAAATATACACAAAATATTCACTTGCATGTAGAGTCACGAAACATCTTGACACAAATTTCAAAATTCGCAAAAAAACCAGCAAAAGATCAAGTGTCATCAGTCGCGTTTCTGTCGCACCTCTAGTGTGATCACCCCGTAATCAGTTATCACAACAAAAACATTTAAATACGCAGCACTGTGGTGCATGTCTGCTTCACTGCAAGAAGGTCCTCTGGGTACTCCAGTTTCCTCCCACAGTCCAGAAACATGCACAGTAGGCTAATTAGCTGTTCCAAATTGCCCGTGGGTGTGAGTGTGAATAGTTGTGTGAATGATGGCCCTGTGATGGTCTGGCCAGCTGCTCAGGATGTACCCCACCTTCACCCAGTGTTGGCTGAGATAGGCTCCATCCTTCCTGCAACCCTAGTAGGAAGCTTTGCAAGACCATTGGAAGTTTTGTGTGAGGCCTGAGTGGAGGCAGCGGTGCTGTCTCCTGTAGTTGGTTCCGATACCTGAATGCAATGGCACTGAAGTGGCCTCTCCTCAACTGGGCAAATTTTTTGGAGATCCAGGGAAACCCACTCACCAGGATCCCCCTCTCGGCCTCACTAGTGGGGTCCAAAGGAAAGCAGAGTAGTACCTTTGGCACTGGCTTGGATGCAGGAGCTGCCGGAAGGTTCTCGAATGGACACCGGCCAACCACCTACGGGGCCTTCTTCCACGTGAAGTAGCTATAAGGCTTCGGCTGCTAACAAGCCCTCTGTCCAGATGTACTTTTTATACCCAGTGACGTCACTGACCTGTTGCCTAGTAACCAAATTTGTTGCAAAAGGTTCCTCCAGCTGTTTCTTTTTAGTACCACTTACTTTTCCATCCTTTTGTTGCCCTGTCCCAACTTGCTAGACGTGTTGCTGCCATCAAATTCAAAATGAGCTTAATATTTTTAATGAAATAGTAAAATGTCTCATTTTGCACTCTACCTGTACATACAGTACTACAGATAATAAAATATTCAATCTTCATTCTTGTGGGTGTGATTGTGGTTTTGGAGCATGTGTGTGTGTGTGTGTGTGTGTGTGTGTGTGTGTTTCACCTTTTGGGTAGAGCTCTCAGCAGTGTGCGTGGCGCTGTCTCCATCCACATCACACATCCCGCTCAGACCCAGCAGTGAACCGTCATTGACAGAGTCAGTCTGCACTGCATCTAAAATCAAAAATTAAGACATAATTCAAAACATATATTTTTTTAATTGAACGACTTCGGCATAAAATTAAACATTTTCGATTTCCAAAGCTTCGCTTTCCAGCACTAAATTTTTCCAGCAGCAAAAAAAGTTTTTATCTATCTATCTATATAAAAAAATAGATAATAAATAAGAAAAACAAATAAATTAAATAAGAAACTAAGTGAATGAATGTATAGATAATCAAAAATGTATTCGTTCATTCATTTTCTAAGCCACGCAATCCTAATTAGAGTCGCAGGGAGGCTGGCGCCCACCTCAGCCGACTCTGGGCGAGGGTGGGGTACACACTGAACTGCTCACCAGACCATCACAAGGCAACACACATACAACCATTCACACTCACACACTCACACCTAGAGGTGATTTGGAACAGCCAGTTATCCTACTGTGCATATTTTTGGACTGTCGGAGGAAACCGGAGTAGCCGGAGGAAACCCACACAAGCACAAACACTCCCTCGACAAGTCTTCTTGCTGTGAGGCGAACACGCAAATCGTTACACCTCCGTACCACCAATAAATAAATTCAGTGTGGAGTTTGCATGTTCTCCCCGTGCCTGCGTGGGTTTCCTCCGGGTACTCCAGTTTCCTCTGACAGTCCAAAAACATGCCCAGTAGGCTGATTGTCTGTTCCGAATCGCCCCTAGGTGTGAGAGTGAGTGTTGGTGGTTGTGTGTGTGTATGTTAAACACCACCACCTGGGCTGAGAGTGGTATCCGCGGACTCGTCTGTTTTTTCTCCATCTTCCCGTTTATTAGTGACATAATAAAAATAAACCCCTGCGGCCGTGGCTGCGGCTCCGCTCACAAACAACAGGGGGCGCAGTGGAATCTCTGCCTCCAGAATTTCAGCCAGATTCATGAGATTGTTCATGGTCCGAATGTCTATTAAATATCCCACCAAACAGTGAACCCCCCCTCGGTAGCGCTTCACCTTACTACAGCAGCTTCACCTGTCGCATCATAAATACACCTGAAGAAGCCATGTCACAGACATCCCCTAACATCCCAGAATATCAGGGTGTCACGTTCCAATTTGGAAAAGCCCCAGTACTCTAAAGTGCAGCATGTCTTTGGACTGTAAGAGGAAACCGGAGTACCCGGAGGAATCCCACGCAAGCACAGGAAGACCATGCAAACCCCCACACAGAAACGTCCTTCCTCTAGTGACGATATAAATTACTAATAACTGAGTGCGAGGTCTGTACGAAGGACCTCAGGCTGGGATTTCGCTGTACACACCGAGCAGATGAGTTAATATGCCGTTTATGACATTTTGCAAATGACGTCCTTTTTTTGTTTCACTTTAGGCGCTGTTATATGCCCGCTTCTTCACACGGTTGTCCTCATGCCTGCGGTGGGGTCGCAACACCATTTCTGATTCGTTGGCCATTTCAGATTGCGAGTGCAATCAGGAAGTGGATGTGTGGAGCATTATGCCTTTCAGCCGCTGTCACGGTGTCAGCCTTAATTTCCTTTGTTGTGTTCTAATTTTCCAGTTTTCAGTATTTTCCATGTTCTTTGTGCTTGTTTTGCTAAGTTTGTACTTTGTTAGCCGGCTACATGGTGCTTGATGTGGGATGTCTCGTGTAATGAAATAGACCACTTAGTGGGGGCCGGAGTCCATATTCCTTTGTTTCTCTGTCACAATAATGTCACAGAGAAGGGTGGTAGTGGGTTCCCTTTGACATCATCACCTACTTGATTGACCAACCCTCTGTGATGCTACCACCCTGGAACATGCTACCCGCAAAGCTTTTACGCACTGCTTCTAGTTTCAATTTGTGTTTTGTTTACTGCATCACTTGGGTTGCCAGTCCACAATAAACTCCTCATCTAGCATATGCATCCTGTCTACATGTGCATTCATGACAGGTAGCTTTCAGCTCGGTTCCTTCCCATGAAAGCTGCTAAAGATCATAGAGTAGAGTAGAGTGCCCAAGCATCGACCAATCTGACTGCATGAGCTGTCTTTGCCATATAATGAAACATGTTTACACCCTATCAATGTGCACTAGATCTTCAAGAAGCATCAGTTTCTCTCCATAATTCATTAAGGCTAAGGTTCATTAAGCCTACATGACGAACGGATGTTAATGTGCACTGCATAGGGTTTAAATAAGGTCCCCTAAAAGTAAAGGTATCTGCTGGTAAAGGTAACTGTCAGATTCTGCTGCCCTAAGCTCAAAATTCTGAGCAAACAGATTCAACCATAAATCCAACATGATTTTTCATAATATCAACTGATATTTTTCCCCTTACTTTAATACCAGCTACATGTAAAATTTATTTTTATTCACACAGCTATGACTTTACTTTTAATTGTCAGTGGTTTGGCAAGCTATTCAGGGTCTTCACCCAGAGTTGGCTGAGATAGGCTCCAGCCTTCCTCTGACCCTAACCGGGGCGGCACGGTGGCATAGTCGTTAGCACATCCACCTTGCAGCAAAAAGGTCCTGGGTTCTAGTTCCGGGCTCGGCGAGGACATTTCTGTGTAAAGCTTGGATGCTTGTGTGGGTTTCCTCGGGCTACTCCTGTTTCCTCCCACAGTCCAAACACATGCACATTAGGCTGTTCCAAATTGCCCCTAGGTGTGAATGTGAATGTATGTGTGTTGGCCCTGGGATGGTCTGGTGAGCTATTCAGGGTGTACCCTGCCTTTGCTCAGTGTTGGCTGAGATAGGCTCCAGCCTCCCTAATAGGATTAAATGGTTCAGCAAATGAGTGTTCAACACTGAGTGTCGCTATCATGATGGGGTTACACGGCAATGGGGGCAAATCTCAAATAATCAGACATCACGTGTCCTACAAAGGAAGGAAGAGCCATTGTTTTATACCTGACGTTGTGCAACTATTTCAGACAAATCCATATTATTATAATAATTAATATTAATAATAATTCCAATTTATTAATCTAGTGCCCTATATCCAGTTTAAGAGTCATTGTGTTGTAAGGGATGAGGATTTATTTGAGACACAGGCAGTGCATGTTGTCTGGCTTACAAGAAAAATATGAAACATGGCAAATCCCAAATGATTAGACATCTAGTGCCCTGCGTAGGGTGATGGTGCTGCTGTTACGTTCTTCCCTATTTTGTGCACTAAGTCGGGGCTCTGGAATAATTTAACCTCATTCATTTTCTGACCTGATTAATCCGATTAGGATTGTAGAGGGCGAGTCAGAGTGAAACGGGGTACAGCTTGCCTGATGGTTGCGGGGCCAACACACACACACAACCACTCACACTAACACCTAGGGACAATTTGGAACAGCCAATTAGCCTACTGTGCACGTCTTGGGTCTGTGGGAGGAAACCCACGCAAGCACAGGCAGAAAATGCATATTTCACCCGGAAACGCCCTCACCAAGCCCGGGACTTGAACCCAGGACCCTGTTAGCTGTATGATTATTTCATACCGTTTTGGGATGTGTATATCAGAATGGGGTTTATATACAGTAGGTACATATATGTTTATCTGTGGGTAGCACGGTGGCGCAGGGGTTAGCACGTCCGCCTCACGGCAAGAAGGCCTGGGTTCTGTGTGGAGTTTGAATGTTCTCCCAGTGCCTGCGTGGGTTTCCTCCGACCGTCCAAAATCTTGCACAGTAGGCTAATTGGCTGTTCCAAATCGCCCCAGGTGTGAGTGTGAATGGTGTTTTGGCCCTGCAGTGGTTTGGCGAGCTATCCAGGGTGTACCCCGCCCTCTCCTAGAGTCGGCTGAGATGGGCGCCGGCCTCCCCGTGACCCTAATAATTAGGATTAAGCAGATGAATGAATGAATATTTATCTGTATGTCGTGTCCTTTATGTGCACTACACAGGGGACACAATCCGAGTTACACCCTTTATCTAATAAAGAGCCATTCATTAGGGGCTCCCATATGACCCTACGCTGTCTGACGTCATCTTCTGCAGCCTCACCCGCTCCAGTTCCGCTCGCGCGCTACCACTCCGTCCTCTCTCGTGATTCCCCAGTCACGCCTTGTGCGCTTCCTCCACCCGCGACACAAAGAGATTCTGATTGGTCGGTTTTAGACTCCTCCTCCTAAAAAAAACAAAAAAAACCAAAAAAAACAAAACCCAAGGCCAGACCCTACAGACGGGAAAAGTTTTTAAAGGTCCGTTATGTGAGTAAGGAAATTAACGGACGGAAGTAATCCTGACTGAACTTCAGTTGTGCGGGTCCTGTCCATGTTGACGTGAGTCGGGTTCCGTTTCGAGTACGGGATTTTCCCCCCTCTGTTTGTTTGAGAAGACGTGAAGTGGGTAGGAGTTAATTCAGCGACCATGAACTCCCCGAGTACTGACTGGAAACACTGATTCAACCCTCACGGACACATTTGAGGAACTGGTTTTCATCCGAGACTCACTTCAACACGGTTTAAACTGAGATTTATTCGGTTTGTTTGACCCGGTTTCCACAGAGGAGCACCGGTTGCTCGAAGTCTCGCGACCAAAGTAAGTGAAACGACCGTTATTTTAAACTTTTGAATTAAAGTTCACTATAATGAGTGTCTGTGTGTGGAGTACAGGCGCGCGCGTGTTGATGATAGGCTACACACAGTCGCGCGGCTACAGAACTTCAGTCAGAGTTAGCCTTTTAGCATGGCTAGCTCGCGCTCAAAACGACATAAATGGTAAAGATTGCATCCAAAACACAAAAACGATTTTATCCGTTTAGTCAAATTAGTGCCAGCGTTATTGTGCTACACAGTTATTATTGATGCAAATCTCTCTCTCACACACACACACACACCCACACTTGTTTGACTGGTTTCAGCCTTTTTTTATGAGGTGTTTCATGTGTCATTGTTCCGCTATTTCATCGTGGGCTGTGTCTCAAATCACCTTCTACTGGCTACCTAGTGCACTAGAGCGATGCACACTGTGTAGAAGAGATACATGATCCCAGTGTGGTATGCATGATAATGGAAATCAAATAATCCTATACGCCCTCGAAGCAAATGACGTGTTGAATCACGTGAATTTAATGAAAACACGTCACAATAATAAAGCTTGATTTTTTTTTTTTTCTGCCCTGCAATTTCTTTCATTCATTCATTTTCTGAAGCGCTTATTCCTAATTAGGGTCGCAGGGAGGCTGGTGCCCATCGCAGCCGACTCGGGGCGAGGACAGAGTACACCCTGTACAGCAGCGCGGCGGGCCATCAACGCATTGACGGCTATGCAGCCTACTCGATGAAAATCAGCAATGCTTCTTTTACATTCCTCTCACCACAGACAGTGAGAGACATGGCCAGCATTTGATAACCCAGTTATCTGCATTGGGGGACAGCAGTGACGACCCAGTTACAGTGGGACTTGAACCACGACCTTCGGATCAGTAATCCAGCACCCTACCACCGGGCCATCACCGCCCCTGCACTGCAATTTGCTGCAGTTAAAAAAAATCCCTCAGCGTTTTATAATGCTTGGAATTTTTCCAAACTGTATATTCCAAAAAATAAGAAAAGAAAAAATATTCGCAGATATTCCGCATTTTAAATAGTGTTTTATTCAAAAAATGTTCATTATTCATTCATTCATCATCTTCCGCTTGTTCCGGGGTCGGGTCGCGGGGGCAGCAGCCTAAGCAGTGACCCCCAGACGTCCCTTTCCTCAGCCACTTCCTCCAGCTCTTCCGGGGGGACGC
>JAQMYF010000001.1:69619894-69631646 GCA_030014195.1 Neosilurus mollespiculum
AACAACTATGTCTACTACCCAACACAGGTACACAACAACTACACAACTACGTCTACTACCCAACACAGGTACACAACTACGTCTACTACCCAACACAGGTACACAAATACGTCTACTACCCATCACAGGTACACAACAACTACACAACTACTTCTACTACCCAACACAGGTACACAACTACGTCTACTACCCAACACAGGTACACAAATACGTTTACTACCCAACACAGGTACACAACAACTACACAACTATGTCTACTACTCATCACAGGTACACAACAACTACACAACTACGTCTACTACCCAACACAGGTACACAACTACGTCTACTACACAACACAGGTGTCACTGTTTAATCTCTCCGTTGCCCTGCTCACAGCTTTTTTGGAAAGTGGTGTAGGACTGAGACTCAGGAGAGGATGTATATTAATAAATGAAATGAACAGAACGTGAGATATCCTGGGTTTCATTCATAAAATAAAAGTACATTTATATTTATTCACTGGGTTCCTCTTTTAAATTATATTTTTCAGAGCTGTTTCCTGTCTTTTTCTGATTTTGAAATGGAGTGCTTCACAAAATCTCTCCCTCTCTCTCTCTCTCTCTCTCTCTCTCTCTCGGTGTAGAAGTGTGTAGTGGAGTTGTGTAGGCAAAGTGGTTGTTCAGAGAAACAGCTGCAGCGTTGGTTCAGACGAAGAAGAAACCAAGACAGACCCATCCTAATAAAGAAGTTCAGAGAGGCCAGGTACACCACACACACACACACACACACACACACTGTGACCTGTTTTGGCAGGCAGTTTATACGTGTGTGTGTTTTGCAGTTGGAGGTTTGTGGTTTATCTCTTTGCCTTTGTTGCTGGCCTGATTGCCCTCATTGATGTGAGTAAATATCTCTCTCTCTTCGTCTCTTATTTTAATAAACTGAAAATGGTTCTGTATTCATCAAGATGTATTTGTGTGTGTGTGTGTTCGAGAGAGAGAGTTTGTATAATAAGTATCTGTGTGTGTGTGTGTGTGTGTGTGTGTGTGTGTGTGTGTGTGTGTGTAGAAACCATGGCTGTATGATTTGGATGAGATGTGGAAGGGATTCCCAACTCTGGTGAGTCACACGTCAAGAGTGTATGGGCACGTGTGTATATGCATGGTTTTATTCTGATCTCTCTCTCTCTCTCTCTCTCTTTCTTTCTCTCTCTCTTTCAGACGGTTTTACCCTCGCAGTATTGGTACTACATGGGGGAGTTGGGATTTTACTTCTCTCTCCTCTTCAGCGTGGCGTCAGATGTCAAACGCAAAGTGAGTTCTTACACACACACACACACACACACACTGACAGGAAGCGGAAACACTGACACATGTGGTTTTCCTATGAAAAACATTTAGTCATTTAGAGAGTCATCCTTTCAAGAGTTGCCCCTCCCCAGGGGAGCCACCTGAAGGGTCGCCCTTTAAAGAGGAGTTGTTTAAAGAGTCATTTAACAGGAGTTAGATTTTTTGGTTAATTATATTTTTGCATGTTTAGTGATAGTAAATTAAAGTTGTAGGGGGCGTGAAAAGAGTGCAGGATTCACCCCTCTCTCTCTCTATCAGGACTTTAAAGAGCAGATCATCCACCATGTTGCCACCATCACACTGATCAGCTTTTCTTGGTGTATGAACTACATCCGTGCAGGAACTCTCATCATGCTTCTGCACGATTCCTCTGACTATCTACTGGAGGTACACACACACACTCACACACCCACACCCACCAAAGATGGGGGCCTGAATCTGTGATTTGGACGCGTGTCGCACTTCAGTCACCACACACAGACACTTGAGATTTGGTACGGATCCACACTCAAAAGACTCAAGACTCAACTCGGATTTGTGATTCGGGACGCGTGAACAAGCTTTATTTTGAGTTTGGCGAGCTTACCTTCATTCCCAGCTATGCCCTTTTTTTTAAATTACATTTGGATATAAAGTTTTCACGTTCTGAGGACTCGCGATGAAGGAAGCAGGCCAACCACATCCAACTTCCAAGTATTGAGGACACGGGACAGAATTTCAAGTCAAGTTTCATGCTTATAAGGCTCCTCTGTATAGTTTAACCTACTTAGGTCTCCCCTTTTATACCCCTGGTTTTGCTACAGATAGAGGTTTTTAATGAATTCTAAAGAACTATAAATGCTGATGGTGTGTAATTATAGATAACAGAGTGATAATAACAACACAGTGAATGCTTTTAGTTCCTTACATATATTTTATACAGTTTTCTAAATGAGCTGGAGTACACGATAGAAATGACAGAACATTCATTCCATCCGTAAGAGACATGAGACTTGACTTGGACTTGCAAAGAAAGGACTGTGAGCATCTCACACACACACACACACACACACACACACACACACACACACATACACACACCTCTTTATGCATGTGTGTTAAATGATGTTGCATTGTTTCACAAAGAATAAAATAAAATGAAATGTGCATGTCCTGCAGGAAGTCCTCTGCCTTCAGGGTGTTTTCTATGAGATGGAAGGAAGGAAGGAATGAAGGGAGGATGAAAAAGGGAGAAAGAACCAGTGTTAACTAGTAACAAGCTCGAGTCTGAGACCAAGGAAATAAGAAAGTAGGAGAAAGACAAAAAGAGAGACAGAAATTAAGAGAGCAAGCAAGAAAAAAAATAATGGGAGAAAAATACAAAGCAAGGGGATAGAAAAAGAATTAAAAAAAGAACAGAAGCTAGTGACTTAAACATGAAAGATTGAGAGAGCACAGGAACTGGAGGGAGAGAAAAAGAAATCAGAGCACAAAAAGAACAGGGGAGGATCTTTAGAAAGAAAAAAGAAGGAAGGAAAGGAAGAAAGATCAGAGGGGAGGGACAGATATAAAGGAAGAAAGAAATGTGGAGAGAAAAAGAAAGGAAGAGATGCCCTTCAGATTCCACGAGTCCAAGTGTAGAAGAGCTCCCTCTGGTGGCCGGAAAAGAAACACCAAGCCAAATGAAACAGTGCCATCTAGTGGAACAAAAACAAAACAATTTACCCCTCTCTCTCTCTCTCTCTCTCTCTCTCTCTCTCACACTGTTTCTCTCTCTCTTGGTCTCTCACTCACTCTCTCTCACTGTTTCTCTCTCTCTCTCTCTCTCAGTCAGCAAAGATGTTTAACTATGCAGGATGGAGGAGGACGTGTAACTACATCTTCATCATGTTTGCTTTGGTTTTCATCTTCACCCGCCTTGTCATCTTTCCTTTCCGGTATATACATACACACACACACAAACACACACACACACATACACGGATATAAATGTGAAAAACCATTGTGTAACCTGTATACACATGTGTTTGTGTGTATTAGGATCCTGTACTGTACGTGGGTGTACCCTCTAACGCTCTACGCTCCATTCTTTGGGTATTACTTCTTTAACGGGCTTCTGCTGGTGCTGCAGAGTTTACATGTGTTCTGGGCTGTCTTGATCATCCGCATGGCACTGCACTTCCTGCCCCACAATGTACACACACACACCTGTCCCAGCCACCACTTAATCAAGCTGTTTTATTTTAATGACTTTATCGTAATAATAATAAAGTTTCACTCATTTCATACTTTATTAGGAGATCGTAGAAGACGAGAGGAGTGACAGGGAGGAGACAGACGACTCTGAGGAGGAGGAGGACAGGAATGGCCAGAAGAAGAATGGGGTGTTACGGAATGGCTTCACCAGGCACAACAACAACAACAACCACCGCAAAACACACTGAATGAAACTCTCTCTCACACTCTCTCTCACACTCTCTCTCACACACACACACACACACACTCCACGATCATGTGAGTACGCTACTCTACTACAGACGCTGCTCTCCAACTCAACTCCACCCCCCGGGGGGGGGGAGCTCTGATGATGTCACGAGGTCACATGACCTCCACTTTGGTGCTTTTCCTTCTAACACTCCTTCCTTTTATGGATGGCATAAAATAGATTTTTTTCCCCCCCACAGCGGCACCAAAATGTTTTCAAATGCTCCTTGTGTAAAATATTCGCTTTATTTTATGCTCCATGTGTGCTTGGTACAGAGTCGTTAGCCAAGTAGCTAGCTTGGGATTATTTATTTGAGATGAGAGTAAAGCAGTAAGCAGAGAGGAAGAGAGTGTGTGACGTTTGAGTAGCTAGGGATAGAGGGCTCGAGTATGGACCTGGTGCACTACTGATATTACTTCTACTAGGTAATGATGCCAAAGTGCCAGATAGATGGTGGATCATGTGCCTTAAATGTCCTTTATGTCCTCATCTGTGTTTCTCACACACACACACACACACACACACACACATACATATATATATATATATATACACACACACACACACACACACACACATATGTATTGTAGCTTGTACACAAAGTGTGTAGTGAAGCAGTACATTGGGGACACGTCCTCTAACAGATTTACTGATTAACGGATGCCATCCGAACACCATGCTAACATCATTTAAAGGAAGACTGGCCTTGTCCCAAATCACATATTAATCCACTAAACAGTATGTTATGGCAAAAAATAAGTCGACAGTGCTCCAAACTACAAAGGAGTCAACCGTAGCTAAACAAGCTAAACGACATGCTGTGTCCCAAACCACATTTACAAACAAGTGAAGCACCATCCCAAATTGCGTACTACCAAAAAAAGTGTGCTTTATTATTTTTCTTTCCAGTATTATTTTTTTATTCATTTACTTCCCATTCCAACCTTATTATTTTTATTCCTCTGTTTACTGAGCTGAAATGTTTACCGATAGAGAAAATAAACCAATGAAAATCACAGCTGCTGTCATGTGCTTTTGCTTGGATGCGGTCGTGAGGCCGCTATGCGCTGAACACAGAGTTCTCCGAGCAGAAGCACCCTGATGATGAGAGATCAGAACATGGAACTCGGGTTCAAGTCAACAGGGCGGCTCTTTACGGATGCGGTGTCAGCCTTCAGGCAGACGTGGCTACGGGGATGTGTGAGGCGATACCAGGCGCACTGCCACCCAAACCAAGGACGAGACCTGGTTGTTATTTTTCACTGAACAGCTTGATGTTTGAAGACGATGGCTTCCTGCTGCATCACCCAGCATCAGTGTCTCCCAAGACCTGGAACAACCATCCATCTGATAACACGTCCATGCATCTGAACACCCTTAAGAAGATTCTGTCCTCGTATGTTGTGGATTACGGAGCAGACGAACCCCACGAAGAACACAACACGGCCAGATTAAAGCTTAAAGACGAGAACCCGGCACCCAGGACCAACCATTTCCCTTAAGATGCTTCACGGTCTTCAAACGAATGGTGCATTTTTCAGAGGATATGATTTACAGCAGGGATGTCCAGTCTTATCCGCAGAGGGACGGTGTGGGTGCAGGTTTCCATTCCAACCAAGCCTGAGCCACACCTGAGGGTTTATACCGAGAGTGAAGCTGAATAGATTTAAACAGGTGGAAGGTGTGGCTCCGGCTTGGTTGGAATGAAAACCTGCGCCCGGTGCTTTGCAGATAAGACTGGACGTCCCTGATCTACACGAAGAAGTAGTGTTCCTTAACTTCTTTTAACCTCAACCCAAAGCAGTGGCATTTGGGTTCTTTCTGTTTTTCCACTCTTGTAAATCCATATTCAGTAAATGTTTCTGTGTGATGTTTTTGTTATTGATAGAGCGCTTGCCGTACTTAACAGCATGCATTTCAGTTATAAGAAGCATATTTTCATTAAGTAACGTAGAAGCAAACGAAGATAAAGGTACCTAAGCAAAGGAAACTAATTTTAGTTGAGATTACTTACTTTTAGAAGACATTTAAGTTATTTTGGAGGAAGCTACTTTCAAAAAATGTAGTAATTAAAATGCTAATGAAGAAACTGAGCATGCTAAACAGGACATACAGCGAAGTAATTAAAGGACACGGAGTTCATTAAGTAAGAAATGTAAGCAAGTTACTATGTACACCAAGCAAAAGATTAAAAAGTAAAGAAGCTAGTTGCATTATGTACCGTAGTAAAAAAGGTAAGGAAGTAACGGAAGCTCATTTCATAACGTAAGGTAGTAAGTAAACAAAGTTACTAAAATAGAAACTATACTAAGAAAGTTAATTTACTGTGTTAAGCAAGACAGTAAGAAGGAAGTAGTTACTAAAGTAAGAACTTTAATATCAGCATGTAAGGAACTAAGCAAGTAAATTACATTTTCAAAATCAAGTTCCACCTGCTAGTTATTTACTGATCCCCTGCAGTGAGTGACGTACTGATCCGTTGTGTAGCACATTAATTCTATTGATCGGCCATGAAACATGGGGAACATCGTTAAAGCAGTGAATCGGGGTGATGTGATATAAACATGCTGCTGTGGTGCAATCAAGCGCAGAGGTCTTTCTGATGAAATGTATTTAATTGGTGTGAAAAATTCTTACATTATAAACTGCATGTACAGTAGAGTGCCAAATGGATAACAACCAAAGCAAAACTACTCTTTTTTTATGTGCTACAGGGTTCTAAACATCCGGAGTGTTTAATTTCCTGGTAAACGCAGGAAGTTCTGCCTAAAAGTCATGTTACTTCAGTACTTAAGCGAAATCAGCTCTTATCTAAAATATAAATTTACTTTAGAATGAGATCATGATTCCCAATCGTTATCAGAAATAAACCCAACTTCACTTCATAGTAACCCTTTTTTTTGGCTGCATCCTAAAAATTGTACTAAAACATTCATATACAAATAAATATGTGCATTCTAGTTCACTTTACAAGCCAGAAAGGAGAAAACCGGAGAGTCATGGAGTCAGCAGTATTTATGATTATGAAGAGATTTCTTCTGAGGAGCTTTAGGATCGTCGCTGTGGTGTGGAGTGGAGCAGAAGGGGGAAAAAACAAGTGTTGACTTATAAATAGGGGCAAAACAGTTGAGTAGCAACCTGGAACCGGTTCTTCTGTCACATTTACGTTGATCCCAGGAAATATCTCTGCAGGTTACACTGAGGTGCCAACGTGGCTAATGAGAAAAAAATATTTTTATTTATTTATTTATTTAAAAATGTTTATTTATTTAACTGATTAGCATGCGAGGCTTGCAGATTCAAAGGTCAAAGTTCACCTCAAACCAGCTGGAACAAATTGAAAATGGGTTCTACTTGAAGAAAGCGCACGTCTTTCATGTCAGCCGTCCTTTTCTCTTTCGGTCAGTTTCGTTTATATATATTTAAAAAAAACCTGCTAACGTAACTACTACGTCTAAATCTAACGTGTTGGCACCTATAAAATGATTCCAAAAACGATGGTGAACATGAACGATAGATTTAAAACAAAAAGACACAGAAGAGGTAAAACAGAGTCAGTTCCTCCGAGTACAGTCAGTAAAAATGCAATGCTCCTCAACACTGAGCAGGATCATCTAACACTCTCCACACCCTCACGGTCTGATTAATAAGTGCAAATAACAATTAAATAGTGACGATAACAGTAATAATGTTTTAGAGATTTTTACGCTGAAATCTGTTGCCGTGATGGGCGGGGTAACCGATAGTGTCATGTCTCAATGGGGCGGGGCCGGGTTGTGACACGGGGGAAATTCTGATGGTGTTGGTTGGCGGTGTGAGGTACGACCGTGTTGGTCCATGTTTAAAACTCACAGGCGTGGTCACTAGGGCGGACAGAAATCGGCAAAGTACGGGTGTTGGAGCGCTTCCTCCGCTGATATCCGCTGCACTGGGTTGCATTTCAGAAGGTTCTGGAACGAAAGCATGTTCGTCAACTTTTAAAAGGAATGAACTCATCAATTCTCTTCTTCTAGTACATTAACAGAATAAATACACCACCAACACTTATTTTTCCCTCCTGGTTCTATAATTCGGACTTATTTGCATACTGGGATGTGACTGGCTGCTCCATTTTATGATGCAATAATGACTCTTGAAGTTGAACTACATACCTGTAGTAAATCCCGTCCCGTGCTACTGAGTTTCGGGACGACGTTCACGAGCGACGTGGTCGCAGGGTACATAGGATACGGCTATTAAAAAAAACCACACTGTTAGTGTCAGCACCAGGAAGCTGAGGGAAAGGAACACGGGGAGAAACATAGTGTGCTGGAGGTGACGTGTGTTACCTTATAATCAGGGAGTTTGGTCATGGTCTGCCACTGTTCCTCTGTTGGTGTGCCCAATAACGTGATCATGTGTTAAAGAAACTGTCAAGCAACTCAACACTGACCATCACTCCTACCATAATATAATACCACCACCACTACTACTAATAATAATAATAATAACATTCAGGTCATAGACAAGATGAAGGAATTATTAAGTATTAAAAACATCGGCGCGGTAAAGCTCACATCATGGAACAAAATCTCACACTCACCGTACATGCTTATTATAACAGTGCTACACAATGGTCAGTTTTGGTAACTATATACAGTAGAGTCTCGTTAACATGCGCATGTCGGGGTCCAATGCACCTCAACACATTAAGTGATATAAGGGATTTATATATAATATAAGCATTTCTGCCAATATTATATATTTTAGCTAATATGCAGGTGTAAATGCGCTCATGTTCGGGCATAAACGCTGCCATGGATCAAAGCAGAATGCTGCCATATTGCTCTAATACGTTCAATTTCTATGAAAAATTACCAAAAAAGAAAGAAAGAGCTTTTTGATCATCCACATACTACTAAGTTGAGGTCCAAGGGGTGGGTACATATTAACAAAATTTCTACTGTATTTACTTTTATTTAAATTTTATTGAATGAATTTGTAAATTGTAGATTTGCTCAGTTTTTAAATGCCGATTATGTTAGCGTCACTTCCTCAAGCCTAAAACACAAAATGCTACTATACACCCGTATACTTGGAATAAAACATCTTAACTAATTTACCAATTAACACTGTTTGTATGTACCAATTATACACCCAAGGCGAGGTGGATATCTCTTCTGTGGAGGGGAATAAAGAGCAATATCCACTGATCCTGAGGTGAATAATGTAAATACACTACATGGGAACATAAGAGCAAACCTAATTAACATGTTTATGTTATCTTTGCATTTTTAAAGCGTGACCGTGATCTCACACCCCCATCTGAGTCTCATAATTTTCAGAAAAAGTGACCAGCGTGAGGTTTTTTTTTTTTTTTTTTTTTTTTGTCCACCATTTTGATTCAAGCATCATCCTGATTTGGATTGAAGTATGATATGAAGAATTATTCAGTTTAGAGGGTTTCATCTACCGATATCTATCTATCTTTGAGGAGGAATGTTGGTGTGTGCTAATTATTTGATGGCATTCCACCAATCATTAACAAGAAAATCTCTTGAATGAACAACCAACCAATCAGATCACGCCATTCTCATGTAGGCTATATTAAATATTTATGTAAAGTAAAATCAAATTTCAGGATATCTAAAGATGCGTTTCAGCTGGTCGTCCACGTCGTTCCCGGGAAATAGCGGCCGGCCGGCGTTGGCCAGTTCTAAAAGCAAACAAAAAGAAAATTTTACCTTTCTTTTTTTTTTTTTAACCAAAATAAACAGTGGTTGAGATGCATTCCTTACCTGCAAATATGCATCCGGCTGACCACATGTCGATGGAGGTGGAGTACAGCTTGGCACCGAAGAGCACATCTGGAGGCCTGTACCACAGTGTCACCACCTGAAACGCATGTTGCTGACGCTAGCATGCTGTGATCACATGACGTGCTTTATACCTCTAACACCACAGTCCAGTTACTGTTGCCTTATTTTAGGGAAATATATGGTAGTGGCTCTAAATGTTTAAGTATTACATTACCGTGTGACCGTATCAGGATTTACTGATCGTACCTCGGCGGAGTAACATCGTACAGGGATTCCAAACGCTCGGGCCAAACCGAAATCGGCCAGCTTCAGTTCACCGTTCTTCAAAAGAACACAAAGCAGAAAGATGGATGAATTCATCTCTCATGCCTACACCGTCAATAAGTCTGGCTTCGAGCGATGCGAGGATCATCTACCCTGTTGATGAGCAGATTCTGCGGCTTGAGGTCGCGGTGGAGAACGTTGCGGCTGTGGCAGAAGGCGAGTCCCTTCAGCAGCTGATACATGAATGACTGCAGCACAACATCACAAGTCAATAACACCATCCAAACGCTGTTACTTATTTACGGCTAGAATCCTATCGAGAAGCCCCAACCTTGACGATCTCAGGATCCAGGTCGCCGTTGCAGCTGTCGAAATATTTCTTCAGATCCTGCGTAGTGGAAGGGGTGAAAACAAACAGCACATCAGCATGAGACAGAAACGTACTCTGGATTCTGATTGTGGTGTAGCACCATGCCGCTCATAAACACCCATAAAAAAACGTACCTGGTCGCAATATTCAAACACCAACGTCAGCTTTTTGTCACTGTGCAGCACATCGTGTAGCCTTGAAAAATAAATAACAAGTCAGAAGATGAGGCACCTGAAACCACCCTCATACATGTGGAAGAGAACGCTTGTCCTGAAACATCTGCACGATCTGAGCAAACTGAAGTGTTGGAACCTACCTCACGATGTTTTTATGCTTCAGCTCTTTCAGGAGGCAGATTTCTCTCAACGCTGAGCTCGGGACGCCCTAAACGAGACGAACACAAACAGTCATCCTTCAGTCACGGCCTGTGAGACTCATTCGCATCCCTCACCTCTCACCTCATCGTCGTCGTCCAGTCGGACCCGCTTCAGAGCCACGATCTCGTGCGTCTCTCTGTTTTTCGCCTTGAACACTGTGCCGTAGGTACCTGCACGTGATGCGAGCACATCATCAGATGATCATCCTGTATGATGGACTATTATCAGTTCAGAGCTGAGGTGAGGTGAGATGTTGAACGCTGCATTTACAACTATAAACTGATTTAAAAACCAGGAAGTGCTGTTACAGGTGAAAAATAATCCACTTTCAGGTTTTAACAGTGACCCTGATCGGTCACAGCCTTCTGTCCTTAATTATTTTGCTGTAACACCACCTCCCACAGTGGTTCATTCCTCACAGCTTCACATTCACCTTTTAATAACATGAAAACAAGGTGCACAAAATGCTCACAGCGGCCAGAAGTATCATTAATGCTGAACTAGAGATGTCTGGGACTAAACATGGACATTTTATTAACATAAAACCCAACGTGACGTGTTGCATGTGAACGCAGCATGAAGCGTTATAGTAACCCTGACTGGAAACAGGGTGGAGTGAACTTCTCATGGTGCACCATGGGATCTGTAACTGATGCTCTTTAGATGACTCCGTGTCTGGGGTGTATTTTAACCAGGAAACCTCATCAGCTCTGTTAGCATAATTCACGCTAACTGTTAGCTAGCAACGGCGCGCGCGTCTCTCCCAACCGGCGCACCGGAAGCCCGGCGTTCCTCACTCACCCTCGCCGATCTTCTCTAACTTTTCATACTTCTGCATGTTTTAACCAGCTGCGAGCAGCTACCCGCTTCGCCGACTTCGATTTACACTGAAATATCCAGTAGAACTGCCCGTTCAGCTCCCAGCTGAGACCGTCATCAACAAGAGACGAGTAAGAAGGAGACAGCTGGTCCAAGATGGCGGCCGCGTGAGCCTTGACGTTTTCCAAAATAAAAGTCTCACTACACGATGTTTTGTAAATAAATAATACATGGTGACTGTAGGAGGGCGGTACGGTGGCGCAGTGGTTAGCACGTCCACCTCACAGCAAGAAGGTCCTGGGTTCGATTCCCAGCTCGGGCGTTTCTGT
>JAQMYF010000001.1:69636493-69661091 GCA_030014195.1 Neosilurus mollespiculum
CCAGAGTCGGCTGAGATGGGCGCCAGCCTCCCCGCGACCCTAATTAGGAATAAGCGGTTCAGAAAATGAATGAATGGTGACTGTAGGCATTGTGATGGTTTGGTGAGATGTTCAGAAGTGTGCCTAGTCTTCGTCTGATGTCATTTGGGATGTGCTGCATCCTCATATCTATTCACCAAACCACCATTTCCTACTAGGGTCATGGGGGCTGGAGCCTCTCATCTCACAATCTCTGGTCCATCGCAGGGCTCACACACACAACCATTCACACTCACGCCTAGGGGCAATTAGGAACAGCCATTTAGCCTGATGTGTGATGTTTTACCACAGAACCCAGAGAAAACCTACGCAAGCACAGAAAGATCATGCAAACTCCACACAAAAACGCCCTTGCCGAGCCTGGGACGAAACCAAGATGGATGTAAACTGGACATGCCACCACCATGCCGCCCCAAAAAGGAACATGGCCACTTTAAAGGCAGTATAGAATAAATCTGGGTACTGCGTAACTTCCCAGGAGCAAGCCGTAGCCTCCCAGCGGGCGATGGATGAATGGCCTCTAGATTATAGGGATTATCTGAAGATGTTGAATAAGCATTCATGAACTGTAGCGGTTTGGGGGTTAGGGTGTGATGGATGGTGGGGTGGTGCCTGCCATCTTACAAAAAGTCACAACAACCCGTAACCCCCTCACGGTATGGCGAGGATAGGCCGCCATTAAATAAACCAAACCGCCAACAGGGACTCGGGACTAAATATAAATATATTTCATCCCCCGATTTAATCTGCTGAGTTAAGTGTGCTTTTATTTTGACACGCGTAGATGTTACATTCGAGCTTTTACTTCCGGTTTTGTTCCTGGACCAATCCCAAATGTCGCCTTTCTCCCTTTTTACGTGAACAGCGTGTGACGGCGCTTACACTCTCTTCGTTATCAAGTGCACTAGATTTCTAATGAGCTGTTATTTGGTACACGTGAACATGTCGGTGTGTGTGGAGCTCATGTGTAATGTAAATAACGTGCTTGTACCGGTTAGATTTTGTTTGTAGGTGTTTTGAGGGGTGAAATCTCTCCTTTAGTGCTTTTTAAGGTAAGAAGTGAAGGTAAATGTGATGAGAGTCTTTTTTTTTTTTTTAGGTTTCATAAACCATTGTGTTTGCTATAATAAACTCAAAGCTCTAATGCTACTTTGTTTATTTGTTTATCTGGTTGTTTATCCAAAACGAACACAATATTTATTAATATGTTGCAAAATGTGTCTTTAAAGGCACCATAAGCGTTTTTGAAACGGGGTTCTGTTCTAATCCCAAAGCCGCCGTTATTCCCTCTGTGTCCAGGGGAGATGGGAGAAGAACCTGGAAGAAATCCACACTGGCAGTACATCAAGCTTCGGATGGAATCAGGGGCCGTGAACCTGTGAAGACGCAGTGCTATAACCTCTCATAATGCGCACTACCTAGGGTCATTCACTCAAACCCCTTCTCCCTTCCTGAGACTCCAGAAATGGGGAAATGTGTCCCTTTCCTGCATTACCTGCTCCATCTTTTTATTACAGATTAGTTTGAATACTCTTTTTGCTTTTATTCTGGACAGACACCTTCAGCCCAATGAGCACCCCCGAGGAAGCCTTGCAGGCCCGTGTCAAGGCGCTGGAGGAGGAAGTGGAGCGACTGAAGGCCCAGCTGAGGGGAACGAGTGATGGAGCACAGGGTGACAAGGAGACGAGACCAGCTTCTCAGGCTCAGGACAACGGAGTGAGCACAAAGAAAGGGAAGAGGGCGTTTGATTTTTCTGCACACCCACGTCGCCATGTGGCGCTACGCATGGCGTACCTGGGCTGGCAGTACCAGGGATTTGCTGTACAGGAGAACACTGACAACACGGTGGAAGCACGAGTGTTTGAGGCTCTGCTGAAAACAAAGCTGATCCAGGACAGGCAGAGCTCCAATTACCACCGCTGTGGTCGCACGGATAAAGGAGTCAGCGCTTTCTCACAGGTACAATGACGTGCACAGTTTCATGAGAGTTAATGTAGGTTGTTTGCACCCTTGGTTATTTGAATTGCAGTGCATTTGTGCCATTCTTTTTTTTGACTTCCAGTCTATTTGTGTCCTCGGTTATTTGACGAGGGGAATATCCGTGTCCTCGGTTGTTTGACGAGAGGTATGTCCGTGTCCTCGGTTATTTGACGAGGGGTATATCCGTGTCCTCGGTTATTTGACGAGGGGTATATCCGTGTCCTCGGTTGTTTGACGAGGGGTATATCCATGTCCTCGGTTGTTTGACGAGGGGTATATCCATGTCCTCGGTTGTTTGACGAGAGGTATATCCGTGTCCTCAGTTATTTGACTTGGGGTGTTTTTGTGTCCTCAGGTTTTTTGACTTGACATGTATTTGTGTCCTTGCATTTTATTTAATTTTTTTACTTGGCATGTGTATTTGTGTCCTCTGTTATTTGACTTAGGCTGTTTTTGTGTCCTTGCTCATTTGACTGAGAGTGCATTTGGTTATTTTGTTTTCTTTTATTAAGCGTACTGTTTTATGTGTTGTGGTATGTTTGACTCTAAACATCATGCTAGTTGGATTCAGAATATTGTTGTTTGCTCTGCTTACAGTGACAATAAAGCTATTCAGGGTTGACTTGGATTGTGTTTACATCCTCGGTTATTTGATTTGTCGTGAGTACATGGTCACCATTAACTGTTTTAATTGTTTTTAATTGTCCTGAGCTGTAAACATAATATTTAATATAGGGGTGATGCGAACAGCATTTTACTGGCATACACTTGGTGTTCCTGAATGAGTACCTACATACTTGTAGTCAGAACCACTGTTAGAACAGTGCAATGTACAGCCTTTACTGCGCCTCACAATCTGTCCAGCAGAGGGCACTAATGGGTCAATAGTGATTACTATCGGTTAAGAGAGAACTGAAATTAAATGTGTATATGAAATATGTTCAGCGGTTCATTTTCAAAAAAAATTTCAGGCTGAAAACATGAAGTCAGTAACTTATCAGTTCAAATAAATGAAATCTGATGATATGACAGTGCAGTATTAAAACAAGGTTAAAATAACAATATAGCATAAGTGTTTGATGGACTGATTGATGATTCACAGATAATGGTTTTTATTATGTTGATTTTGGTCACATGATCCCTTGATGATTCGGGTCTTTCTGTATTCGAGGTGATTTCCATCGACCTGCGCTCGAATCAGTTCAGTGGTTTGGGCGTGACCGTTCCTGATGGCATCGAACCTAAAGCTGTCAGTGGAGCTGCGGTGGCCGAGTTGCCTTACGTAAAGATTCTAAACAGGGTCCTTCCTCCAGACATCCGGGCTCTCAGCTGGTCTCCGGTACCCAACGGCTTCAGTGCACGCTTTGATTGCCAGTCCCGAACATACCGGTACTACTTTCCCCAAGGGAACCTGGACATCGAGCTCATGGCTGAAGCGGCTAAACGGTACACCAGATAAGAAATTAGTTATTGCCTGTGGTGTGTGTGTGTGTGTGTGTGTGGTGTGTGTTTTTCTAATGCAGTTCTCTGTTCAGATATGAAGGCACGCATGACTTCCGGAACTTGTGTAAGATGGACGTGGGTAACGGAGTTCTTCAGTTCCAGAGGACCATCAACTCTGCCGGTGTCCAACCGTGTGAACCCCGTCACCCCTTACCCGCTGACCCTCAGCGCCTTTACGTCTTCGAGGTCAAAGGTCTCGCCTTCCTGTACCACCAGGTCAGGATAACGTCGTCTGATTGGTTCTTATCTCAGTCAACAGTGTGTTTTGTATTTATTTATATATATTTTTACCATATCTGTGCAGGTTCGGTGCATGATGGCGGTCCTGCTTCTGATTGGCCAAAAACTGGAAGCACCGGAGATCATTAGTCAGCTACTGGATGTTGAGAACAACCCCAGGAAGCCTCAGTACAGGTGACAGAAATAATTATTAAAAGTACTGGCATTTGTTTTACTGCCAATTGAGAATAGTTCCATTTTGAATTTTTTGTTTGTTTGGTACACTTAACTGTGGCTTGGTTCGTATACATAATTTTACTAGAGTAATGGATGGTATTTCTCTCTCTCTTTTTTTTTTGGTCAGCATGGCAGTGGATTACCCTCTGGTGTTATACGAGTGCCATTTTGATGGGCTGAGTTGGATCAGTGAGCCTAAAGAGGAGAGTCACGTACTCGGCACTTTTCTCCAACACTGGACTCAGACCGCGGTCAAAGCTCAGGTGCTGCACGGCATGATCCATGGCCTGGACAGCACAGACACAGGTATAAGTGTGTGTGGGTGTGTGTTTGATATTGCTGTGGTATGTACGGTATGCGCTAATGAGCAGAAGTTTGATATTTGATCGACAGATAAATCAGCAACGATGCAGTGCTGCCTCATGGAAGGATCCAGACAGCGCAACTATCGCCCCTTACTGGAGCGGCCACGCTGCGAGAGTCTGGAGTCACGCATCCAGCATTTTGTGAAGAGAGGACGACTCGAGCGGGAGGAAGGAGAGAGCGGAGAGGAGGGCAGCACCGTCTTCAGGGGCAAGCGGTCAAAACATTCGCATCAAGCAAGCGTCGCTAATCAAGAGGAAGCACAAGAGAACCTCCCAAGCCAAAACACATCCTGCGTTCCTCTTAATAATCACTGATTAATATCTGATTTTGAGAGTTCAATCTGATTTTTCTTTCACTCGCACATTTCCTGAACATGAAATTTACTACTCCAGTTCATCAGTATTAGCTAAATCATTTCTTTTATAACACATTTATCACGACTGTGCTAATGCTAGCCAGCTAGTTTGGTTTCACTAGTGTGTCTGTGTAGTAGTTGGTTAAATAACAGAAAACAAGAGCTAAGAATTTGGCGAACATGTAATCAAACGAAAGGGGGGAAAAGCGAGTGCGTTTAAGGATTGGGATGTGTTTATCAACATATTTTTGTGTCTATTTTTTATTTTTATTTTTTTTAGCATATTTTTACTGTAAACATCATGTTAAGATGTGCATATTTTCATTTGGATTTAAAAAGTCATGAACGAAGTCCCATTATCAACTAAACTTTATTCATAAAGGTGTGACGTGTATTTTATGGCACATTTTTAGCCACGTTAGCTTTGCTTAACTTAAAGACGCAGAATTTGAGTTCTTGGAGATGACACGGTGATTAATCCTTGCGTACAGAATATTACGAAAAGTTAGTTTTGCATTTTAAAGTCAGACAGCGTTTGAGACGACATGTTGCTGGGATCATATATTAGCATGTTAGCATTTGAGCATGTAAATAAAAATGCTAATTGTTTGCTTCCATTGGGTTACTCTGTGTACTGTGTAGCTTCCTCATTCATTCACTCATTTTCTGAACTGTTTCATCCTTATTAGGGTTGCGGGGAGGCTGCGCCCATCTCAGCCGACTCTGGACAGCTCGCCAGGCCATCGCAGGGCCTGTGTAGCTTCCTTTTATGTAAAAAAAAAAAAAAAAAAAACTTGACTGTTTTGCTTAAATATCAGGTAACGTTTATTTCAAGCATCATTTGATGTGTCGACACGGATGCGTAGTGGTTAGCATGTCAGTTTCACAGCAAAAAGGTCCTGGGTTTGAGTCCCCGGCTCGGCGGCGGTGTTTCCGTTTATTGTCAGACACTTGTCCAGAGTGATTTACATTTATCTTTCATATTTAGGGGCCTTGATCAAGGGCCCAACAGTGGGGCTGGGGACTGAACCCCCGACTTTTGGATCAGTAACCCACAGCCTGAATTACGGCGCCACTACTGCCCACTGATTCTGTGTGGAGTTTTGCATGTTTCCCTGTGAATGCTTGGGTTTTCTCAGGGTACTCTGGTTTCCTCCCACACTCCAAAGACATGCGCATGAGGCTAATGACAAGAGCTCGTGCAGCTGCGTGAGCACAGAGAGGCGCACGAGCCGTTTGGAACGCCAAAGCCCTATTTGTTACCCAATAGCGTCACGTGACGTGATTATGTACATCACGTGAGCGCCTAAGCTTCTCTGCCCGTTGCTTTATATTCGCGCTCGTGCTCCTCTAAGGCGGTGATACGGTCTCACGCGCGGCTCGTGCAGGTAAGACCAAATCTTTATCCGACCGGTTTACTCACTGAAGGGGTGAAGGAACTTTCTGTGGTTTAAAAAACGAAGGAATGGAGGCCTGACTGTGCTAACGCTGTGTCCAGAAGCACCGCCGGTGTCCTGAATAGCTCCTGCGGCCTTATTTAGGCCCCCTAGGTAGTGTATGAAGATGGACGCTCCATTGGAAATTCAAGTGCACTTCACTTTTAGTGTGAGGCGGTTTGATATCGAGCCGTTCACGAGCTAATTACCGATTTGGTCGCGTTTATACTCACTAATCCTGTACATTATAAACAATTCTGTCAGGGTTATTAGTATTTTTAGTTCACTCGGTGCTAAAGCGGTGATTTAAGGCTTTTCAGCGGATGTTATTGTTACTGAGTGGATGAACCGTCACACTACTGACCCGTGTGTTCAGTTAAAGGTACAGTAGCTCATTTATTCATGTTTTTATTTAAACAAATGACATGGTAGGTTTGCAAAACGAGGGATAGAAAACAATAGTTGAAGTCCCGGCCTTGGGAAAGCTGTACAGTCGCTGAGAAGACGTTTAAAAAGCTGACTTCCGGTCTGGAAACAGTTACCCTGTAAACACGTTGGAGGCGGGGCTTAGTAAATTATTATTTTTTTAAATGGGAGGGGTCGAGTGAGCTCAAGAGATGGGGCGGGGTGTTCTCACATGTCAATCACTGTTAAATTTAATCAGGAGTATTTGTGTGTGTGTGTGTGTGTGTGTGTGTGTGTGTGTGTGTTTCAGGTTGAAGTTGAAGGACTTTCGTTTGTAGGAAGTTCAGGGTAACCAACACCCAGAGGTGAGTGTATAAACATAATAAATACTCTTCGAATGCACTCGAGAGTAGAGAGCAGGTACTGATCTGGTGTTGTTTCTATAGCAACAGCAACTCCATGAAGGACTATTTTGCTCTCCCAGCCCACCATAACGTTGTTTAAGTTGCACTCACACGAGACCGATCGTGATCCCGATTGAGCCGATCATATTCCGATCGTTACAACGATTTTGTTCCAATGTGTACCAATGTCACCCCCCCCCCCCCCCCACTGTTTTCCTGACGTTCTCCAAACACGTTTTCTAGAGATTTTCCCCAAAATGCTACAGTGTTCTCCGATGTCTGTCAGTGTTCTCAGGTTACCTCCGATGTACCACTGGAATTTGATCGATACCTTTTAATTTCCCCTTCTACCACAGCATGCTAGAGGTTCTGACAGTTGACCGGGAGAATTGTACAAGTCAACAATTTTTATTGAAATTATTTTGTACCTCAATACAGTATCCCATAATTCAGCTGGAGCTTCTGAGTAACCGGAGGAGACGAAGAAATACCCCAGGGGCCATATTTAGTCGAGTATTTACTTGTGGTGTTTTTTTTTTTTTTTAAACTACAAGCTCACGTACATTTATGTTTGTTAGCTAGCTTAACTAATATAATAAACATCTGGGTTGGCGGACCTGCAAGATGGCAGTCTGAGCTGTGGGCTTACTTGCTCACAGACTCATCCAACATATTACAGGAACCCTCAAGCAGTAGGAGCTTTAAATGTGCGAAATATGACATGAGCTGGTCTTGCTAACGATGGCTATCCAAGGTCAAGCAAACCCCTTATTACCCACTGAGGATCATGCACTTCATATTGAGCTCAGTGATTTCCAGGGGACAAAAACAACAGGAAGTATAACACACACTTGCACAGACTCGTGTCTTGTGCAGATAAAGCACTGGACTGTGTCCTGTTGTTTCTGAGCTCTCAGTGAGAGAGATTCACCAGGGTTCAATGGCTTTCTTTGAACCGTTCTCTGTTTTGTCTTATTTGGGTCAAGTTGCCTCATTTAATATTTTTCCCCAAAACTGTCCTGAAACCAAGTAGAAATGGAGCATGGCTGCTCATGGGAAATGAGTTGATTGGTAATGTTAGTGTTTAATCGCTCAAAAAAAGGGGGTGAATGTTCAGGCCAACCAAGTGTCCGTGTGTCTTTGTAGATGTATGCGAGTGTGTGTGCGTTGGCGTGTCTGCTGAGTGTGTGTAGTGCCCTCATCTGCCCCGATGGAGGGATGTGTGACAACGGGAACACCTGCTGTGAGACACCTTGGGGCGGATACGGATGTTGCCCGCTGCCTAATGTAAGCGTACACACACGTTAGGAATAATTGTAGTAATAAACTCTACAGTTAAAGTGTGTGTGTATGTGGTGTTGCAGGCTGAGTGCTGCTCGGATCACCTGCACTGCTGTTATGAAGGAACGGTGTGCGACATGGAGCGTGGGAAGTGTGTGAACAAGACACACACTCTAGACTGGGTGAGGAGAGTCGTCGCCAAGCAGACCACGCTACCCCAGGTAACACGACACAGCAGGACACGGTGTACTTTTTATTTGCTTATAGCTGCATATACATCTGTCAGACCCAAAACACGTTTCTCCTAACAGGCGGTGGTGTGTCCTGACCAGAAGTCTGAGTGTCCGGATGACACGACCTGCTGTCAGATGCCTGATGGGACGTGGGGTTGCTGTCCAATGCCCAATGTACGTGTGTGTGTGAGTTTTTGTGTGTGTGGAATGAGTTAAGGCTGACTTGTTTTTGTGTGTGTAGGCGGTATGTTGTGAAGATAAAAGACACTGCTGTCCTCATAACACAGCCTGTGACCTTGTTCACTCAAAGTGTGTCTCGACCACACTAGGCTCCACCCCTCTCCTGAAAAAATTCCCTGCCGTCCGCGAAGCAGAGAAAAAAGGTACGGTGTCACATCCTGTCGTATGTGTGTAGCGCCCCCCCCCCCCCCAACACAGACACGCGAAAAAATGAAACATTATGTGGTCTTCACCTTTCAGACGCAGAGACGAAGGAGATATCGGTCAGGTTCACACACGGTGCTGATGGTAAGACGTCAAGCTTCACAGTGAAGTCATGAGTCACTTATTTTTTATTTTCGTTCGTTCTCTCGATGATTCACAAGTGTGCCCCTGATCCTTGACCTTTTAAAGGTAAAAAAATTATAATAATCATAATTATGAGTGATGTATGAATAATAATGGCTGCCATGGGGTTTTTTGTTTTTTGCAAATGCCATTTTATTTATTTGTTTGTTTGTTTGTTTTATTTATTTATTTTAAGTTAATTATTTATTTATTTTAAACTTGCTGGCTCAAATGATTCACTAATTGAGTCAGTGAATCGGTGGATCTTTGTCAAATCACAGGGAGCAGAACTACTTCAGGAGGTGGGGGTGGGGGGTAATGAAACTTATCAATTTTATAACCCAGGATCATTTTGGGATATTTGTGATACTAGATTCAGCTTGTCTGAAATGACTGATTCACTTTACTGACCCTCAGATTGAATCATTTGCAAACAAATCATAGCAAACTGCAGAAAAACGTTCAAGGACCTTTTTCAGGAACCGAATCTCTTGTCGTTCTTTTGGAACCGGGGTGTAAACTGAAAAGATGTAGGCGTGAGTCTCGTGAAATTCCCTAACCTCTGTTTCTCCAGAACTCATGAAAGGATGAGACCCACAGCTCCTGAAAGAGTTCCTCTTTAAAGTTCGCACCACATCATGTTTCAAGAACTTGTTTTCATGCACTGCTGTGTTTCTGTGATCTCTCATCTTTCTGTTTGACTGTGTGTGTGTGTGTGTGTGTGTGTGTGTGTGTGTGTGTGTGTGTGTAGTGATCTGTGAAGATAAAGTGTCCATGTGCCCAGATGCCACAACCTGCTGCAAACTATTAAACGGGAGTTACGGCTGTTGCCCGATGCCAAACGTGTGTATTTTCCTGTGTGTTCGAGCTCCATTTTATTTTTAAACAGTGTACAATTCTGTCATTTCTTTTCTTTTTTTTTTTTTTCTCCCCCCCCCATTATAATTTATTTAAATTTTCAGGCCGTATGTTGTGATGATCACGTGCACTGCTGTCCTGAGGGGACGACCTGTGACCTTGAACTCGGCACCTGCGTCTTGGCCAACGAGCTCACGGCGATGAAGAAAGTTCCCGCCATTCCACATCCTTTCCGACCCGCCAATCAAAAATGTGACTTGGCGTTTTCATGCTCAGATGATGCAACCTGCTGCAGGACAGCTTCTGGGGCGTGGGGGTGCTGCCCTCTACCACAAGTGGGTGCATGTACAGTCTGGCGCCTCGTTCCGTTTCTATCGTATAAGCATTTGATTATTTTCTTTCCTTGAAGCGTTTGCATGTTTAGTCCCTGTGGGACAGTGGCTACTATAGAAACGGTAGCGATAGGACAGCGTTATGGTGTTTGAAACCAGGATGTCCTTGTTTTGCTCTCGCACCAGGCCGTGTGCTGTGAAGATCATTTGCACTGCTGCCCTCATGACACGGTGTGTAACATGGTGGCGGAGACATGCGTCGGCGACCTCTTGACTGTGCCGTGGGTGAGCAAGAGACCCGCCATGGCCCTGGTACCTGAGAACGAGCGCTGTGATGAGACCTCTGTGTGTCCAACGGGTACAACCTGCTGTAAAGAAAAATCCGGAAGGTGGAGCTGCTGTCCGCTGCCACAGGTACACGCACACACACTTGTGCACACACATACACAGAGTACCCTGTATAGAAGTGTGAGCGTGTGTTCGTCTTCTCCCAGGCGGTTTGCTGTGACGATCACGAGCACTGCTGCCCTCAGGGCTACAAGTGTGACGTCGCTCATGAGTCCTGCGACCACCCTTCTCTACCCAGTATGCCATGGGTCAAGAAGCAGCCAGCACTCAGTGTGATGCGCAGCTCCATCGCCGAGTCCAGCGCTGAGGCAGAGTCGGGATCGCAGCATGGACACCATTGTGACGCACAGACTACTTGCCCCAGGGGCAACTCCTGCTGTTACATGAGCAAACTCAGCAAGTGGGGCTGCTGCCCTCTGCCACAGGTCACACATACACACCCTATTCTTAATTCTCATTATGTTCTGTACTTTATGCTCCTTATACTTTCATTCCTCCCCGTCTTGCCGGATGTGTGTCTGCAGGCGGTGTGTTGTGGGGACGGAGATCACTGCTGTCCCAGCGGCTACACCTGTGATAAGGAGAAACCCGTCTGCTTGAAGGGAAACCTGCAGATTCCATGGTTCGAGAAGCAGCCGGCGATGAGCGCTCAGGGTTCAGAGGTCACGCTTGGGGATGTGAAGTGCGATGATACCATCAGCTGTGCAGCAGGCACCACCTGCTGCAGATTACGTACAGGGAAGTGGGGCTGCTGTCCGCTGGTTAAGGTGTGTCATGGTCTGGATTTTGGGTACTGACTCTTTTTGACTCACTCGTTCACTCAGATGCTAATCACTTCCTAACTCAATAAATTGCGTTTGTTTTTTGTAGGCGGTGTGTTGCGAGGACCATGAGCACTGCTGCCCTCACGACTACACCTGCGATCTGCAAAGCAGAACCTGCGTTAAACCTTCCACCAGGCACACTCTTCCACTCACACTCGTACACACATTCCCCGATCGCGATGAAGACACGGTGAGGTGTGACCAGATGAGCCGCTGCTCTAATTCCCAGACCTGCTGTAGGATATCAGATGCCGAGTGGGCCTGCTGTCCATTTGACCAGGTAGTGTTTTTTTTCCCCATTCCTTTAATCTCATTGGTCTGAAGTTTTCTATAATTAGTTTCTATAGCAACAATAAAGTCAGCGCTGCATTAAAACAACAGAAATTAAGTTTTAATTTTTCAGACAATTTCATCTCGTGTTTAAAAATATATATATATTTTTTTTCCCTCTAGGCGGTGTGCTGTAAGGATACCAAGCACTGCTGCCCTAAAGGATACACCTGCGACCCTGAAAAACGTTGCACTAAAGCGTCCTCGCTCACATGGTGGGACGACTTGCTGTAGCGGAATCTCATCGCACTACGAATTAGCTTCCGAATCAGGACGAGGGAAGATATGTTAGTTGCGTTTTTAGCTTTTGTGTTCTAGAAACTAGGAATGGCGACAGATTGTTTTGCTGCCTATAAAAGAAACTGATGTTGAAGCAGTAACCCTGACAGATTCGTAGCTTTCTTAAATCACTCAGAGATCCTTCAAAAACGTTTTATTTTATATATTCATATGCAAATCTATTTCCCGCATACATGATTTTAGCCATTTTAGTAATGTTTGAATGTTTTTCCTTATTTCTTTATACTTTTTGAAGAATATAGTAAAACACATTCTAATTTTAATAAGAAACGCTGGTAAACACAGTCACCAAGACAGAACTGAATGTATTAAATGTCTAAACTCCACACAGCCCGCCAAACCTTCACAGCTTTCCATTCCTCAAGCACAAGCTTCTAGTAAGGTATCGGTTGCCATGTAAAAAAGGAAAAAAAGCTAAAATTACTAAGCTAATTAGGTCTTTATTGGTTGTAGAAACTTTACCTTTGCTGGTAAATCTTTCCTCTGCCCAGCCAGTCTGCTCCACCCCACGCCAATGGATGATTACCCTCCTGCCTGGCTCGCCAATTTTTTTTTTATTTTTTATTTTTTTCATCAATAGTAGGATGGTGCTGATGTATACTGACCCAAGGATTGAAAGTCCGTGCACATTCATGGTTGGACTTGAATATTTTATAAATGCTGCTTGGACCCCTAAATTTATTCAGCATTATTTTTTTTAATAGGTACATGGTTTATTAGATGAAGTCATCCAATGTTGCCTTGGGGTAGGTGGGGTATCCTAATGAAGAACAAAGTGTATTAATTTAGTTACCACTAGAAATGTAAAGCAGATTTCGGTACATGCCCGTACAGTTAAGAGGTTTACATTTTGGGGTATTTGGACTAACCTTTTTGATTGATGCAAGATCTTAATTGCCTTTGATCACATGATGGAAAGTTTGCTGCATGTTATGAAAAATCGACATCATAACTTGAAGTTTCGTTGTTGATTTTTAAAAGGAAACCTTATACATGATTTGTTGTTTAAAGATTGTTTTCCCAATAAGGACATGTTATTTATCCATGCGATTTTAAATAATCCTGAAATGATGATTTTTTTTTTTTTTTTCTTACTGGTTCTTCTGTTTCTGATGCGTCTTGTAAAGAAAATGGAAATAAAGCATTTTAAAATGGATTTTGCTTTATGACTGTTTTGGTAAACAGAAATTCCAGGGCAATGTGCTGTTTATCGTGTCGCTGGCTGATTGGTTTGTGTGATGAGTCAGGAAGCATGGTGGTATGCGAGACCTCTCACTAAGGATGGATGAAATATCTTGGGGCAGCTTTGACGAGACCCTGGGGAGGACAAGATAATATACGAGCAGTGAATGATAATGTGTAAGAAAGATTAGAAGCAGAGCATGATGATGTAAAACTGATATTTAGTCGGATCAGTGTTTTGTACTTTGCTAATGAAGATAGTTATGCACGTAGCTCATTACCCAAACACACACACACACACACACTCTTTCCTGGTGTCTGAGCCAATGGGATTAGGTTCCACTAGGACCGTGTGTGTGTGTTTCTTCTTCTCACCGGCTAACACACTTTCAGAGTGAATGAACAGTGAGGAGTGAACCTTTTAATGTTGCTGCAACTTGAGAAGAAACCAAACTGAACAAATGGGCTCTTTTCACTGGTACGTCCATAATAAAATTTTACAATTGTATGTAGTGTTAATGTTATTGATAATATGCTAATTTATTTATATTTGTAAGTGGTTTTAAGTATGTAATACCTCCGTGTGTCAGGTAAGTGATGTGGGGTGTATGCTTCATTTAGAAACTATAGTGTATTGTGATGTGTTTATTTTATACACATTCATAAGAACCTTTTTATTATTATGGATTTTTAAAATGATGAACGATCGTCATTAAATCAGGCTCTTATGGAACTTCTGATTCTGCTGAGAGAGTCCAAGCTGTAAGTCTATGAAGCGCCGTTAGTATGGACATGCTTGGGGAATGGATGATGAGAAAGAGATCAGGAGTGTGTGGGAGTGTGATGGAAAATGAGAGAGAGAGTGACTGAAGCAGCTGAAGCACAAGCTGCTGTTTGCATCAAAATGTCTCTGCTATTAATACACCCCGGCTCTCATCCTACTATCCCTGTGCACTCACACACAAAGACAAGGGGAGAAAGTCATTAATATGTCAATTAAGTATTTATTATTTCTGTAGGATAGAAAAATGCTCACACTGCTCCTGCATTCACTTAAAAAAGTTATACCTCCTTTAATCTGAATTCTCCATTCACACAAGATGCTTATAAAAACACACTTCTCATGTTCGCTCATTTTTTCAGCACTGGAATAACATTTGCAATATTTTGTTCTTCAGTTAATTAAATTGAATTAATTCAATTAAATAAAATGTTCTTGCAGACATGCATAAAATGCTCTCGCAGTTTCAAGCCTTCACACATTTGAAAACGGGCAACCAGAGAGCGCAAACCTCTGCCAAGCTGGAAAAAAAAAAAAATCAAGTTCACAGCGCCCCCTGCTGGGTTTGCTGTAATTCCGCACAAAAAATCATCCCATTTTCAATCACATCCCAATTTTAAATTCATCCATTCATTTTCTGAGCTGCTTAATCCTAATTAGGGTCGTGGGGGGGTTGACACCTATCTCAGCCGACTCTTAGTGAAGGCGGGTACACCATGGACAGCTCGCCAGGCCATCGCTGGGCCAACACACACACACACACAACCTTTCGCACTCATACTCACACCTAGGGGTGATTATGAATCCTAAGAGTTTGGTGGTGGTCAAATTTTTTTGCATTTGTTTTTTTTAGCCCACTTTTACTCCATTTACCCCACATCCTTATTGCATTTTTACAGTTACGGCATTTGGCAGACACCGTTATCCAGACTGACTTTCATTTATCATTTTTATATAACTTATCAGCTGAGGATTAAGGGCCTTGCTCAAGGGCCCAACAGTGGAACCTTGGGGGTACTGGGGCTTGAACCCCTGACCTTCAGATCAGTAATCCACAGCCTTAACCACTAAGCCACCACTGCCCTGCATTTGTAAGTTTTATCGAAGTCTCCATTCAAATCTTGATTTTGCCGCAGCCATTCCAAGCCCAGAGATCAAAACAGCAAATTTGACCAGGCTCTCTGAAAGGGAAGGGTGGCATTCTTTCTCTCATTTGTAAATTAGAATGACAGTAGCCAATCATTCTTCTGCGAGCTTATGCATACGAAAGTGGGTGTGTATTTTTTCCTCTGAATGTGTATCGCCAACCTCAAAGGATGTCTGAGCTGCAATTTTATAAAAGACACAGACCACTGCGATGTGATAGCTTTCACTCTTTTCTTTCCTGGTTAGTAGCGGACCTGTGATCGGGTAGAGCTGTCTGCTGGTAAGAATTGGCCACGGAATTTTGTTCATGTTTGCAAAAATATCCCTCGCAATAGCTAATCATACCTAATATTCATACGAAATGTCTTGCACCTGCTAATTGTAACTCATGTTTATATAAATCGCAGCAGACTTCAGGCAAGAGGTTGGGTACACCTCGAACAGGTCACCAGTCTATTGCAGGGCTAACACAGAGACAAACTAAGGGGGCAGTCATAGAGTCTTTGACATAGAGTCATAGACTCACTCCCCAGCCACAAATGGATTATTATAACTTAGCATAGTTATAATACTTTGGGATGAAACCGGAGCATCTGAAGGAAACTTGCACAACCACAGAGCGAACAAGCAAGCTTCACACAGAAAGGCCCTAGTTGACTGTGAAATTCAAACCCAGAGCCTTTTCAATATATGGCAACATTGCTTACCACTGAGACCCTGTGCCATCTCAGTAATTGTGTATTAGATGTATATGACGCACATGTCTGTCTCACTCCCCCTACCCCCTTCTCTGTCTCTTTTGTATTTAGTAATGAAGAGGATGACAACTTAACCGAGATGGAATCTGGATCTCTATTGCAGAAAAGTCACGAAGAGGATACCGGAATTATGACTGTGATTGCTCAGGCAGAGGGTATGAAGGATATTAAGGTGTAGGTGTGGATATTAAAGTGGGAGGTATGGTTATGAATGTTAAGGCAGTGTTTTGTGGTTTTTTTAAATGATGGCATGGTACTATGATGCCCAACATGGTTGGAAATAGAGATGGAGTTGCTTGGTCCATTAAAGTAACAAAATAGGTGTGGCTACAGCTGTAGCTAACAAAATACTATTAGGATAAGAACAGATGTATTGATATACAGTCAACTGTAAACATTTCCTCTTTTGCAGCTGAGCAGTGTCAAGAATTCTGTCCATCCAGTGTGAAACATGGCTTGCTGCAACCCCAATGTGTGGCTTCTATCCATGGCCCATGCCTTAAAACACTAAGGGTAGGGGCAAGGAGGCAACAGGGGCACTCTAAATTTGTGCGAGTCCTCTGTAGTACTGGTGCAAGAAAGAAATCTCAGAAGATGGAAGAAGACAGGAAGACCCCCACTGAGAAACTTTACAGCAGTGAAGTGAGCCCCAGCATCTGCAGGTTTGAAGTGAGCTGCTGCTCTGATATTTACACCAGTGTCGAAGGATATACAGAGCTCAGTTCTCAACCAGAATCTGTGTACATATATGCTGAAAGCATCACAGGTTGTGACACTTCCTGTTCGGGTGTATCACAAGGCTTGGGCTCTGGTTGCCTTGAAAGAACCTGTTGCGACATGCAAGACCCTGGAACTGACAGGGCAAAAGTAGCCAGCAGTACAGAAGCCTTGTTAGGATCTGATTCTTCTTGCAACGACGAGTCCATTGGCGGTGATTGTGATTCGGATTCAAGCTGTATTCATGCAGACTGGGAATGGAGCTCTGACTCTGATAATGACTCATGCAACTCAGTCTACAGTTTTGCTGAGGCACAGTGGGGCTCTGCCTCATCATCTTCAGACTTTGCCGCCTCTGGTTATATCACTGACAATGATTTGGGATCTTCATTCTCCACTTCAGAAGAACACTGCAGCTCTGCTTGTGGCAGCCATTTTGATGCACGACACTCTATCCCAGCAATTGGCCAATTTGAGGCAAGGCATTGTGACTCAGCAGTCAACCATTCTGAGGGAGGATATCATGATTTGCCAGTCAATCATTTCACACCAGAACACCATAACTCACCTGGTGGGTGTTTTGGGGGAGAACACTGGGATTTACCAGTCAGGCCTTTTGATATTGGGCACTGTGACACTCCAGTCAGCCATTCTCATGCAGGAGGCCATGAAACTCTGAGGGGTAGTTTCAAGGCAGACCACTGTGACTTATCAGCTGGGTGTTTTGATGCAGGTCACTGTGAATCACCAGTTGGCCGTTTTGAGGCAGGACTCTCTGAATCACACATTGGCCATTTTGAGGCAGGACACTGTGAATCACCAGTTGGCCGTTTTGAGGCAGGACACTGTGACTTGCCAATTGGTCATTTTGAGGCAGGGCACGGTGACTTACAAGTTGGCTGGATTGCGCCAGCTTCCTGTGACCTGTACAATGCTTTCTCTGAGAGTGATGCAGTCTTTTACAATGGTAAAGAGCATAACTTTTTTCACTTTAAGGACTATTCTGATCTAGCTTGGAGGAAACTGGAAGGTGTTGTGACTCATCCTGATCGCAAATGCGTTGCACCATTTTTCCAAAAGATGATGAAAGAAACAGAGCCTGATAGAAATCAAGAAAAAGTAATGATAAACAAAGGCTTTCTTTTTCATCCGCAAAGGGTAATATCAAATACTGTTCATTTTTTAAAAATAACACTTATTTGTGTGGAAACTTCCAGAAATGCCCTTTACAATTAAATAATGGGAAAGTAATTCACAATGTTACCATCTCTTAGTTTTTACAGGCCAAAAACTCTGAATATCGGGAGGGCCAGGAGTATTCCATGCTTCGCCACGTACAGAATGGGTCATATGGGGATGTGTTCAGTGTCCGGGACAAACAAACTGGGTTTACCTGTGCTGCCAAAAGGGTAAGGTCTCCGTACCACTTCAACTGGAAGTTTTTGATTTCTGATTTATTATCCTATAACATCATCCATCAAACTAACTGTCTATAGATTCCTCTGAGCAGTTTCAACTGGGAGGAAGTGAGAACATGGAGCAGGTTGGACTCGTCGCGTGTACTTCAGCTCTATGGAGCTGTACAAGAAGGCCTCAATGTCATCCTCTTCATGGACCTTAAAACAGGTATGTTCACAGTTCTTGCTTAGAGCCATGTTTTAAGTAACACATTCAAGCATCACACATAGACCTCTTTCTTCTCTGGACATCTTTCCAGGCTCATTGGCACAGTTCCTAAAAAAAAGGGGGCATTTTCCTGAAGACTTGGCTCTTTATTATCACTACCAAGTGCTGCAGGCTCTGGAACATCTGCACAGCAGGAATGTGATTCACCTGGATGTTAAGGGTGAGTGTTTCACAAGACATCACCATGACTGATTGCGTATTAATTGAATATTGAATGAATAGTGACAGTAGTAAAACAGTTTAATAGTTTTACAGCGTAAAGATTATAGCAGTGTATAGTCCAGTAGAGTATCGCTTCTATAGTATATCTCATGGTGTACAGTAGAGTATACCTTATACACTGCCTGGCCAAAAAAAAAAAAAAAGTCGCACACAAATATTTTCATGGAGTGCATTTAGCTCTGATCACATCATTTAATCTCCATGACATTGTTGCTCCAGTTGGTCGGGTTGAGGCTCAGCAACATTAATGTGGCAATAAAATAACCTGAACGAGCAGGTTATTACATCAATGGACTAATGGCATGGATATAAAATAGGGACTCAGATAATGAAAGAGTGGTTCAGGGAGCATGAGGAATCATTTTCACATATGTATTGGGACCCCAGAGTCCTGACCTTACCCTATTAACCCTATTGAAAGATTTCAGGATGTGCTGGAGAAGACTTTATCGAGTGGTTCAGTTTTCAAGATTCATCAATTCAAGATGTCACTGGATGGAAATTAATGTTATGTTGCTTAAGTTTATTGAAACAATGCCATAGAGATTACGTGCTAAAAGCGAGGATAAAGGCGGAACAACATATTCGTATATGCGACTTTTTTTTTTGGCTGGCAGTGTGTATTATAGCTCATATTGTACATACGTTACAGAGCGTAACATATACAGTATAGTTTGTACAGAATATTATCGCTCATATAGTATAACTCATATTGTATATAGTATAGCATGGGTAATATAGCATAGTATGGCTAGTGTAGTACAGTAGAGTATAGCATGCATAGTATAGCTCATATAGATTGTACAGTATAACATGTATACATAGTAAAGTATAGCTCGGATTGTGTAGTATGGCTTCTATATTATAGTATAGCACATAAAATACAGTATAGCTCATATAGTGTAACCCACAGAGCGTACTATAGCTCATATAGTATAGTATATCGTCTAGCTGGATTATAACAAGGATACTGTTATAATATGTATTTGCTTAGTCAAATTTTGTGTGTGTGTGTGTGTGTGTGTTTAGTGGACAATGTTTTGCTTTCAAAGGACAAGAAAGAGTGTTTCCTGTGTGATTTTGGATTATCTGAGCTTCTGGACTGCACTGGATACAGCACCAAGACCTTCAGAGGTAACATGCTGCACATGTTCACACACACATACACACACATATGCACGCAGGTGTAAAGGTTACACTACTGTGTGTGTGTCTGTGTGTTTGAATGAACCAGGTAACGGTCTGCGTGGCACAGACAGCCACATGTCTCCCGAGATGGCTTGTGGTGATCCTCGCTCCGACAAGGCGGACGTCTGGAGTAGCTGTTGCATGTTACTGCACATGCTCAATGGCCATCAGCCGTGGACGCGCTACTACACTCATCCGCTCTGCCTGAAAGTAAGAGTTCCCGATTGACATAATCACACCGAGAGACACTAATATGTACCTGTAGCCTCGTAAGAAACTTGCAGCCAATCAGAAGTCTCAAGTAAATATAGAAATACAGCAAGGGAATAAAAAAAGACATGGTTAGATTAGAAAACAAGTTATGAGGTGGTTAAACAAACAAATAAACAATAACATAGTCACATGAATAAATCAATAGTAACACAACCGAACTTATATAGTTTATGTTTCTTTGAGTTGATTTTTTACAAATGGCATGCAGATCGTGAGTGAGCCAGCCCCTCTGTGGGAGATTCCTGCTGGCTGTGACCCCTCGACCTGTGATGTCATCAAAGGGGGACTGGTCAAGGATCCGGCAGAGAGAGACTCAGCCAGGGAGCTGCTGGAGAAAAGCAGCAGAGCTTTAAGAGCAGGTCGGTGGTGTTTAGAGGTGTGGGAACCTGGATGCTGCTGCTATTAGACTTTTTGAATAGTGTGTGTGTGTGTGTGTGTGTGTGTGTGTGTGTTTGTGTATGTAGTAGGCGGACTTTTTGATCCTGTCCAATTAGCCACACAGATTCTGCCCCGCCCTCAGGGTTCTCCTCCAATGCCATCACGCAATCTTCTCCCCAAACCCCCAGTGATCTCGCCCCCTGTTTCCATAACAACAATCCCTCATCAGGAAGAGCTCTCTGCTCCCAGAATTCAGTGGGTCAGCAGGTGGAGAGAACGAGCAGCCGAGGAGGACGGGACGGATTCTTATGAGGACAGTGATGGAGGGATGGATGGGACAGAAAGATGGACAGAGAGTTACTGGAGACTGAGGCAAGAGCGCACAGTTTCTGAAGATGAGAATGACACTGACGAAGAGCTGAAGGGCTCTTTGGAAGAACGATGGCGAGAGAGGAGGAGTGCAGAGGAAGGAGAGGGCGATGAAGAGATGGAGAGCGATTTGGGGAGTTTGAGAGAGATGGGCAGCGAGGACGAGTGGGAGCCGTTTCACCGCCTGCAGATCCTGTATGGGTCAGAACGACGCCGCGGTGGAGATGAGGGGTCTGAACCGGAGGAAGAGGGTGCACTCTCTACGATGACAAGTAAGTGAACAGATTCCTGAATGGTGATTTTAAAAGCAGTGTTCAGTTCCTTATCCTGCTGCTTGGCCCCCTCTGTCAGGTTTTAAAGGAATACTTTTTGACCTGATTGACAATGGGTGCGCCTTCAGGCGTCTCAGGACGGTGACTAATAAGGCAATGAGGCAACAAGGACCATTCGAGATCGACCAGACTTTAATTTCCAGTCTTCAAAGATGCCTTTAAACTGCCTCTAGTTAAAACCATTATCAGTGTATCCTTATTGCTGTCGATTACCCATACACCACTGAGGCAGGGGGCAAAAAAACTAGACTGAGAAAAGTGAACTCGAATACAACCTTTGTATGCATGAACTCACAGACACCCATGATTGGCTAGTGTCAGCTGTGATTGACAGGAAAGAAAGTGCATGAATCCCTCCCCCCCCTTAAGAGCAGGGCCAAATTTGCTCTGTTGGACTTCTGGTTATGGATGATGGGTATAACTGGGATTCGAACTCACAATCGGGCAAACACTTTATTGTTGCACTACTTAAGAACCTTTCAATCAATTAACTGAAAAAATATGCAGAAACAACGAAAGTCGGGGGTTCAAGCCCCATTATCACCGAGTTGTCACTGCTGTCCTCCTGGTTCATCTAACTGGGTTATCAAAGGCCGGCCATGTCTCTCACTGTCTGTGGTGAGAGGCATGTAAAAGAACCACTGTTGTTGTTCGTAAAGAGTAGGCCATTGGGTTGTGGTCAGCGTGGTGCGTGCCTGAAGGGACGCCGGTCTGTTATAGCAGCAAGGCAGCAAGGAAGAACCCCTCACTTTCGAAAATGGGAAGCTCACTTCTCCAACATAACAAATAAACAATTCATAGACATGACACAAACCACTTTTTGTTTAATAGCTGACCGTTCCAGCAGCATCTTGTGTCACACTCCATGTTGGATTTCCTACTTGAAGCACAGATTTGGTTCCACGCTGACACAATCCGTCCTCACAAATCAGGCTGCGACGATTGAGGGCTATTTAATCTAAAATAATAATCTAGTGCTAAAATGTTCTGTGTCCTTGTTTTGTAGAGGTCGCTGACTCTGTGTTTATTTTTCTGTTAACAGGTTTGAATCCCATTAACTTGTGTGAGCAAAACTCCAGATTAACTCTCACCTGCCACCGCAGCACCTGCACTTCCGACGCCGATCTTGCTGACAAGGTGCACGTCTCGGAGTGTCAGATGTCCTGTGTCTGTTCTTTCTCTCTCTCTCTCTCTCTCTCTCTCTCTCTCTCTCTCTCTCTCTCTCTCGATACATGTCAAAACCTTTGGTTCTTCTTTAAAGGGCTCTGACTGGTCAGATGACTTGAGCTCGGGCGTCTTCTCCTCCTACTATAGCAGCCTTACAGAGGAGCGGAGCTTCAACGTTGATTGGTCCGTCTCTACCAATCAGCCGCCTTCTTGCATCTTTGAAGGTAATCCTGGGATTTTCTCTAGTTTTGTAAACATGACAACATAACGAACTATTTATATCGTGGGCGGTCTCACTCGTCATGCATTCGAATGTGCGGTGAATGTGATCATGTGCGCTTGCATGTAGGTCTCGGTGTGGATATCTGGGTGGAAGATGTGTGCGGGGATACTTTTCGGATTAGAGAAAGACTAAGAGTGAAGCTGGGTCACGTTGCCGTCGGTATCAGTGCACAGGTGAGGGGTTTGTTTGAAAATAAACAAAAACTCAGTGTAAATTGTGGTGTGTTTCTTCATCCGACACCGAATCAGCCAACAGATCTTGTGTTTTTAAAGATCTCCATGAGGGCGTTCAGTTTAGCTACACTGGATGGGAAGCTCGTCTCCCCGGACACCGAGGTTCTGGAGCCGCGTATGTGGCTGCTGTGTGTCCCTGCTCCAGACAACAGCTCCAACTGGACCTGGAGGATCCGTGAGGGCAAAATGGAGACGCAAGAGGTTGACGATGTGCAATCAGATGCCTGCTCAACTCTCACAGCCTGAGCATCATGGACACTACATTCCCTTAAATTGCCTTATGAATGTGCTTTCTTTGTTTCCTGAAATACAAATATCACATAATTATTTGAATAATTGACATACTTTTAAACATTTCTTACTTTTTTGTGTCTTATAAACATATCACTGCTGTCCATAGTTTAAATGAGTGGGTTTATTTGGAGCGCCCTCTGGTGCATGTGAGGTAAATTGCAGTTCCAATGACATGTCTGTTACTCTGCTTTTTATGAAAACTTTATTATTGCCAAGGGTGGAGCATGTTTTTCTTTTTTTCTGGGCGAGAAATATGAACAAATGTACAGAATCCTGTAATTAAAACAATCTCCAGATTCATTTCTGGATTATATTTTACCTCATCTGATAGATTATACTTCATCTTTAGTTTGTTCGATGCAGGCTCTGTGAACATGCTACAGGAGTCATCATCCATCTTGTTAATCAGTATTGAGGAGGCTGGAGTTGCTCAGGTAGTTTTAAAACACTTTGCTGTGACCAGCAGGTGTTCACGGCACGGGTTCGGGTCTCATTGACCGCTGATCTGGATTTTATATCCATAAGACACCTTGTACACTATTTATAATAGCTTTTTAAGTGATTAACCCAATAGAAAACTCAATGACTAAAAGAACCTTTTCGTTCTAGGTTTATAAGGCATTCCAGTAAGGCCTGCTGTTTCTACAGAGAATCATTCACAGCTCATCTGTAAGATGGTTCAGCAAGAAATAGACCAGAACGACACCAACCTGAGCCTCCACCCTTCCATTAATAAGTAACATTGAAAGGTGCACTCATGCGATACCGATCATGATCTCGATTTACCCCGATCATATTCCGGTGTAATGTCAGAGGTAATCGGAGAACATTGGTACCCATCAGAGGACAGTGTAGAATTTCGGAGATAACTTTGCGGAAGAGTCATTTGAAAATTTTTGTGATTTATTTATTTATTTATTTATTTATTTTGTGTATGTGTTCGGAGACCACTGGTACATATCGGAACAAAATCGGCTGAAACTCAGGAATAACATCAGAACATGATCGGCTCAAATTGGGATGGTGATCGGTATCGCGTGAGCGCACCTTTAGCTTTAACTTTCTTTTCCAAATGGGTGCTTTTCATGTATTGATTAGGATCAGCTCTAGATCGAGAGGTCGTTAGTTCGAATCCTGTTAGACCGTGCTAAGACCCCTGGGCAAGGTCTCAACCACAAGTGTCTACCCAGCAATATAAATGGCTACCAGCACATACTGGGAAACTAACCTGCGAACTATCTAACTAGCGTCCCATCCCAGAGAACCTGAACTTCATGCTGCGGTAACTGGGATACGCTCTGACCTGATGAACCAGTAGGCTCAGGTGTAAAAAGCCCAACAGGCTTCACCTTTACCTTTTCCTAATAACTCACACTGTTCATGATATTGCGTTTGCTGTGCCGGGTCTGTCATAACCCGGGACTTTGGCTCCTTTGGACTTTCAGCAGTTGCTCAGCTAATTTTGAACTGCATTTCTCACTAATGAGACTTTAGACATTGTTGGGAAATGGGAAGAGAAAAAGCTCTTGTTTTTTTTTTTTTTTTTGGGGGGGGGGGGGGGGGTGTGGCGGG
>JAQMYF010000001.1:69667626-69684103 GCA_030014195.1 Neosilurus mollespiculum
AATGAGTCACAGTGACCAAAAATTCAAAATTGAGTTAGCCATACCATTTAAAAGAGGAGACTCTAAGCTTTAAACTGGTATGGCTAACTCAATTTTGAATTTTTGGTCACTGTGACTCATTTTGCCAGACTGGGTCACAAATCACAATCACTAATAAAATAAATCTCACAGAGTTCAACAGATACACATTCAGTGTGATTCAGAATCGAGTTTTTCCTTTAACAAGGGTGAGATCTGAATACACATTACCAGTATTAACACTTATTTAAGGTGTGTCGACACTTGTGGCAACAAATAGGAAAGATGACTTCCTGCTTTGTACCTATTGGAGCGTAGCTGGTGGGGGCGGTGTAAAAACCCATCGTTCATTAACACGATTGGTCGAGCCAGTGAAAGTGGGCGAGGTTTGTCAAGCTGGTGTCGGTGAGGTGTACATGACGCCATTTTGACGTGACAGCAGTGCAACTCGCGGTGACGGATAAGTCTCCAGAAGCCTCGTTTACGAGTTTAATTTACTCAGAAAGAACTTTCGTTTATAACAACCTCTGCGTAAGTTTACCGATATTATAATTCTGTTGTTCCTGTCTTTTTAGTGTGTCGGAAGACGTTAATTTAGTGTGACACAGTCAGATAGATAAGTTAGGTCTTATTTTTCCTCCTCACACCCACATTGCGACAGATACTACCTCCTGTTCAATCATTGGCTAAAACAGCTACAATAACGAACAGCCGGCCAATGATTTAATCAGTGCTCCTTGCTTGGAAAAAAATATGAACCAATCCGAGGACAGGAGGCGGGATCTGTCAGTATACGGGTGGGTAAAAAAATAGCTTACGTAGCTAACAGCTGAGTTGCCTGTCAGGTAGCATACCAGCAGACTACGCGAATTAACAGTTTACTTTCTGGGGAAAACAAATCTTAATTTATTTTATTAAGTAATAATGGCGTTAATATTCCTGACAGTTCGCGTGCTAGCCGGCTGAATAGTCGGTAATATAAATGAGCTAGCAGGTTAGCTTAAAGGAACTCGGGTTTGTCAGTTTTTCCCGTGTTTATCTTAATGTTGTTGTTACTGGCCTTTCAGCTTTGTAAATCCAAAAGAAAGTCATACAAATAATGTATTTGTTGTATTGTTCTGTGTTAATTTATTAAAATGGTAAGCACTGTTGGTATGAATGACAATAGACCTGGGTAAGACCCGCCTGCTCTGACACGAACAGGTCGATTGATTGACATGGTAGATGACCAATTAGAGATCTGTTCCCTAAGGCTGTTGGATCATCACTATAACTATTGAGTAAATGGTGTTAACCTTTAGATCTGGGATTGTTTAACTTTGCTTAAAATTAATATTTTTGACCAAATGTCGAAATGTCAATCCCTGATATCTTGGATCAGTTGGCCTTGTGTTGTTGTTGTTTTGTCATGTGTGTAATGAAGTGATCTGCTTGTGTTTGTTGTGGACGGATCACAATCGTGTACTGATGACCTTTTTTTTTTCCCGATTAGCTTTTAGAGGAGAGGATGGGAAACATCTTCGCGAATCTGTTTAGAGGCCTGTTTGGGAAGAAGGAGATGAGGATACTGATGGTGGGCCTGGACGCCGCCGGCAAAACCACCATTCTGTACAAACTCAAGCTGGGCGAGATCGTGACCACCATCCCCACGATCGGTACGCAAACTCGCCCTCATATTCTTTCTTTGTCTTGTTTGAGGGTGTGTCCAGAGCTGGAATGTAAAACAAAGTGTGTGTGAAGAGAAGGAGGCAGGTGCGCTTGTGCACACACACACACACACACACACACACACATTTCATCTAGAGGATGAATTTGAATACTCGGTGTAAACACTGGGTGAAAACCTGCTCTCTGACTGTTACTGCGTACTATGCTGCCATCTTCCGTCTCATCTGACCTTCATGTTTGTAGCCTTAGCACTAGCGTCAGTTTAGGACAGCTTGTTCACAAAAATTATTTTAGGCTTATTATATAGTAGGGAACTGTGACCGTTACTCTATTACTTTGAAGTCTGTTTCATTTTTTATAATGGCCCATGATGGAGTATTTTCATTACTTACACACAGCAATTTACTAAAGCACTGACACTGAAGACTCCTTCCATAAATGTAAGGTGGACCCCAGTGAACAGAAAGCGTCACCATGGCGACAGTTCCACACATAGTGTTTGTGTTTTGAATGGATGGTGTGCAGGTTTTAACGTGGAGACGGTGGAGTATAAGAACATCAGTTTCACAGTGTGGGACGTGGGCGGGCAGGACAAAATCAGACCGCTGTGGAGACACTACTTTCAGAATACACAAGGTAACACACACACACACACACACACACCTTTACTTACTTTATAATACTTGCCCAGGAGCTACATTTCCTTATAATTTAACTTTTAATCTATATTCCACACTTTCTGTCTCTATATATCTCTCTTTCTCTATATATCTCTGTTTCTCCCCCCCTCCCCCTTTCTCTCCCTTTCCCCTTCTGTCTCCCTCTCTCTCTCTCTCCCTCTCCCTCCCACTTGCCCACCCTTCTTTCTCCCCGTCTCTATCCATATCCCTCTCTCACTCCCTTGCTCCCGCCTTTCTCTCTCCCTCTCTCTTTGTCCCCCCTCTGTGTCTACACTCATCTCTCTCTCCCCCTCGGTCTGTCTGTTTCTCTCTCATGCTCCCCCGTCTGTACCCATCTGCCTCTCTCTTTCTCTCTATCTCTCTGTCTGTCCTTCCTTTGTCTATCCATCTCTCTCTCTTTCTCTGCCTGTCCTTCCTCTCTCTCTCTTTCTCTCTCTCACACTCCCTCTCAGGGCTGATATTTGTAGTGGACAGTAATGATAGAGAGCGTGTGAATGAAGCGAGGGAGGAACTGACAAGGATGTTGGCAGAAGATGAGCTACGCGATGCTGTCCTCCTCATCCTCGCAAACAAACAGGTGATTATTATCATTATTATTTTATTTTATTATAAAAAGTGTCATTTCTTTCCTTTTGATTGTAAAACTGTTTAATTGGAGGGAAGAGCCTCCTGTGGTTGGTTCCTTTACCGGAGGATCCTGACCCTTTATTCCACGTGCGCAGTGTTGGGAGGAATAATGTCATTCGTGGACCGTCTGATTGCTGTTTTCTAGGACCTGCCGAATGCGATGAATGCGGCTGAGATCACAGACAAGCTGGGGCTCCATTCACTACGAAACCGCAACTGGTACATCCAGGCGACGTGCGCTACACATGGGGACGGTCTCTATGAGGGCCTCGACTGGCTCTCCAACCAGCTCAAGAACCAAAAATGAACCATTCCACCAACCCTCAGATCTCTGTGTGTGTGTGTGTGTGTAAGAGAGAGAGAGAGAGAGAGATTTTGGCTGTGCTTAAACCTTTTGACTGGTGTCAGTATAGTTTTTATCCCCACAGAAGTGTGTGGGTGGGGAGTGGGCGGGTGTGTGGGTGGGGTGTAGGTGGACGTGTGTGTGTGTGTGTGTGTGTGTGTGTGCGCGTGTGCGTGCTAAGTTATTTTTCCAACTCCGGTGTGTTTGTGTATTGGAAATGATCACGTCATTCAGCACAGACTTCAGTGCTTCTCAAAATCTTACATAAGGGTTTAGGCTGTGTGTGTGTGTGTGTGTGTGTGTGTGTGTGTGTGTGTGTAAGGGTTTACCTACTGTGTATGAGATAAAAGAATGTGTCTCTGCTTGGACCAGAAATATACATATTCCATACATCCCCTGCGTTCACTCTAGCAAGCGACACGCGGTGATCCCTAACCCGCGCGTACGAGACGCGGAGCTGTAACACTTCATCGCACCGAAAGATCCTGACCCGTGTGCCTGCGTTTCCTCAGTTCCACACTCGCAGCGTTCCTTCCTGCCTGCATAACTTCATGATAGAGCTAGCTTGCTTTGCTAGTTTGCTAAGAAGCGTAGCTCGGACAAAAAACATGGATTAGCGCTTGTGTTCGTTTTTTTTTTTTTATTAATAATGAGTTTATATTGTTTTTGTTTGTAATTTAAAAGAAAAAAGCTGCTGGTGCCACACCTACAAGCATTATCAGTCGCGGTTGTGATAGAAACGCCACACAACTACATGTTGCTAGCTAGCATGAGCGCAGGGTTAGAGACAGAGACGGACATAGAGTCATTCTCTAAACAAAATGGTTGAGGGTTTTTTTTTTTTTTTTTTTTGTCCATAATTGTTACATGACAGCTTGCACACGTATTGTTTACCACTAGTGAAGCCACTTTTATTGGCTGGGTCGAGCTCTTGTTGGATTTGATTATTATTTATCTCATGAAGGTCGTTTGATGAAGTAAGTTCAGCCGTGGATTTAAAAACAAACCAAAAAAATTGCTCTCAGAAGGAAAAAAAATTAACGCAAGAAATCATGCGGATTTAGGAGTCTCGGCTGTCCACGTCTTAAATAAGTTTATCTACGGCTCAGACAGAGGACGGATCCTGGCGTGCCTTTCATACACCTCTCCTTTAAAAAAATACTACTTTCATACTTTTTTTTCCGTTCTCAAATGTCGAAGAGGAAGGTTTTTTTCTTTTTTTTAACGAGCGTTTTTGCGCTACGATATCGCTCTGAACACGGCCTCGCTGGAAAAAAGTTTCACAATCGAATGTTTGTCTTGTTAGCTTTGCGTCTGTACATGATCGCTAACAGCTAAGCTTGTGACTTAGCGTGTTAGGTGGCATCTAAGTGACTTGAAAGACATGTATCGAAGAAATGTTCCACAGCAAGGTTTAATTTCCGCATTAGTGAGACTAGTTATAGGTTCGATCCACTAATCATGTGACCATTGTGTGTTTTAAAAGCGGTATGGGAGCACAGGATCGTGTGATTGGTTCAATGCAGTCACTTCAGCAATAGTGTTAGAGCCATGTCAGAGATGGGCCGGGTGTTTTTTCTGTTCTACGTATGTTATGTATGCACTTTTATTAGGGTTGAGCAATATATGAAAAAAAAGATCGCGATAAGACCATCTGTATCGTCATCGTCTGCTAGCTATATATCGTTAGCAGGAATGTGTTTATGGGCGGTGTCCATGATGATGATGATGATGAGCCTGAACAAGCCCCCTGCGCCCCCTGTCTGCGAAGATGAAAAAGTCAGGAAAATATGGCAATATTATTTTTGTGTCACATCACTCAGCCCTAACTTTTTATTCTATTGAAATGGTACTGAAGAAAATTCAGGACTGGTGCGTGTGTGCTGCGGAGCAGGAGCGGCATTGTAACCTGTATCAGGTTGGGAAGATCCTTTTCGATTCTCGATTGCATTCCCTTACATCATTTGAAGATCTTTTTGTTAACCCCCTCCCACCTCTCCTCTGATTCGTCAGTTCGGCTTTCAGTCCTGAGCGTCGAATCGAGACGAGGGGAAGAGCGGGTTCTTGACTGTACACTACCTTTCAAGCAAGCACAAGTCACTGTACATTCCTACTGTCTTCCCTCTCCATTGTACTTTTTGGACTTGATTTAAATAAAAAATAATCATGAAAAACCCTTCAGTCCTCTCGTATTTCTGTGATTTAAATTTTTAATGGTTTAAAATTCAGCAAGAACGCAGTTTCCCTTGCCCGGACGCGGGTTATCGGGGTCCCGCCCTGGAGCCAGGCCTGGGGGAGGGGCCCAAAGGTGAGCACCTGGTGGTCGGGCTTCTGCCCATGGAGCCTGGCTGGGCCCAGCCTGAAGAGGAGCCCTGGTTCCGCCCTCCCATGGACCCACCATGTTGTGAGCTGTGTGGCAGCCGAAGGCGTGGTTTAAAAATCACTTCAGAACCAAAATATTTATCGTTAGCTGCGTGGATTCCGTCTTGTAATGCAGTGCTGCTGGGGTCTGGGTTCTGATTGGTCAGAAGGTGTTTACAATGGTGTGTCGTTGTTATAGCAACAGCTTGTTCAGTGGACAGTAAATTAAACGGTTTCCTGCACGAAGACGTGATTTGATCAGGAGCTTCATGGTAACGTATGTTACAACGATTACTACAGAGACTTGTGACAGCATTACATTTGATTGATTGATTGAGAGTTTATCTTAATATGTTGGGATACAGGTGGTAAATTTTGCTGCATTAAGCACGCCCATATGAACATACACACACACACACACACACCTGACCTGTCCAGAAGTTCATAAATGTTTATAATGTTTATGCAAGACCTGACTTCTCTGCTCTCAGAACATCCAGTGATTTTCAACAGTCGTGTAATTCTTATCAGTCACCTCTGATAACATTGAAAAAAAGCATCTCACATTAAATCACACACACACACAGCGAGCTCAAAGGTTACTGCTGATAAAACACTATCACTAGTGTGTCGTCAAGACTGTTTACCTTCATCAGTGTGACTGAAGGATATTTTACTGAACATTAAAACAGCTGCTGCAACTGCACCTCATCTCAGATCGATATACGTATCATATATACATATATACATATAACTCTGAAACCATGAGGGTTTAACTGGTGACAGCAAAAGCATTCATCCTTTCACACTTTTATTCCTTTGGGAGAATTGCAAAAGTAAATGAATTAATTCTGTGTGTTTACCGTGAGAGATTTTTTTCATGTTATTATCTGATTGCAGTAACGTGTGCTCGTGTGAGTGCAATCATACAGCCAAAGAAGAAAGTATGACCTCAAATCATTCATTCATTCATTTTCTAAGAAGCTTAATCCTGATTAGGGTCGCGGGGAGGCTGGTGCCCATTGTCAGGCCGTTGCAGGGCCAACACACAGACAACCATTCACACTGACACTCACACCTAGGGGCGATTTGGACCAGTCAGTTAGCCTACTGTGCATGCTATTGGACTGTGGGAGGAAACCGGAGTACCCGGAGGAAGCAAACTCCACACAGAAACGCCCCGAGGCCAGGAATCGAAGCCAGGACCCTCTTGCTGTGAGGCGGACGTGCTAACTACCGTGTCACCATGCCACCCAGAAAATCATGTGAATATAAATTCATTCTTTTTTTAAATGGTGAGATTAAAGGGATCATTAAAATGTATGAAAATTAAAAAAAAAAAAAAAAAAGGTAATAAAGAAAGAAAATTAATTACTCTTTAAAATCATGGAGAAAAAAAAAGTATGCAAATAAATAAATAAATAACATTTATAAAATTAATGTATTGTGAAAGAGAGCATGAGAAAAATAAAAGAATCATAACAATTATTGGAAAACTAAACAAACAAACAAAATGAATCCCTGAAAATAAATTAATGAACCATAAAAGAATTACAGAGAAATAAATATCCTGTGGGTCTCATGCATTAAATAAGAAAAGAACAAGTGTGTATTTGTCTCATAAATATTACAGCGTAAAACCCGACGTGTTAGGAAGGTCCAGCTTGGGGTCAGGGTGCAGGGTCATCCGTGATACGGAAGGGCCTTCCTCAGGGGCCCAATATTTGGTATGGTTCTAATAACCTGCTTCTATACGCACACGTGAGGATTTACAAAGATATTTTTCATAAGTAAATCACATGACAGTTAAAACCAGCTAAATCATGGTTTTCTTCGTGATGATGATGATGATGATGTCGAGAGGGGAATTAAACCCAGTTATATTCGTATAACACTGTAACGTCACACAGTAGACCTGTCGGAGTTATAATCACGTCATGTCTGTTCTGTGTGTAAAAAAAAATAAATAAACGGAATCCCGTCCAAGCATGTGTGTACAGTTGACGTGACGTCCGTCATGCTTTTGTAGGTGAAAGGACAACAGATGGCTGTTAGAATGAAGTAAATAAAGGACTGTGGAATAGAGTAAAACATGTTTTTCAGGTCAGGTGAAGGCCGCACCGCCACATCATACCAAACATTTCTATTTCAGAAAACAAGGAGCCGGAACTGTAGTATACTATTGCTTCTTTTTCTTCTTGTTTTTTTTAATCTGGTGAGTCATTAAATCATTAATAAAGGCATTAAAGATTGTTTAATTGTGTTGTGTAAACATTTCTATAACAACAACTTAATTATTAGAGATTGTGTGGCACGCACTTCACATCATCAAATAATTAAATTATTATTATTATTATTATTTATAAAAAAATTTTTTCATTGATAATCAAAGTTTCTGTGGAGAACGTTTATTTAACGTTCCTTCATGGAAGGAGTCTCCAGTTCGAGTACGTGTTGAAGAGAACGTGTTGTCGTGGTTTTGTCGTATAGCTTTTTTGCTTTTGTGGCACGACAAGATGTCAGCCGAGACGCCAGGGATACTGTTTTTCCCCTCTCGACTTAAATTAGCATGTAAATAAGCACAGCAGGACGAACCGGTTGGCTTGGATTCGGCTTGCTTTGTTCGATTGTTAAAATATATTACAGTAAATTATTCTAGACACCGTAGCCTAGCTACTTGTATTGGATATTATGTTATGAGTGATTGGAAAGGGTTAAAAATAAATCCCTTAACTTGTAATAATGTTGTCATTGTAAATTTACAGAAGTCCAGGTTAAACAAAAGTTGGTTAAACAAAACTTCTTAAGTGCTTAGTATGTCCACCATCTTGCGATCCTGTCCTTAAAGTCAGAAGAATATTATGGCGAAACAAAGCTGGGAGCTTGTAATCGCAGCTCTTGCTCAGTTTGTCTACCATTTTCTTTAACTGTATGATTTTTTAGGTTTTATAAACAGGGTGTCACGTGAGCTCGATAAAATGGTGGACACATTGACCATGCTCTTTAAAGAGAGATGTCTAGTATAAACAAAATGGCGGACATGTTGGGCTCTGTTAAAATATCTTGTATGCGGTAGGAACGCAGTTGGAACCCATAAGGACGTGGAGTGGTCTCCATGGAAGCGGAGGACATGGTCCAACTTTGGACATGTTAAAAAAACATACTGAGGTTGAATCATGATGCATTAACAACATAATAAGGACATAATAGTGATGTAGGTTGCCGCAGTATTTATAAGGACCAGAAGGATGTATTTTGATTTTTTACATTTTTTTTTTTTTGCTATACTGTATTAATCCCGCAAGGAGAAATTATTGTCTCTGCATTTAATTCATCCAAAATGAGCACGCACACACACACACACACACACACACACTGGGAGCAGTGGGCTGCCACACACACTGGGGGCTCCCGGAGAGCAGTTGGGGGTTCGGTGACTTGCTCAAGGGCGCTTCAGCCATGAAGGTGGAGGAAGGGAAGGTGCAGCTCACTTCCCACCACCACACATTTTTCCTGCATACACAATTTGTCCTGGCCATTGCTCGGCTCATACGCACGCCAGCTTTCTGAACTTTTGCACAGGCACTCCCTATGACCTGAACCTGTGCGTGGGGTAGCTAAATTGCATATATGACCTTTGACCTTGGCACAGCGACCTTGAACATATACAGTTTGTCCGGGCCATTGCTCGGCTCATACGCACGATAGCTTTCTGAACATTGGCACAGGCACTCCCTATGACCTAAACCTGTGTGGCGTAGCTAATAAAATGTCGACTGTCCGTAGCTGTCCGTACGGGGGGGGGGGTGGCTTCCGTCCTCCGTGCGCTTGAGGCGTCCTGGCCTGGCTGACGGGTTACAGTGTCCAACTGAATTTTATTTGTCAGCAGTTGTCTTTTCCCAGCAACGGATACAGATAAAACAGATCAAACCCACAAGTCATAAAGAAAGAAATCTTGGAAGAAAAAAAAAGGAAAGACAGAGTTGGCGGTCACGTGACAGGCTGAACGGCTCCACCTCCAGGAAGTGCAGCATGGCGCTTGCGTCAGCCGGCTCTCTGCAGCCTGTCTGTCCCTGGACCAGGAAGGACTTCATTCTGAGAGCTAGAATAAACGTGGAGCACGTGACTCACATGAAAGCGTTTCAGGACAGGATGCGTTGAACGAACCGGAGGAAGGAGTGAGATGCACGAGAGAGAGAGAGAGAGAGAGAGAGAGAGAGAGAGGACGTGGCTAAGTGCATCAGTTCCAACCTGGTTCTTCTGTCCTGGAAATCTGCGGGTGTGATTACAGGAGGTGTCCAGAGTGCAAAGGTTCTCTACCCGATTGGACTTGTGTCTCTCTCTCTCCCCACACACACACACACACACACACACACACACACACACACTGATATATGAGACAGGATCTTCAGCTCGAGCTTTAAACTCCTTCCTCGGGAACTTGTTCCTCTGCTGTGAACTCGGAACACTCCGATCATGTCGTGTCTGCTGCTGGGGAGCCTGAAGAGGTGAGACAGAACTCCCAAAATGCACCGTTTCTGTCCTTTCCTTTCATCTTTCACTCCCTGGACATGATTTCATCTGATTGTTAATAACAGTGTTATTATATATTTATAATACTGTGTAATAACACGCTCAGATCATGGAAGTCATGCAGCTTCTCTGAACTAAGAACATGTCAGGTTTTATTCTAATTAATATCCTAAACTGGGTTTTTAAAATGTATTTATTTATTTATTTATTCGTGTTTTTTTTTACCATAAAATGCCTTATTTTGTAATATAAAAATGTCTTATTCATTCATTCATTTATTTTCTGAACCACTTATTCCAACTTAGGGTCGCGGGGAGGCTGGCGCCCATCTCAGCCGACTCTGGGCGAGGGCAGAGTACACCCTGGACAGCTTGCCAGGCCATCGCAGAAAAATGACTTATATTAATATTAATTATTATTATTTTTATTATTATTATTATTATTATTATTAGCTACACTATAATAAACGCATAACTTTTAAAACTGATTTACACAATCAACTTTGTGACTTTGCACGTCTGCTTCTCAGTAGGAAGGTTCTGGGTTCAAGTCCCAGGTTCTGCGAGGGTGTTTCTCTATGGAGTTTGATTTTCAAAATAACAGCTGCTTCAGGTTTTTTCTTTGTGAGGTTCCTTACCTTTAATTAATCAAATCATTTATTTTTAATATCAATACCAATCATTATACAAAAAAACTTGGGGCCATGACTATTATTATTTTTTTATTTTTTGTTTCCTGTGAACACTTTTTTAAAACTAATTAATTTATTTCAATGCAATTTGCATTGATTCACAAAATCAGACCAGTCTGACCCTGTATTTGTTTAAAAAAATGCTTTTCAATGACACTTCAGTCTTTGCAAGTGTGTGTGTGTGTGTGTGTGTTGGGAAGTGGGGAATTACCTTGGAACATTCCCCACCAGGAATTCTGGGCCTCACTGAGTAATACAGTGCTACCTCATCCCCCCAAAAACAATTGTTAAAATTGCCCTTGAAGGAGACTCTGGACCAATCACAGGGCTGCGTTTTGTACTGCCCGTGTAGTGTCAGAGCTCTTGCTGAGGTGATGTTAGTGAGTGCTGAGTGGTTACACACCCTGGGTGAGAGTGAGAGAGGGAAGAAGGAACGTGAATGTCCTCGAGGTGATGGTGGACTTGTCTTTGGAAAACACTGTGTAAACATCATGATCATCACCATTGCAGTGAGCAAACACAATGATCACACACACACACACACACACACCATCCCGGATATTATACTCAACTGCACAGTTTGATTCATGAATCAAATAAGAATGATTCAGTGATTCATTTTGTTCTTCCAGCTGGGACATTGATCAGTTTTGACACATTGTGTATTTTGCTTAATCCTATTTTGTGTGTGTGTGTGTGTGTGTGTGTATACCCCTCAGCTAGTCTTTGCTCTGTACATACACAGTGAGCTACAGGAGAAAATAATCCATTACACATTAACTTAAAGTGAATATGTGGGTTTTTTTGTTGCTAAACTCCTTCCTGTGTGTCAAAGCAACTCCATATGGTGTGTGTGTGTGTGTGTGTGCATATTTGGGGGGTGTGATTAAGGGACATTCAGCCAATGGATACAGCGGTGGAGTGGGTGTCAATGCAGTTTGCCTTCCGTGATTGGTCTGTTCTGATGGAGCAAAGCTCAGAAGCTATCAGTGAGTCGGGGAGAGAGAGAGAGAGAGAGAGAGAGAGAACAGTGTGATATCAGTAATGATGTCCACTCCCAGTGAACAGTGAAGTTCAGAAAAATGAAGTAATGTTCGTCACCAGGGTTAAAGGAGAAATATAGCTTTTCCTTCGGTGGCCAAAAAGCTCTATTAGTCTCACCTGACCAAATAACCTTGTTCCATATGTTTGGAGATTCTCCCCGTGGAGCTCTCCAGCTCCTTCAGGGTTACCTTTGGTCTCTTCTTTGCTTCTCTTGATGAATGCTCTCCTTGCCGGCTCTGTGAGTTTTGGTGAATGGCCCTCTTTCTTACTGATTTGTCGTTGTTCCAGTTTTGTGATGATGGATTTAATGGTGTGCCGTGGGTTTTCACAACCCTGATTTTTACTTTTCCCCTACTTTGTCCTTGACCTTTTTGGAGAGCATCCTGATCTTCATGGTAACTCTTGATTAGTGGTGTTGCAGACTCTGAGGCCTTTCAGAACTGGTGTATGCATACTAAGATCATGGGACACTTAGACTGCACACTGGTCGACATTTTTTTAAACAAATTATGTGACTTCTATTTGGTATTTGGTAGCACCAGATCTTATTTAAGGTCTTTTTAGCGAACGGAATAAATACATATGTGCGCACCACTATCAAATTCAGTTTTAATTTAAGGTTGTAAGAATATACAATAGGAAAAATGCCATGGGGTGAATTTTTTTTAGCAAGCCACAGTATTTACTACAGTGAAAAGAAAAAGAAATCAAGGTTAGTTGAGCCCGGTGCATAATGACGCTGCCTGCTCCATGTGACCGTGACAAACTGTGAGTGTCCGTCATTTTGATTCAAACATTATCCACTCAGAATAATGTTTTTTAATCACCAGATCATGGACCAATCAAATCGCATCGTTCCTGTTTAGTGTCAGTTCTGGCATTCTTTCTTTCTCATGTTCTAAATGATTGATTCTTTTTTGTTCTTTTTCTTTTCTTACATTTTTTTCTTCATCTATCATCCCTGTGAGTCTATCTATCTATCTATCTATCTGCTATCTATCTATCTATCTATCTATCTATCTATCTATCTATTTGTACACAGTATTAATTTTGCCAGTCTTCTCTCTGTCTCCCCCCCTGTCTGTCTCTCACTCTTTCTTTCTCTCTTTCCTCCTTTTCTGCTGTATCAGCCTTTCCCATGAGACGCGACTGGACGTGCACGGTGTACGTTTGAACAGCAATTGAGCAACTTGACTGTCTAAATATTTCTAGGTGTTGGGTAAGAAATGTTCTTGGCTCTGAGCCAAGAAATGTCTGAAGCTTTTCACGCATGTGTGTGTGTGTGTGTGTGTGTGTGTGATTGCATCAGAAACCATAGCTTTACTCTTCCATGAATGTATTGGTGTGTTGATATTTCATCGGTGGCATGGTTTCCTGTCAGTCCTTCCCCTTGTTCCTGAATCATCTTGAAACATTTTTTGTGTTTGTATCCGAAGGTGGGATGTTTTGGGTGCTGCAGTCGGGGTCCGCTCGCTGGCCTCCGTCCCCTCTCTGCCCAAAGCCGTGGCCGAGTTCGTCTCCGAAGCTGTCGCTGAATGCAAACCTGCTAAAGTGCATGTGGTGACCGGCACGCCTCAGGAGACAGCCAGCATTCTGGCTGGTTTGGAAAAGGAAGGCATGGTTAAAAAACTGCCCAAGTATGAAAACTGGTGAGTGATGCGACCTTGGTTACTTTATAACGTGTCTAAGTTCCGATCTTGAGTCAACGGAATTAGACATGAGGCAGCAAATCTGTTCTGCGGCTCATCCCAACTCCTCAGCACATACACTTCAACTAATTTGTTTTGTTCAGTTTTGTTATTTCTCTGTTTTTGTCTGGTTTGTTGTTGTTGTGTCTATTTTGTCTATGTTCCATTGTTGTTTTGTTTGTTTTGTTGTATTGTCTATGCAGTATTTAATTATTGGTTAATGGATGTTTACATGTATTTTTGTAGAGACCTACAGAATATAGTTGTAACTACTCATGAACAGTATGTAGGTCTGTACCTATGGACTTTTGGACTAGGGTGCTGGGCTCTTGATCACAATGTTGTCAGCTTGAATCCCTGTTAGACCTTCACAGTGCTAAGAACCCTGGGCAAAGTCTTAACCACAAGTGTGCCTCTGTCCATCAAGCAGTATAAATGGGTACCAGTAAAAATACTGGAAAGGTAACCTGTGATGGACTAGCGTCCCGTCCAGGAGGACTTGAACTCCTAGTCGCTTCATGCTACAGAAACCGGGATAAGCTAGAAACGAGTGGTTCATCGACAAGGTGCATGACTATCAACCTGGAGATCGCAAGTTTCAATGAAGCCGCAGCAATTTGTGACTGGGAGCTAATTGGCCGAGCTCTCGGGGGGGAGGGATGGCATACGCTCACTTCCCTGTCACTCACAGCGATCACCAGCCAATCTTGGGCGTCTGTGAGCTCATTCGTACGAGGGGGCGGATAGCGCTTTCATTCCGAGTGTGTTAAGCCGCCCCCAAATACGCATGCGCAGCAGTTGGTGACGAGGCGGGTGGCAGAATTGCATGTCACAGAGGGGGCATATGCATGCTTACACCCCTCCCTGGTTGGTGGTGCTTGTGTGATAGGAAAGGTCGTACTTGATAGGTGGGAATTGGATACGACTAAAATTGGGGTGGGGGAGGGACTACCTTTAGTTACTACTCATGGGGAGAAGTTGAAGTAGGTGTCGCTAAGCTTCTCTACGAAACCACACAGGAGATTTTAAGAACTGAAACGGGTTTTAGGCAGGTGCGAAACCTGGCTATGAATACACACAACTTTCCTGTATGAATATTTATGTAATTTTGTTTTTGTTTTACTGATAAATTCAGAAATGTTAGTTTGTTTTTGTCAGCACTACAAATGTGTTCCTTATGACAGAAATGCATCGTCGTTATTACTGATGATGAGTTTAACCCTGATTTCTAACGCTGCAGCTGGCTGGCTCGTACCGACCCAAAAGACGTGGCTCGTGTGGAAAGTAAGACGGTGATAGTCACTAAGCAGCAGAGGGACACAATTCCCATTCCCAGCAACGGCGTGAAGAGCCAGCTCGGCAGCTGGATGAGCGAGAACGACTTCCAGAAAGCCAGAGAGGACCGGTTTCCTGGCAGCATGACAGGTATGCCTGCTCAACTCCTTGAGGGTTTTTTGTATTATGGTGGCCATTTTGTTTTTATTCCTGTATTACTTTAACACCAAGAATCTGAAGAATTGCCATTTGCATGTACTTTAGTGTTTAGTAATAATAGATTTGTTGTGTACAGGTGCACACATTAGGAAAGAAAATGATCAAGGACTGGATTTCACTACAGATTAGCCTGACTCCGATAACTTTTCTTTTCTTGCCTTGCCCTAGGTCGGACGATGTACGTGATCCCGTTCAGCATGGGCCCAGTCAACTCCTCTTTAGCCAAGTTTGGTGTTCAGGTGACAGATTCTCCGTACGTGGTGGCCAGCATGGGAGTAATGACTCGCATGGGCACGTCTGTCCTGGACAAACTCGCAGAGGGTGCAGAGTTCGTTCGCTGCCAGCACTCGTTAGGTCGACCCCTACCACTTAAAGGTACTGAGCATCTGTAACAGTCCAGGAGTCAGGGACAAGCCCTGCAGTGCTCTGTTTACAAACTAATCTATAAATGGATTTCAGTCCATAAATACAAAATATATAACGATCCTGACATTTTCTGTCTAAAAATTATGGGGGGATTTTAAAAACCTCGGTGCTGACATGGGACTTCTGGGGTCTTTGACATTTTTGGCCAAGTCGTGGAATATTAGGGAGTTTGACTTCGACTAAGAACCCTGATTTGCTTCTGTTAGCAGTTTCACTTCCTATAGATGAACTTTGACCTGTGAATTCACGAGCCCTTGTATTCTGAGGGAGTAGAAATCCAGACAGCGGGTGCTCCTGTCTGTTCTGTCTGACCTTCTTGTTTTTTCCACTGTTCCCCAGCTCCATTGATAAATCAGTGGCCTTGTAATCCAGAGAAAGTGCTGATCTCGCATCTCCCGGATAGCAGGCAGATCCTGTCTTTTGGAAGTGGTTACGGTGGGAATTCTCTCCTGGGAAAGAAGTGTTTCGCGCTGCGTATTGCCTCTCGCATTGCCAAAGATGAAGGCTGGCTAGCTGAACATATGCTAGTGAGTCACTTGGGCAAATGCTCTTGCTTCCTCTTTTTGCTTGTTTGTTTGTTTGTTGTTTTTTGAGTAAGAGAGAATAATTTTATTAATATTTAATAAATATATATTTTTGAACTGGATAATTTTATATTAATTTAAACTTTTGCTACCAGATTGATCTGTGTTTATACTCCGTTGTGTTCCTGAAATGGAAAATTTTGTAAAAAAAAAAGTTTTTAAAACGGAATGGAATAGGTTAGGGGTAGGAGATTAGGGAGTTGGGGGTTAAGGATTAGGTGGTAAAGAGTTTGGAATTAGGGTGGCACGGTGGCGCAGTGGTTAGCACGTCCGCCTCACAGCAAGAAGGTCCTGGGTTCGATTCCCAGCTCGGACGTTTC
>JAQMYF010000001.1:69730001-69746123 GCA_030014195.1 Neosilurus mollespiculum
ACACACACACACACACACACACACACACACACACATATATATATATATATATATATATATATATATATATATAAACCCTGTCTCTCAAGCTATAAATATATTTATATATTAATATATTTATTATTTCTTATCACGGTTTATAACATTATGGTTTAAAGGTGTCACAGTGAAATGAAGAGTGGAATAAACAAAACACTCCAAAACAAATCAGACATATTTTGCCAGTGTTTATATATTGGTTTTGTTAGGCAATACTAGTCTTTCTTCCAGATGTTCCAGATGCATTTAAATATTTGTCCAACAATTCATAAACTAAGAATCATTATTCAGAATCATGAACATAACCAGTGTCTGAGTGTGTACTCTCAAATATGTTGATACACTCGAATACGTCTGTACACTCAAATACATCTGTGCACTCAAATATGTCTATACACTTAAATACATCTATATACTCAAATACATCTATACATTCAAATACACTGATAAGCTCAAAACGCCTGTACACTTAAATATGTCGATATGCTCACGTACATCCGTACACTCAAATACATCGGTAAGCTCAGATATGTTGGTATACTCAAATACACTGATATGCTCACATACCTCCGTACACTCAAATATGTCGGTACACTTAAATACACTGGTAAGCTCAAATACATCTGTACACTCGAATATGCTGGTATACTCAAATGCATTGATATGCTCACATACGTCTGTACACTCAAATATTCTGGTATACTCAAATACATTGATCTACTCACATATGTCTGTACACTCAAATATGTTGGTACACTCAAATACATCAGTAAGCTCAAATATGTCTGTACACTAGAATATGCTGATATACTCAAATGCATTGATATGCTCACATACGTCTGTACACTCAAATATGTCGATACACTCAAATACATCGGTAAGCTCAAATACGTCTGTACAGTCGAATATGTAGGTACACTCAAATACATTGGTCAGCTCAAATATGTTGGTATTCTCAAATACAATGATATGCTCACATACGTCCTTACACTTAAGTATGTCGATACACTCAAATACGCCGATACACATAAATACATCCTTACACTCAAATACATGAATAAGATCAAATATGTCCGAACACTTAAATGCATAAATTCAGCAAAATTCAAATTCATTGTTATACACAGATTTTTTTTTTCCTTCTGCCAATAGTTTATCAAGAATCACATGCAGTCTGGATGAAATAAACCGTCTCCTCTATCTGCGTTTACATTGCTGGACTTAATGCGGTGCAAATAAACATACATCAGTTTCATGCATCATGTGCTTTCTGGTCTGTTTATATGTTCGGCTTACAGAACACCTGATCCATTTATATTTCCTATGTTTTCAAAAAAAAAATTCTAATTTATTTGTCACATACAAATTATACACAGTACAATATGTAGTGAAATGCTTAGTACGACTGTCCAAAATGTAAAGAATAAACTATCAAACTAACAAGAAGGAGAAAAAAAAAAAAAGAATTTTTTACATGGTTAAGCCCTTTATTTAGAACCAGGACCATGTGTAGCCATGTAACCCTGAAAAATCATCATACTGCACTTATGTTCTGTATCTTTATTCTTCTTTAATATTTGTATTCTGTGATATGAGCGAAACACGCTTTAATACTCCGTGTTCATCGTGTGATTGTTTGTGTGATGGTGTAGGAGCTGGAGAATCGGGGAAAAGCACCATTGTGAAACAGATGAAAATTCTTCACGTAAACGGTTTTAACGCAGAGTAAGTGGACTTTAATTCCCCTCATCATTTCTGTCATGCAAGCTTAACTATTCTGTTATGTTCCTCTAACGTACAACAGCATGAATCCTAATCTAATACGGGAAACATCTTTTTTTTTTTTTTTTTTTCCCATGAGTCATTGATTATAGGTTGTAATAAGTTTTAATGTGTTCACCCAACCCTGTTCCATGAACACATTCATTTACATAAAGAATTTAGTCACATGTTTGACAAGATGTTGCATTGTCCAATGTCAGGAGAAGAAAAAGAGATTTTTTTTTTCTGTATATTTTGCTGTGATATTAATTTCAGTAAATTGTTACAATAGACTGGTCTCATTAGCAACCGGTTACAGACTCAGTTGTAACTGAAGTAGGAATGTAGGACCGGATGTTTTATATGTCATGGATATGTAGTTTTGCTCCAAACCCGAGGTTCCAGCGTCGCCTGTTTATCTTTATGATCTTTGATCCTTTCCTGTTGTGACACAGGAATGACCTGAATACAAAGGTTTTCTTTCTTTTTTCGTTCTTTTTTTAAGCTAAAAGTGCGACCAGACAAAATGCAAATACATTTTACCTGTTAAAAAAAAAAAAGCAAATTCGCCGAAAAGGAAAGGTCACAGGATGTTAAAGATGTTTGCATTTTGAGGGGGGGGGGGGCATCTTTCCGTATTAAAATGTAAAGGCTAGTTATTAATTCTTTTGCTTTTCCTTATGGGGAAAAACAATCGCTGTCCTGTACAGCGACTTACATTATTTTATCTCTAAATCCTGTTGTGTGTTTTTTCTCTTCCTGCATGTGAAGTTTAGTTAGCGATGTTAGCATGAATATTTTTAAGTAGTAGTAGTAGTAGTAGACTGCTGGGAAGAAACACATTTGATTTATTTTGTGTTTAAAAATTTTCACACAGGGAAAAGAGACAGAAAATCCAAGATATTCGGAAAAATGTGAAGGATGCTATAGTGGTAAGTGAACTCTGAGCTGATTTATACTGTTAGCTTTTCATGGCGTTTAAAATTAAATATTAAACGGAGTACAATTCATGGTAATGTTTTTCGTTCTAGACGATAGTGTCTGCAATGAGCACTTTAATACCACCTGTCCCTCTCGCCAACCCGGAGGACCAGTTTCGGATCGACTACATCAAAAGCATAGCGCCACTGTCGGATTTCGACTACCCGCAGGTAACACCAATCGTTCCATCAACCAGGCTTTTATTCGCTCTGTTTAGGAAATGTTTTAAAGTATGGTTTTTGCCCATTGTTTATTTATATTTCTGGGGTATAATCAGGAAAATAATACAGCTTCAGAATAAAAATTCGATATTTTTGTGATATTCAAAAATATCTTATCATAGCATTCTGGATTTAGATTTTCCCAGAATGTTTTGATTAATTTTCTTGGGGACGGTACAGTGATATCCACCTCATCTAAGGTGAATAATTGTTTTAGTGTATTCTACACAGGAACACAAAAGAAAGTGAAATAAATAATCGTAATTTGCGTCAGGTGAGGAGGATATCACGGATCCGTCCTCTAGAAGTAGCGTAGACATTACTATTGAATTCAGTGATATCCACCAATCCTGAGGTGAATAATTTTTAAAGTGTATGCTACACGAGAACGTAAGAAACAAGATGTTTATACTGTAGTTTATCTGTGTCTCAAGTTTGCGTGCTGGATAATACCTTTGAGATAGTGGACCAATCAGATCGTACCATTCCCGTGTAGTACACAGACATACTTGAAAAACATTAATGTGGGAAGTTTTCCTCATGGGAATTTAATTACGTGTAGTTAGAATTTGTGGAAGAAGTCTCCAGTGTCAGTTGTCTTATAAGTCCTAAAGAATTTATAATATACATTTATACTTTATATTGATGCATGATACATAATATCAGATAAACTCACCTAAAAGGCCTCAGTGATTTTTTTTATACCCATATAAACTCGACGTATAGTTTTACACTGACCAGACATGACCAGACAGTTTATTTATACGTTCTGGGTCTTCTGTGCAGGAGTTTTTTGACCATGCCAAGAAACTTTGGGATGATGACGGAGTGAAAGCATGCTACGAGAGGTCCAATGAGTACCAGCTCATCGACTGTGCACATTAGTAAGCTCTCTTTGCCTCTTCATTGTCCTTGGTCTGCGATTTTTTGTTCTAATAACAAGTAACTCAGAGGAATTTGTACAGAAGCTGCTGACATTAACAGTACAGTTGAAAAATCTAGAAATTTTTTATATTTAGTCACCAGTGTCAGTGCCCTGAAGAAACGTTTTTGGTTTTGAGCCTCGGTCTTCAGGATAGAGGACTTTGCTCTTGTATTGGACGAGCTGCTATAACTCATATGATAACAGGAACTATCTGTGGACGTTTCACAACATAATTGCAACTATAAATAGAAAAGAGGTCTTTTGTAATGACCATAAATGGTAAAATAAGTCCTTAAAACCATATTAAAGATAAATAAATGCATGAACGTGATCTTGTAGGATCCTAGTCTCTGTGTAAACCTTTAATCAGAGGTTCCTAAGAAAGAGACGGCTTTGAGCAAGCCAGACAGAGAGCATGAGAATTCAAAGAAAGATAGAGAAAGAGAGTGAAGTAATGCTGGATTTTCCAGTGGACGTGTTGTGTATATTTCTTCTATCTCCAATCCCCTCTCTTCGTGGCACCCTCCCAGAGCTTATATAAAAGCGCCATGGAGCCAGAGCAAACACTGGCTATTTATAGTAACTGCACTGCAGAGCACAAACTGTTTGAGTGGCCACGTGTGTGTGCATGCAGTCAAATCAAAGTGAGTATCCTGGCAATGTGCTGTAAACAAAGGAAGGTCAGGAAGCGAAGCTAAGGTACATTGTGTGTGTCTGTGTGTGTCTGTGTGTGTCTGTGTGTGTGTGTGTGTGTGTGTGGGGCTTTGACCGGAATGAACACATTAATCATGGCACACAAATTCAATTTATTGGAGTAAAAAAAATAAAATAATAGAGGGGATGGCGCAAGAGTGGAAACTTCAGCATTTGTTTCCATGTTTGCAATTACTCTACAATCACTAAACTACACTCCCGACAACGATTTAACTACTGCTAGCAATATGACGACAATTCCCACAAATGTGGCTGGCCATAAAAAAAAATATGATGATAAAGAATATAAACTGAATGTCAACGTGCGTACAGTATGTTCATCTTGATCATGATTGGGAAAAGCCTTCGGAAAAGAAATAAATCATGAAGCACCGCATCACTAACATGACTGATTCTCAGGTTGGTAGACAGTTTATAGTCCATTCGCTAGCTAGTAAAAAGTGCCAGGATGAATCATCCCTGTGGCCTGGTGGATGTTTGTCGATATTGAATTGGGTGTACTGGATGTATGATAGAAATATTCAAAGGTTTTTCATCTCCTCTAGAGAGGTGAGATCAGTTGATTAGATTTTTTGGTGGGGGTAGGAAGGTATTTGGGATTGCTTTTAAACCTTTCCTCAAATGGAAATGAAAGGAAAGCCCTCCATACTCCCCTGTTACTCTAAAAACAAGTTTGTTTTGATCATCAGGTGGTTTTTATTACATATACCAAGTTGCAGTTTGCTTAAATGCACTGGAAATTTTGCATTAACCTGCTTCAAAGGGCTTGCGAGAGTGCGACATCGCAGGACTACGGCGTAGTTCCAAGAAGACAAGATGCCAGCAGTAATAACAGTATACAGATATTAAACTAACAAATCATTTACAAACTAGTGCACGTTTGATTGAAATAAAACTAGGCACACCTGCACAGAATACTATATTACGTTTGCATACATTAGACATGTGTCTGCTTGTTTACATGAGTGCATTAATTGAATTACTGATTTGATACTAAGTAGATCAGTTGATCTTTTACCAGACCTTCTCCACATCAAAAAGTTGATGTACAAAGCTTTAAGAATTACACCAGTGTGTAAGGTGCAGTGTGTAGCTCTGCGTTTTGCCTGCACGGTTCAGTGGTGCACTGATTGGAGTCGACAACACTTCGGCGATAACTGTTTATTTGACGTCACTTCCGCCCCACTTTTCACAGAACACTGGCACCCCCCTGTTCAAGGATTTATTACTCGAATTTTTTTCCCACAAAGAAGGTTGTAACCAAAAGAGCAAATTTTGTTGGGCATGGACGTATACTATGTATGCAAGATTTTATTAAGGTTGGGTTTAATTCTGCTTGGTCACTTATGGAGACATGCCCATTCTTGCAGATACTCCTGACTAAGCCTCCTTAATTTTGCACACACTCTTGACTATTCCTGCTTACTCTCTCATACTCCCTCAGACGCACTTGACCAGTCCTCCTACTCACTCAGACACACCAGCCAGACCCCCTAACCAGTCCTGCCTACTCCTTCAGACACACTTAACCAGTCCCCCTACTATGTCAACCACACTTGACCAGTTCCATCTACTTCTTTAGACACACTTTAAGTAGAGTCCCGTCTACTTCCTTAATCACACTTTACCAGTCCCCCATTCTCCCAGACACATTCAACCAGTCCTGCCTACTCCCACAGACACACTTGACCAGTCCTGACTGCTACCAAAAAAAGTCTGTCCCACATCTGCAGACTTATTTAACCCATTTTACCTACTCCCAAAAAACATGCTTGACTAATCCCTCCCGTTCTTGACTGATACTCTTAACCAGTGCTACTTGTTCCTGCCAACATTGTCTCCCACAGAGACAGTCTTGACTAACACGGCCCATTCCTGCCAACAGTTTCTTCCATTGAGACACTCTTGACCAACACTCCTGCCCACTCTTGAAGACCCTCTTAATGAATCCCACTTTTCCTTGCCAACATTGTCACCCACAGAGACAGTCTTTACTAGCACTACCTATTCCTGCCAACATGGTCTCCCAATCCTGCCTACAATCTCACCTATAGAAGCACCCTTGACCAATTCTGCCCACTCCTGGGGGCACTTGTTTCTGCCAATAGTGTTTCCCATCGGGGCTCTCTTGAGCAATTCTGACCACTCCTGGAGACACTATCAATTGCACACACTCCGCTGTAGAGACACTTTTTTTTATTAAAACTACAAATTCCTGCCCACACTGACTCCCATCGCAACACTCTTCACCAATCCTGAACATTCCTGAAGACACTCTTGACCATACTCCTGGGGACACTCTTTATCAACCCCACCCCTTTCTGTTTGCAGTACATCCCATTCTTGACCAACCACTCAAGAAGAATCCTCGACGAGTACCACCCACTTCCTTAGACACTCTTGACCAAGTATCCTTCTTGATTCTGGCCAGAGAGTCTTCCATGGAACCACCCTTACTTAATCCCTATCTATTCCTGCCCACAGCACAGGCACTCTTGACCAACCCCAGTCACTCCAATAATTGCATCTCCTAAAATATAAACAAATTAGTAATGAAAACCAATGTGATCCTGACAAGGATAAACCAGTTACTAATGATGAATAAAAGGCCCTTGTGAACAGTTTCAACAGAATCATGAGAACTCCCATTTTGGTGACCTTGGCCTTTGTTTTGTCCAAGAGCTTCATATGTGATTGCCCTCTTCTCCCAGAAAACTATCTAAATGGTGGATCTTTATTGGGTGATTTGTCCTTCAGTTGAGTAATAGGCACATTAGCGAATGTATCCAAGGCATCATAGAGAACATCAAGTATATCTCCTTCAGTGTAGTGCAGTTTTGTTGATCTTTTCGTGACTTGCAAAATTGTTCATAGTCTGTTTTGGTCCATGAATTTATGGAATTTTGCTCAAGAAGGGTGTGTCTCGTTATATTTATGGGTACGTGTTAGCTAGGTATAAACTGTTATAGTGTATATTGCCAATATGAACTGTTTGTTTCTGTCTTTAAAGCTTCCTTGACCGAATTGATGCTGTAAGACAAAGTGACTACACACCAACAGATCAGGTACACTCAGTTCTCAAGCATTTTTGTTTCCTTTTAGTCAGTATCTAAGCTTAACTTAAGTGATAACATCTTTTGCTGTATCTACTGTGATCTTGTCTCTTGTCTTGTGCTTAGTCATTCACATATTCACGTACTCGCTTCAGATTTACATTGTTTGTGTCTCGTACCAGGATTTGCTGCGCTGCAGAGTTCTGACATCAGGGATTTTCGAAACACGATTTCAAGTCAACAAAGTTAACTTTCAGTGAGTCGGATTCCGTGATTACAAAGGCACTATGCAGAAATCACATGCAGTTTAAATTCATTCGAAGTATATATATTTTTATTTGCTTAAAAATAAAGTATTGCACCATGATTGAGATAAAATCGTGGTTTGATCATTGTTTCTATTTTTTAAAGCTGTGCTGAAAAGTTAAGATAGTGGCATGTCTTCCACTAGAGGGCACCATTTTTCTTGATTTTTAGACACAAGATTAATTGGTTTTTTTTTTTTCTTGATATTTATTATAATTTATTTTGTCGCAGTATGTTTGATGTGGGAGGTCAAAGAGACGAGAGGAGAAAATGGATCCAGTGCTTCAATGGTATGTATAAATCAGTCATTTGAAATATACATATTGCATTAAGCTATTGTATCTGATAGTTTAAATAAAAATGTTGAGTTGAAATAAAAGTTACAATTGTAAACAATATTTCAAATTGTGTGGGGGTGTATGAACACAGCTTAACTTGCATAATGAATATTATATATAATATATAAAAAGGCAGCAAAGTGGTTAGCACGCCTGCCTTACAGCATGAAGGCCTGTGTTCGATTCCCAGGTTCCGGCGTTCCTGTGTGTAGTTTGCATGTACTCCCCGTGTTTGCATAGGTTTCCTCTGGGTACTCCAGTTTCCTCCCATAGTCCAAAAACATGCACATGTTAAGTGGCTGTTCCTAATCACCCCTAGGTGGGAGAGTGAGTGTGAATGGTTGAATGTGTGATGGCCTGGTGAGCCATCCAGGGTGTACCCCTCGTCGCCAATAATCTGCTAAGATAGAAGCCTGCCTCCCCGTGATCCTAATTAGGATTAAGCAACTTAGAAAATGAATGAAAGAATGAATAAATTATTTTTTTTAGATCTTGTTGGTGTAATTATATTATATATGTTTTGTTTCTTATTTAAGACAAATCATATAACAACTGAATTTTTTTGAATTTGTTGAATTTTTTAAAATACTTTTTAAAGAACTGCTGTATTCTCAATGATTCACTAAGACACGTGCGTCCTTCGTTCCAGATGTCACTGCGATCATCTTTGTGGTGGCGAGTAGCAGCTATAACATGGTTATTAGAGAAGACAACAACACGAACAGACTACGAGAAGCACTCGACCTTTTTCGCAGTATCTGGAACAACAGGTATTTATATTCTCAAGATATTCATGTAATTTTTTACTTATAGGTGACTGAGGAAATCCTTCTGCTCGTGCTAATTACTTTTGTATTTCAGTGAATTGGCTAAGTTAGACATTTTTATCCAGTTAAAGCTACATATAATGAAATGCAATATGCAATCCATAGAAGAACTCTTTTATAAATTATATTTATTTATTATAAATAAAGACTACTGTTTTAATGCTTATTGCAATACAGTATTTAAAAAATATATAAATTTGGTGCATTGAAAACTTTCCATCGACTTAATCCAGTACTTTCCCCCGCACACAATACCTGAGAATAATGTGAATACTTCTGGAGAACACCAGACATTTGTTTAGTGACCAGGTCTTTGTGTTTCTTCCCTCAAGGTGGCTACGGACCATCTCCGTTATTTTATTCCTCAACAAGCAGGACATGCTGGCAGAGAAAGTGTTAGCCGGGAAATCCAAAATTGAAGATTATTTCCCAGAATACACTCGTTACACCATACCAAATGAAGGTACTTCCTGAAGTGGTGAACTTATTTTTTTTTTCAAGGTCCAAGGTTTTATATATATATATATATATATATATGAACATACGTAAAACAGTTATTCACCTCGGGTGATGTGGATATTGTTGAATAGTTCCCTAGAAGTGATATCCACTGAGCCTGAGGTGAATAATTATTTAGGTATATGCTACACAGAAACAAAGAAAAGTAAACTTACACATGATTTTTCGAGTTTATATTCACATTTTTACATGACAGTTTTGCAGGGTGGATCGTCCCTATATCCCGAGAAAGCGAACCAATCAGATCGCACAATTCCCATGTAGTATATACTAAACATGCTTAGAATCCATAGCAGTAATAACACATTTCAATGAGCGAGCGCATTAATGCATATTGCCCTGACAGACAATCGTCTGACCAATCAGAATCAGGAATTCTGTAGTGCATTGGTAAAAAAAAATGCACGCTGAATAGTTTCCGAAAATCAATCCAGAACTATCAAAGATTAAATTTTTGTCTTGAAAGATTTTTCAGCAACATATGTGCGCAATTATTGATTGACCCGTGAGAAGAATAAAAAGGTGTATTTTGTGTGTTTGTAAACCTTTCAGCAACTCCGGAGCCTGGAGAAGACCCAAGAGTGACAAGGGCCAAGTATTTCATTCGTGATGAATTCCTGGTAAGCCGTTCTGACGATCAGATTCGTTTTGCATTACATTTAACGTGCCGCCGTTTCTTCTTTATAATGATCTGTTTTTGCTCTCGAACAGAGGATCAGCACTGCGAGTGGAGACGGACGTCATTACTGTTACCCACATTTTACATGCGCTGTGGACACGGAAAATATCCGCAAGGTGTTTGACGCCTGTCGGGACATCATCCAGAGAATGCATCTGCGGCAGTATGAACTCTTGTGATCTGGCTCTCAAAAACCAGAGCACCTTTTTTTTTTTTTTTTTTTTAAAGAACCCACTCCTAAACAAGGCCAAAACCCACAGACAGTCAGCACGACTTATCTTCAGTCTATTCCTTAAATTTTTATTTCTTTTCTTTTAAACCATCATTAATCTTTATAGGTGAATTTTATTTTATTTAACTTTGTCATTCCGCTGAAGCCTTTGGCGACCTTTTGTGTGTGTTTGTGTGTTCGTGTGTTCACCAAATTTGACAGTTTATCAGCTAAACCTACCATATAGACCCGATTTGTAAATTTACACTTATTATTTGTAGTCACTATGTTGCTAGGCAACACACTACTACCCTGTTCGTGAGTGGACCTGGAACACCGTTCGACAGTATTTGCTATTTCACGTAAAATAACAAACATCTTGATCTCTAATGATCTCTCTTATGTCAACAGGCTTGTGAACCAACTTGTTGAGTTCCTGACCAGATCCGTACATTTTGTTGCGTCTTTTCCACCAATGAATGAAGAGAAAAATCGGGGCTTCATCAATAGAAATATATGATAATGTTCCGTGTGTGGTTTCTGCTTGGACCCCTATAAGGATAGTGTTTATATAGATAATTGCACTTATATGGTATGTGTAGCTAATAAACTGTGAGTGTGTGTGTGTGTGTGTGTGTGTATATACTACATGGGAATGGTAAGATCTGACTTTATCTTGGTGTAATTAATAATTATGTTCTGAAGTCGCAAAGGGGTGTCTCTGAATATTCCCCAAGATGGAACACTGAGGGGAATATTCACCCCCATACCTCCCCCCCCTCCCGATCCCCACCCAAACCCTGAGGTGCATGTATTAGTATACATTAAAACAAGAAAGCACAGACGTGAGTTTTGAATGCTTTATTTATTATGACGGACGCACAGACAGGTGCAGAACAGAACCCACGAGCTGTGACACAGTGTCTCTTTAAAGCCTTTACAGAGTTGTGGTGTAAAAATAATGAAATGCAGATTAGAAAAAGATTTTTATCATTTATATTTACATATTTCAACCATGACGCTAAGGCAGGACAGGTGACCCACACTTTGAAGCAGGTGGGACCCATGTGAGCGGTTGACATAAGGCCACTGTGGAATCCATGGACAATCCTATATGGGACCCATTTTTCAGCCCACTTACTACCTGTATACAAGTGGGTGTGGCTTATTTTATTATTTTAAAGCGTGATAATGGTGACGCCGCCCTCTCGAGTGCCCATGACAAACTGGAAAGGTCTGTCATTTTGATTCAAGCATTATCCGCTCGAAATAATGATTTATGTCCTGTCATAAAATGATTATGACCAATCAGATCGCGCCATTCCCTTGTAGTATATATTAATAGACATTATCCACCTCGTAAACGTGGGATAATGCTTGAATCAATTTATAATGCATTTATTTACTTCTCTGATGTTCCCGTGTAGTATATACTAGAACACTTAATAATTGTTATGCTCACACGCACATACACACACTACTGCATCCAGCAGTTTCTGGAGCTGGCACCACTTTGTGACCCTTGACCTCTTGGCCTCCTGGGTTCTCTGCTGCTCTTTGTCTTCACTCCACTGAAGAGGTGAACACTGGGAAAAGAAGAACATAAGCATACGAGTGACGGAGTTTTGCACCGGGTTTGAACTGACTGTGTGTTTTTTTACAGGTGGACACACAATGTAGCATCGCAAGGATGGAGTTCGAGCATTATTACAAATTATTCCAGGTTGAGTGATTTGACTGTAGATGTTAAAGCAACCACAGCCCCTCTGGCCTGTCCATGCATTTACTTTATATATATATATATATATATATATATATATAATTATGACATATATATAAATGAACACACACATTCTGTTTCTTGACCTGTACAGATGGTGCAAGCTGATGTTTCTCTTGCACAGATTATTAAAAATTATTTTGTACAACTTTAAGGAAAGAGAGATGAGATAAATCTACTTGTAGATCTTTGTGCCTTCAAAATGGCTGTACCTGTAAACAAAGCTGAGATATGAATATGTTTTGGGGTTTTTTTGTCACTGTGTGTGTGTGAGAGATCTTTTTATTTTTTGCTTTTTGTTTTGTTTTTTTGACTGCACTGTACAGCTTGATGTCACTCTGTCAGCAGGAGCGACTGCAGATGGGGACCTTCTCTGTAAATGTTGTTTCTTTTTTCGTTTAATTTGCTTGTTTGGTTTATAACAAAAACAAAAATTCTAATTAGATTAAAAAAATGCAAAAAAAAAAAAATATCAAAAATGTTCTGTGTACATTATGCAAATTGACCTTATTAACATAACAAAATAGCCCACAGGTGTCCAGACGCTCCCGCCCAAAGGACCATATCATAATATGCCAATACATAACAAGTATAGCAAGTTTGAAATCCCCGGCTTCAGAGCGCGGCTATTAAATGTCCAGAAACCTAATATACAGTTTTGCCTATGTGACCTTGAAAAGTAGGTCAAGGTCACTCACACACAAACTCACCCTAGCACTCAGTACTGATCAAGCATAGCAAGTTTGAAAGCCCCAGTTTCAGCACACGGCAAGTAAATGTCCGGAAACTAAAATGTGGCACAGACGGACGGAAGGAACCCATTCCTATAGCTCCTGAGCCACTTCGTGGGTAGGAACTAGTAAAAGAGCGGTGTACATTAAACAAAAAATGAAAAAGATCAAGTAATTTAGCCAGATGTTGTTTTTCATAGGGAGATTTGTCACTTTTATTGCAGTGTGTGTGTGTGTGCGCGCGCGCATGTGTGTACAGAGACAGGATGCATACGCTAGATGAAAAGTTTATTGTGGACTGGCGACTCAATACATAGAAACCAAACACAAGCTTAAACAAGTAGCATGTATCCGGCTAACAAAGTACAAACTAAACAAAACAAGTACAAGGCACTTAATATACTGAAAAAAAGAAAACTACAACACAACAAAGAAAACCAGGGTTGAGGTTGTGACGGCCACTGAGAGGCGTAACACTCCACACACCGGCGACGAAAAGAGTCGTTAAATGCCGCCTCTCTGGGAAATGCAGCTGGTCGGCGAATCTGAGGTGATGGGGAAACTACGTAAGTTCTCACCGATGTGAGTGAAGCTTCCTTGTTCAGGAGAGGGCAAGACACAGCGCCTCAAGTGACTTAAGGTTGATATTAAAAAATTTCAGATAATAAACTGCTCGGTCTGTACAGAGAGATCTCACCCCAGGGTCTTATTTTACAGACAAGTGATGAGTAATATTCACTGGTAAAATAGGTGAAATGAAGAAGATTTGTGAAACTACCACATGAGTGATGATGACATTTATTTAAAAAATAAAAAGTAAAAAAGAAGAAGAAAGAAAGAAAGAAAGAAAGAAAGAAAGAAACGGCGCCATCTGGAGGCCAATTGAGACGATAATCTGCGGTTCTGTGTTCTCTCTCAGGTCCTGTGCGGGATGATAAGAACATCACTGTATCAACCATGACGCCCCCGACTCACCCAGGGCAGAAACCTGGACTGGCTGAAAAAAACAAACAAATAAAGAAAGAAAGAATTGCAGCTCTGAACGTGTCCAGATCTGTGTGTTTCAGTGTGTTTCTCAATAAAGATTCTTTATTTCACCCCAAACCAGTGTTATTGAATGATTCACTGAATTATTTGATAAAGTATAAGGCTGTATGGGGACAGAGACAGCTCTCACATCCACTGCATCGAACCCGGGACTCTGGGGCTGAAGAGAACCGAACAGTAGAACATTAAGGCGCCATGAATGAAATGAAATGTTCTATGATGTCTGTTCTGCATGCTAATTAACTAATTAAAGTGTGTTAGTGTGGGTTCTGGAGGGTCAGGGTCGAATCTCAGTTCATATATATACTTATAATTTATTTATATAAATATATAAAAACCGGGTATAACTCTTATTATAATGAATTATGATTAATGTCATTCCGTGGTACCCTTTGACTCGGTACCGTTCTGGTCACAATGGGTTTTAAATGAAGGAGGAAGACGAGATCTCTCTGAATAGACCATTCAACATACATGCCAATTCATCCCTCGCTCCCTACATCAGTGCACTTGCTAGGGTACAAATTGAATGGCTGATGTACACTATCTAGTGCCCTACTCTGTTACTGAGACGGGATTTGCATCGTCGCTGTTTTCTCAGCGATTTTTTTGGTTGAGATGTTTCTCATTAAAAAAAAAAAAAAATTTAAAAATTAATTTCTCATCATTTTCTACATGTGTACAGTGTATAAAAGCTGCAATTAAAAGTTTCTTTAAACGTTATAGAAATTGTCTTTTTTAATGTTTTCATTTTGGAAAAGTCCCGAAAAACTGCTGAAAAATGAGCGACGATGCAAATCCCGTCTCAGTAATAGAATAGTGCACTAGATAGTGTACATCAGCCATTCAATTTGTACCCTAGGTAGTGCACTAGTGTAGGGAGTAAGAGATGAATTGGCATGTATATTGAATGGTCTATTCAGAGAGATCTCGCGAGATTTGCATCGTCGCTGTGTTGTTCGGGATTCTTCGAGAACTCTCTGAATAGCCCATTCAATATCCATCCCAAACCACCCCTGGCTCCTTACACAAGTGCTCTAGTTAGAGTACAAAGTGGACATGTCTTTGTACACTATCTAGTGCACTATTCCATAACTGAGACGGGATTTGCATCGTCGCTCATTTCTCGGCAATTTTTTGGTTAATTTCAGATTTAAATAATAAAAAACAAAAATATATTTTTAAAATGTATTTCTCATCATTTTCTACATGTTTACAGTGTATAAAAGCTGCTATTAAAATGATTTTTCTTTAAACGTTATAGAAATTGTCTTTTTTTAATGTTTTCATTTTGGAAAAGTCCTGAAAAACTGCCGAGAAATGAGCGACGATGCAAATCCCGTCTCAGTTATGGAATAGTGCACTAGATAGTGTACATCAGCCATTCATTTTGTACCCTAGGTAGTGCACTAGTGTAGGGAGTGAGAGATGAATTGGCATGTATATTGAATGGTCTATTCAGAGAGATCTCGCGAGATTTGCATCGTTGCTGTGTTGTTCGGGATTCTTCGAGAACTCTCTGAATAGCCCGTTCAATAGCCATCCAATATCTCGCGAGATTTGCATCGTGGCTGTAAGGAGAGAGAGAAGGCTCTGTCAAGGAGAACCACGAAATCACATGAATCTGAGATCACTGTAATAACCACCAGACATCTCCTCCTTGCCCCGCCTCCCCTGTGTGTGTGTGTGTGTGTGTGTGCTTTTTATTAATCACCTGCTCTTTTGCTCCTGGGTGAGTTTTCTTCACAGCTCGTTTTTATGTAATTACTAATTGATTGATTGATTGATTTATAAGTAATAAGTAATAAAGCCAGTTACGATTGAAAACAACAAATAGTCTCGAGAGCTACAGAGACGGGTTTATATCTTATAGACACATTTTATTATGTTGAAATATGAAAAGAGCCACACACACACACACACACACACACACACACACACACACACACAAACATATATATATATATATATATATAATATATATATATAA
>JAQMYF010000001.1:69753662-69765409 GCA_030014195.1 Neosilurus mollespiculum
CACACACACACACACACACACACACACACACACACACACACATATATATATATATATATATATATATATATATAATTATTTCTATATATTACAAATAGTGGATATACTGCTTGAAAGGGGAAAAATGTGGCGTCAAAGTCCATAATTCTATTATAAAGGAATTTTTAAAGCATGATGTGTTGTGTGTTTAATAAATGCACACGTGCTGTTTAGAAAAAGTTTATTGAAAGAAATTCAACAACAATATAAAATTATGTCTCATAACCTGTAATAATGATAACCCATCTTCCATATCATTTTATAAATGTGAAATAAAGAAAATAAAGAATGTAAGGAAGAACTGTATGTGATGTACTGTGCATCTGGAACAGGGTTTGTTTGATATAAATCCAGTATCAGTTACACTGCCCTCGTGTGTGACGTACTGTGCTGCCCTCTTGTGGATATATGTGGCAGTGCAAAAGAAACACTCGTAGACATGGATATTTTTATTATTCCAGTCAATGTCACGTGTTATTTATGAAGGATTCCTTAAAAACTCTGTGTACATGCAGCACAATGTAAACACCTCACACTTATATGACATTTTAATACTGACAGTTTAGCTTGTGTAAAGGAAATGAATTACTCTGTCATCAATTGAAAATAATCCACAACACACACACACACACACACACACACACACTCTACTGCATCCAGCGGTTTCTGGAGGTGCACCACTTTGTGACCTCTGACCTCTAGGCCTCATGGGCTCTCTGCTACTCTTTGTTTTCACTCTGCAGAGGTGCACATTGGGAAAAGAAGTACATAAGTGTACACACACACACACACACACACACACACACATATATATATATATATATATATATATATATAAAACAGAACACACACATCCTCTTTCTTGACCTGTATATTTCTCTTACACAGATTGTTATACTTATATACAGAATAGTACACTTAAGGCCAGATTAAAATTAATAAATAAATCCAAACTTCTCATCTGAACTTTTTGAAAACCTAAATGCAGCTTTTATTGTTTGTTTATTTGTTTTTTTAATTGAGAAATGTGGTGACTTTCGAAGCTCAAAAGCTTTTACAGCTAAATGTAGGTAAAGTGACTGAAGCCATACAATACATGCATATACATTTAAACATGTATTAAAGTCTGAAACTCTGAACAACTGTCAATAGAACAGCAGCCTTGCAGTCCCAAAAACCAACCAATAAACCAATCTCAGAAACACAATCACAGCATCTAACATGGAAGCGCGTTCTGTGTCGTTTTTATGTTGTCTGAGGCATTTTCTAAAGTTTTGAATGTGTTTAAAAATAATGAAATAAAAATTAGATGTCACGCCAATTTCCAGGCCTGGGCGCTGATGAGAAACCGGGAATGTTTTTTTAATCCAGCCTTATGGAAAGAGAGGGTAGAAACATCAACATGGAGATTTTTGTGTCTTCAAAATGGCTGTACCTGTAAAATGTCCCTACTGTCTTTTTTTGTTGTCTTTGCTCATTAAAAGAAATCTTAAAGATAAAAAAAAAAAAACAGCAACATGCACGGAAAAAAAAAACTTCTAAAAACATTAAGCAAATTGACCTTATTAGCTTAACCTACAAGTAAAACAAAAAATGGAAAAGAAAAAAGAAAAATCAGCCGATCAAATGATACAACCAGGTGTTTTTCATAGGGACCTTTTTAGGTTGACTGCAGTGTGTGTGCGTGTGTATGAGTGCATGGTTTGCAATGTGTGTGGATCACATATCAGTCAATATAAATATACATGTATAATTCTTTGCTTTGTCCTAGGGTTCTACCAATGACCCCCCCACCCCCAAATAAATTAATAACTAAATTCATTATTTTAATCTGAATGATGGCTGCTGCACTAATAGCTGCATAATGTTTCATTATTTCTTTATTATTCCATCATAATGAACTGTGATGGTACAGTGTGATCCATGCTGTATTGTTCCTGAAGCCCTACCCAAAATCTGCATTACCTCCAGCTCATTAGTGCTGAGGGACGTATCCCATCACCTGGACTTGTCTCAGTGCGAAGAGTGCCTGCAAAAACAGTGTTAGTCTCGGCTTTTATTTTTACACAATCAAGCTTTATCTAGCAGCTGTCTATAAAGGATTGTAGGTGTATCTGGATCAGGCCCGCAGTGATGACAGATGACAAGTTTTTCAGGCCTGGTTGAAGTTGTTCTTGGAGAAAGGGATAAGCAAGTTTGAATCAGGTTGGAACTCTGGAGAAGTGCAGAGAGGCGTTGAAACAAAGTTACGTGACTTTGATGATGGTGAGATCTTAAGAACGCCGATATGAGCAACACTGAGGCTCCTGCAGTGCTGTTCCTGCAGTGCTTAAATTATAAACATATGGTCTAGAGGCGTTTAACTTCTTACCTCCCCACAGTTCTTTGGATTGACTGTATTCTTGCCCTAACGAACCAGGATCAGGATGTATTTATTGCTTGCGACTTCTGGACATTTCTGAAATGTATTTGAGAGAAAGGCGATAGCTGTAAGCGCCGTGGCCTAACGGTTAGAGAAGCAGTTTTGTGACCTAAAGGCCGCTGGTTCAATTCCAGAACCAGCAGGAAAAATGTTTGGCAGTGGGGGGAGTGAGTTGCACCTTCCCTTCCTCCACCTTCATGGCTGAAGTGCCCTTGAGCAAGGCACCGAACCCCCAACTGCTCTCCGGGGGCTACAATGTGAGGCAGCCCACTGCTCTGTGTGTGCTCACTTTGGATGGGTTAAACGCAGAGGCAATAATTTCCCTTGCAGGATTAATACATTCATTCATTCAAGTTCTAAGCCGCTTAATCCTAATTAGGGTCTCAGGGAGGCTGGCGCCCATCTCAGCCGTCTCTGGGAGAGGGCAGAGTACACCCTGAACAGCTCACCAAGCCATTTCAGCGGATTAATACAGTATATCAAAAATCATTAAAACTGGCAGGAAAAGTGACTGAACAGAATCATAAACAAAGATATACAACGAAACTTCACTCGATGCATCCCACGAATAGAATACTAAAGGATATTTTAGAATCACCACTGTGGTCCACTAAATAATACACTCTTCCACAGTAACATTTCCTGACCAGAGGTGGCAATATTCCAAATAAAAAAAACAAAAACAAAAAATGTATAGCTAAAAATATATGAATATAAAGTCTTTGGACATCAGAGCACCACACAAAGAGAAATACAATACAATTTATTTATAATTAAAGCCACACATTCCATTATGCTCGGTATCTTCACATTTCATTACCGCACACACACACAACCTCTCTAAGGGATATTTGTTTAACCACATTACTTACTAGCTACATTTCAGAAAACGCATCATCGAGTGCATCAAACACCAGTTCAGGTAAACGTAGTACAGACTGTAGAACATTTCAAGAAAAATAATAACAATGCACTTACATCCCTCCCGAATAAAATAAATAATAAATAAAACTCATGCCAAAAGATTTTTCACCCTCAAAACCAAGCCTCAAATGTATATCATTCCTAACCGTGAGAGCAAATGTGCTCGGATTCCTCTGCACAAAAGGGAAGCATTCCACACGTCAATCCATTTTAGATATATCAATAAACATGTCACAGAAACGCATTTGGACACACCATCAATTCAAAACATGCACCTTAAAATAGAGGAGCGATTACTGCTTCTGAACTCGAAGACACTTTCTACAATTAAACCCTGCTGAACTTCTACATTGAGTCAGCAGCAGTGGTTCAGTTCCACCTGTGCTGCTTCTAAGAGTGGAGCTTTTACAGGTGGAGCAGCACTGATGCTGGGTGGTACCGAAGGTCTCGTAGGTACCTTATTTCAAAGAAAGCATTAATAGCCGTAGTAAGCAAGCTTATTCATTCTGACAATGTAGTGTCATTAATGCTGTAAGCCTCAATCCCATTCTCAGTGTACGGTACTCAGGTTTTGTCCCTAGCTGCCCCATGTGAGGGCTTATTGAAACATTCTTGAAAATACGGAATGATCCCATTTGCTGCTCAAAATTAAAACTTGACGCTTCAGTGAAACATTCGGCTTAAAAACCTACCAATGGAGGTCATTTAATTAGCTAAACCTAAGACGCTACGTTATGAAAAATATATCTATGCTAATAAAAATATACTATGCAAATCAACCAAAAATAAACCAAAACTGTGCAAAGCAAAAGGCAAAAAATGTTTGTTCATGACTGTCCTTAACCCTCCAGCGACAAAAGCAAAACTAACAAGCTAAAAGACGAAATATTTCCTTCATGGAATATAGATCTGCTGAAAATGTAAGTCAGAACAATGACTAAAAAGTGGGCAAATGCTGCGGGGCAAAGGAGAGAGGGCGGGGTGGGGCAAAGAACAATGGTCAGGGCCACCCACCTCTGATTAGAGCACATCAATGTTCTGAAATTCCATGACAGAAAGAACTGATTGACTCATGGTCAGCAGGGTCAGGCTGATTTTAACCAATAGGTGGTGCTTTGTGTCATTTTAAACCTATAAAACATTGATTTTAACACAAATTCTGTCAAAATTAACACCAGCACGGACGCCTTTCCTCACAGTACAGTCAAATCATTGAGGTTACCTGTACCTTACCAACAGTAAACATTAGCTAGAAAACCGCAAGCTAGGAACTACACGCCATCATGTTCTTGTTTGCTAACAGCTGATCAGCGAATGTTATCTGTCAGTTATGTTGCTTTTACAGGTTGACGGTGCTGGTGCTAGAAAAGGAAGGAAGAAGGTAGTTGTTGTTTTGGGATATCAGAGTAAGAAAACATTGTAGTTTGTGCAAAACAGTGTTTTTAAAGTCCACAGTGAGCGACAAATCGATTTTGATAATGCGAGTTGGTTCATAGCATTACCCAAGGTCACCTTTCTTACATTCCTGTCAGTCACGGAGTACAGAGACCAACAACGATGTTCTTTCCTTTGATGTCGAAAGTAACTTCGCAGAAAAACAGAAGTGAGAGCTAGAAGTAAGAAACAGGTTAGGAAAACATGTCAAGGACTTTAAGACACGACAGATACAACAATTTCTTATCACTAGTTTGTGTTTCTGTCTATTGGTTTCTTCTTGGTTATGGCTTCCCAGACTGGTTCATCTTTGGGATGGGAACAGTAACCGATTGTCCAACTGGTGCAGAGATCTGGGCTTTGTAACTCTGTTGACCACCAGCCGTCCCTCGCTGAACCTCGGAGCAGTACCTTTGAGTTATTTCCACCGTTCCGTGACTTCCTGATGATCCAGGAACGGACACTGACTGGCTGTAGGACAACCCACTGACACGGATTGGTATAAACCTCTCTCCGCTTGACCGCGCTGAAGAGGGGTCAGTAAAGACGTTTGAGATATGCTCCTTAAAGCGACTGAAGAACCCTGGACGTACGTTTGGGGTTGCTGTTGGACGGCCCAGATTGAGCAGGACAGGTTGTCCGACAGTGGGTTCGTTAATCTCTCTTTGTAGAACTGAAATTTCACATGGTTTCTCTGCAGGTACGTCAGAATCTTCACAACCGAATGTCTCACCTTCTTGAGGAACATAATCCTCCAGGTCTTCCAGGGTGAACACTTTGTTCCCTTCATCCAAGATGTCATTACTACAGTCCTCACATGGGGCAGCCTGAGGATCGGCATCCGTGTCCATATCCAGTTCTGTCAAGACGCACGGCTGATCAAAATCCATGACTTCCACTTCTGGAGAATCCAAAATCGCCGTTTCAGACTCTACTGGAGCCTTGTCATCCCAAGAGAAAGTTTGCGGGTCCACGCTAGCCCCGGACACTTGCATTACTTCCACTAATTTGTTGTTAGAGTTGTTTGTGTTGGGGTTATCAGGTTGCGCTCTCTTGCTGGGGGAAACACCTCTTCTCCTCGGCAGCTTTGGAGACTTGTTGACTTTGTACTCAATAATCTCTTCCACCTCCACCCATTTTGGGTTGCTGGCTGCCGTGCCCTCGGGCTCCGTGACATACAGAGTGGGGATGGTTTTTCGAGCCAGTGTCCGTTTCTGTCGTGGGGGTTCAGGGGTTGAGGTTTCGGAGCGGTAAACACCCATGGAAGAAGTACGGGGAGATGCATGGCGCTTCATTCGTGTATTCTTCACGACGGTAGTGATGGTCTCCTCTCTGCAAAAAGGCACCATAGGATTTATTTATGCCATGACTGCAAATTTCATCATCTAGGCTAACAGATACGTTTGAAGGTTATCGGGTGCTACTAAAGAAGTCAACAGTGAACATATAAATGGATACTAGCTTATTTTCTTTTTCTCCATTAATCACAGTGATTTATATTACATTTGTTTCAGTTTAGACAGTGTACACACTACAGGTACCTTCATAAGTATTTGAACAGTGTCACCGTTTGCGTAATGGCTCTGTACACCACCACTACGGATTTAAAATGAAACGGTCAAGCTGCGATTGACGTGTTACCTTTCAGCTCTAATAGACTCAGGCATTTAAGAACATTTCATTTATTTGGTGTTTTCACTGTATGTTTTCAAGTCGTTATCCATTTGTACTATGAAGTGCCCACCTATTCATTTGCAGCATTTGACTGAATCTGAGCAGAAAGTATAGTTCTATACACTTGAGAATTCATCCCATTCAGTAGCATTTCAGTAGCTGTCTATATGTTTGATCAAAATCATCTGTTCCAGAACTGGGTAGGCTTTCTAACAAAATTCAATCTGGCATTTCTCTTCAAGTGTAAGCTGTGGTTTGTGTCTTGAGGTAAACCCTCTGTATTTGCATTCATGAAGGTGTCCCTTGAATGCAGACCTTGACAATCATAAGCCATAAGTAAAATCATCATCATCATCATCATCATCTTCCGCTTCCTCCAGGGTCGGGTATAAGTAAAATCCTAAACGGATAATGCAGTATTTTTTTAAATCACAGCTGAAAGTCTTCACATCAATAAAATACCCACTGATTCATTTGAAACCTGTTGTGGTGGGGTACAGAGACAACAGTGCAAAAACTGTGGCACCGTCCAAATAAGGTATCTCCCTCCACATGACGTCTATTTAAATCATTATTTTTAGTGTGTAGCAATGAACCGTTGGAGATGAATATACACTTTAAGACTTACATGATTATGGTTTTCTTTGGTACTTTAGTTTCTTGCTCTGTAACTAGAAGAAAACAAGAAGAATTATAGAAGAATTATATACAATTTTATTATGATTGGAAATTGAAAGAAGAGCAGGGGACACAGGCTTTCACGAATACATTGTAAATATGATTTTAGGATTTGGTACAGACTTCCACAAGGTACATCTCTAAAATCATCAACATCATCTCTACCTTCGATACTGATGGCCTGCTCTCCTCCTGGCATTGCTACTGTTGGAAGAACCAGCTCTGCGGCACACTTCACAGTACCCAGCCGGTTAGATAGCTGTAAACAACACAGATCACAGAACTGAGTTCTGACTGGTTAAAAAGTGGTTAATGATAACAGCAGCTCTGTAACAGAATCATGGAATGCACTGGTCAGTATCGTTCGTACCTCACATTCGTAACGTCCCAGGTCCTTCTCTCCAGGGTTCTTAATCACAAAAACCACCACGCCGCTACGTGGTTCACTGTAGGTCTGGTACTTTTCCTGGTCTGTTAGCAGTCGGCCACCTTTAAACCATCTAATCAGGGTGTATTAAAAAATATAAAAAATAATCGCATCTACACTTTGGTTACACACACACAGTATGTATTTTATAAAAATGTGTGTGAATCAGAACCTTATTTTTGGACTTGGAGCACTTATTATTGTGCAAGTGAACTGCGCATCCTCTCCTGCGATGAATGTGGCGTTCCTCAACTTGTGGACAAAGTGTGGCGGTACTGCGAAAGCAAAAAAACAACAACAAACTTTTAGTTTATTTCCCCCCCTAATTTAGTCATCTCCTGCTAATCACATGATCGCTACCAACTAGGGTAGTGTCATCGCATGCTTCCTCTGAGCAGCATAAGACACTTAAACAAAAGCACTACCTGTTGGCTTTGTACACATGGACTCAGACACCAATGATTGACCAAGAAGACAGGATATTCCATCCCTCCTTGAGAGGCTGCAATTATACTCTCTTGGGCATCATCCTGATTAAAACTCATACACTGAGTCTAGTATTATCACCTACCCTGTACTGTAATCTTTCCCAGGGTGCTGGCGTTTCCCGCAGCACTGGTGGCGAAGCACATGTACTGGCCAGAGTCTTCAGCAGTCATGTTATCCAGGATGAGGGTGCAGGAACCATCAGGGTCTTCGATGATGATGTGGTGGGGGTCCACCTCCACTGCCCGGCCGTCTGCAGAGCAATACGCATAAAGGACTGACTTGTATTTCCTTCGTCGACCATAATAGGATTAATATACTACTGGAAAGCAGCTAGGTTTATATTAATATCAATCTGTCAACACTTTTCTGTTATGGAGTGTAATGAGAAATAATGTCAGTACTCAAATTTAGGATTTGTTCATGCTAACGTTCTCACCTTTAAACCAGGCCACAACGGGTTTCGGCGCTCCTGTGACTTTGCAAGCCAGTTTAACCGTCTGTCCCAGTTCGGCCGTGCAGTCCGTCAACACCGCCTCAAAATCTGGTGGGCCTTTTCATGCAAACACAAATTTTTCATTAAAATGTTATCACATTAGTGTAAAACTGTCCACTGGAGATGCCAGAAAACCCTAGAAAGTTACAGCTTATCTTCAACACCGGAGACTCCTTCAGTAAAATTTATAGCATTTGGCCGACTCCTGTAACCAGAGCAAATTACATTTTTAATTTAGTTATACAATTGAGCCGCTGAGGGTTAAGCCCCTTGCTCAAGGCAGCAGTGGCAGCTTGGTGGTACTGGGATTAAACCTCCATCCTTCTGATCAGGAACCCAGAATCTTTACCACTGAACCACCAACTACAATGTATACCTTGACATAGATACTATTACATCTATTTCTAATCTGTTTGAGTACAGCATTAAAGCATTATATCGTTACTATTTAACCTAATTAAGTAGCCTGACCATGGTGGTGTAGAGGTTAGCACGTCCACCTCACAACAACAAGAAGGTCCTGGGTTCGATTCCCAGACTCGTGGCGTTTCTTTGTGGGGTTTGCATGTTCTCCCCGTGTTTGCGTGGGTTTCCTCCTTGTACTCTGGCTTCCTCCCACAGTCCAAAGACATGCACAGTAGGCTGATTAGCTGTTCCAAATTGCCCCTAGGTGTAGGTGTGTGTGTGAATGGTTGTGCGTGTATTAGCCCTGAGATGGCCTGGAGAGCTGTCCAGGGTGCACCCCGCCCTTTCCCAGAGTTTGCTGAGATGGGCACAAGCCTCCCTGCCACCCTAATTAGGATTACATGGTATTAAAGGGTGTGGTGTGGCACACGAGCTACTCACTCCATGCTGGCATGCTGTAGCGCTGCTGGAGGTTACGGAGTTCACGGAGCCAGGAGTTCTTCAGAATGACGGTGCGGGCTTGCAGGGTGTACTTCCTGACGGAGTCCTCGCGCTCATGCCAAATCTCAAACGCCCTCTCGTCTCCTTCCACAGTCTCATTCACGTCAATGTTGGTGAGCTGAACGGCCAACAGGATTACAATCAAAACGGAAATCTTCTCAGCGTGAAATAAGGAGTAATTAACAACTCCAAGGCTTTCTGTTCTCAGAACTAACAGTGAAGTATCGTTATCGTTACAACACTAGAATTAATTCCTTTCCAACAACAGGATGTCAAACGTGAAGTGTTAAATTCCTCTTGCACCACAGCATTGAGTGAACATGAACAATCATTCGACTTCAATGCCTGGAACAAAACATGTTCTTTCTGTCTTGAACATCAGCGAAAGAACTTAATTCCACCATCTTCTTCTGTGTTCCACACTGTAACTATAAACGGATAAAAAGTGCATGCTATTCTCTAAAAAAAACAAAAAAACTCTTTACCATAGTTAGTTGGATTATAACCCAGGCAAAAAGTGTTTTAGCCATAACCGGTTTTACCTTCATCATATTCTTGAACGTGTACGTTTGGACGTCGGCGTTCGTGTCTCGTTTCTGTTTGCAGATAATAACGTAGTTTTTGAAGAGGAAGACGTGACGGTGATGGCCTCTTGAAGAGGTTCGGATCCCTGGAGCGCCTTCCCATATGAGGAAGGGACCCTGTTAAGGAAAAAACAAAACAAAACAAAACAAATGTCCAAATCCGAATTTAGTAATATTTACTGTTCTTAATTATGATATAGCTAGCTACCTCAGATCTGCAATATAGCATTATTTATTTCCACTGAAAATACTACTGGTAAACTCTATCTCCAACAAGAAAGATTTGTAAGAAATTTCGACCAGAGCCGGGGCTTTCAACAGGAAGGACTTCATTGAATTTTGGAGATAGTCTGGATCAAATTGGAAATCCAGGTTTTGTTTAAAGGATTCTTTAACATTGAGAGATTTCTTTGGAAGTGTAGTAAATACCTACGACATAATGTCTCAAAGGTAAACTCCAAACGTTATCATTTATGGATTTCATTCATTCATCCATTCATTTTCTAAGCCGCTTAATCCTAATTAGGGTCACAGGGAGGCTGGCGCGCATCTCAGCCGACACTGAACGAGGGCGAGTTACACCCTGAACAACGTTTTTGGACTGTGAGAGGAAACCCGGAGTACCCGGAGGAAGCCCACGCAAGCTCCACACAGAAACGCCCCGAGTTCAGGAGATGAACCCAGGCCGTGTTGCTGTGAGGTGGATGTTATAACTATTGTACTACCGTGCCGCCCTTATAGATTTAATTTTAACAAAATTTACATAGTTTGTTACGCTGTTCCTTAACCCGCAGTTTACACTGGGGCACGATGTCCACAATCGGGGTGCATCAAAGAGATGAACCTTGAAGGAATCGTGTTTCCAAGTTCATCAAGATCCCCTACGATGGTGCATTAAGGTCTCTTACGCTCTGTTAAGGTTTACTGCACTCTACTATGATTCCAACACTATCATGATTGGCGTCAAATCGTAATACATCGTAATCATTGCAGCAAAGGTTTTTTTTTGCCACAATCAGCGCAATCATCACAAATCAACCAAATTCCCTCAAGATCATCACACTTCAATTCCATGACCCTCCCACGATCATCACGATTCTCTCGAATCATGGAGATCGCGGACATCATGCCCCCCAGTGTAAACACAGGGTAACAACCCAGCTGAGTGTGTGTGGTGAACATGTTTACTGGTGAACTTATATTATGTATCATTGACTATGGTAACACACTGACATTACAGACACGTGTCCTGTCTTTTCTCAATTCACGTTACGCCAATTGATATATTTTTCTCATTTATTTTTAGCACTGAAAAGTGGTTGATTAGCCTACATGCTAATAACATGAGGATGAAGATGGTCAGAGCATTCCAAGGGCGTAAAGGACTTTTATTAAATAACTTGCTTTCAGTTTAGAATCTGTGTGAAAATCCTGAATTCTTGAAGTGCCCTCGTCAGTCAGTAATCAATCAAGTCAAAGTATTTCGCGTTGTTCGTTTTATTTTCAGGAAATCTAGATGATGTAACCTCCTGTTGAACATTTCACTTGTGGGGAAACATTTTTCAAGCAAAATTATTAACACTATTTTTAGTTGGATGGTGTGTGTGTGTGTGTGTGTGTGTGTGTGTGTGTGTGTGTGTGTGTGTGTGTAACTGTCTGATGGGCTCTCATAAAGCG
>JAQMYF010000001.1:69770144-69807561 GCA_030014195.1 Neosilurus mollespiculum
GATAGACAGAACACACACACACACACACACACACACACACACACACACACACACACACACACAGAAAAAGTCTTTGAGATTAAATATCTTCATTGTACTAATTTAATATAACCTTTATCACAGGCTAAAATTCAGCTAATTCAAAACTTTTATTTTATATATACACACACAGAATACATTTATCAATGTGATAAAAAACCTCCCTCACTCCTCATAGAGAGAGAGAGAGAGAGTGAGAAAGAGAGAGAGAGAGAGAGAGAGCAAGAGAGAGAGAGAGAGAGCCCACATGTGAAAGAGATGTTAAGAGAGCCTGTATGAGAGTATATGTGAGAAAGGAAGTGAGAGAAAGGAAAGGAGCACAAGTGTATGTGTGAGAGAGAGGTACAGAGAGTATATAAGAGGGAGAGAGAGAGTGAGTGAGAGAGACATAGAATGGGTGTGTGCGAGAGATGTAAAGAGCATGTATGAGAGAAAGAGAGTGTGTTTTGGTGTGTGAGAGAAGACAGCATGTATGAGAGCGAGAGAGCGCGCATGTATGAGAGAGAGCGTGCAAGTATGAGATAGTGTGAGAGAAAGAGGGACCACATGCGAGAGAGAGCGCATGTGAGAGAGAGAGAGAGAGAGAGAGAGAGAAAGAGAGAGAGCGCATATATGGGAGAAAATGTATGAGAGAGATAGCGTGAGAAAGAGAGAGCACATGTATGAGAAAGTGCGAGAGTGCATGTATGAGAGAGACAGCATGTATAAGAGAGACAGCATGAGATAGACAGAGCACATGTCTGAGAGAGAGCGCATGTATGAGAGAGAGAGAGAGCGCGAGAGAGAGAGAAAGAGAGAGAATGTATGAGATAGAGAGCGAGAGAGAGAAGGTAATTGAAAGCTCAGACTGAACTGTAAATGAATCTCCAGTCGACTCAGAAACCAGTAACTTGTGCTTGGAGAAATATTTTTGTTACTAATGAAATCAACAGTAGAGACTTCAGCTCTGAAAGATCAGGGATGAATGGAAATGGAAAGAGTGTTTGGAGCCAGTTGAAAAACACAACACAGAAATAAAAGAGGAAGATTCTGCAGATTAATTTGGTCTTTGGATACATACTGGTCACTTTGGGCCATGTTTTCATCCACTGGAGCACTTGATGGTTCTGTAAGCTGTCTGAATAACAAATCAATTTCAGTGAGTGTGTGGAACCACGGAGATGTGAGGGTGTGGCGTTGGGGATGGGGTGGGGTGGTATTAAGGGAACGAAGGAAAGAGTGAGGACAGGATAAAAAAAATACCATAACTATTCAAGATGATAATAATAATAATAATAATAATAATGTTTAACCCATTCAACCCCGCCCCTTTTAATCAGATGTGCTTTGTAAAACTCAAGGTTCTATAAAACCCTCACAAATAGCAATTAATAAATAATTACTATCAGATTCTTTATAAATCCTTACTATCATATTTTCATTACAAGAATTAACATTAACATAATTAACACAGAACAACAATAAATAAACAATAAATAAATAAATATTTTGAGCAGAAACTAAAATTAATTCTAATTGAATTCTCTTTTATTGATTCTTAAAATCTAATTAAAGACCATAAATAGGTTTAAAGTATTTATTCTATATTGTGCACTATCATGTTATTATTAATATTATTATTATTATTATTATTATTATTATTACTGTTATCAAAAATACCAGATTTTTTTCTTGTGATATTACCTGGAATATGTTTATTTTTATTTAATTTTATTTAATTGTTTTAAATTATTACATAAACAGCATGTCATTGTTAATAACGTTTGAGTTTTTCCTTTATTCTGTCCACAGCTTCCTTTAAAAAAAATAAATAAATAAATACAAACCCTGTAAATATTCATTAAATTATATACAAGAACATATAAACATATGGAGTATCTTGTTACTGATTTGTGTAATAAATCTATAAATCAATAAAAATCAACAAATGTTGTAAAGGTGTGAAAGTTGTCCTCTTTCTCACCTTGTGTGATTTTGGCAGAGACCATCTCAGTGATCTGGGACGTGAGCTTCTGTAAGAAGTCGGCGGTATCCACTCCCATCAAGAAGGGCAGCTTCGGCTCTCCTGAAAGGGAAGTGAATTTCCCGTGAAATATAAATAGGGTGAAACGCGTGAGGAAATTCAACACATACAGAAAGAACACAGGTTGCTGAACAGCTCGTTTACGGTTTCGCAAATTTGTACACTTACTCGTCATGTGTAAATTTACAGTAAGACATCACCAGCCTATCAGAAATTGGCTCAGACAAACAGGAAGTACTACATCTGTGATCGAGGTGCAGAAGTTTTAATTATTATACAATCATTTCCTAGCAATCACATTTTTTAAAGCTCTCCGACCTTCTATCTGTTTACAGCTACATTGTATGCTAGAAGTACAATCCCACTAGGGCTCCTGTTATCACTTACATTACTGCAGCTATAAACAGTTTTTCTTAATAGCATTTATTGATCTCTCTTGAAGCTAATAAGATGTAGCTAGCCTGTAGTTAACCGTAGCTAGCTGTAAAAGGCAGCTTTTTGTTATTTTCTTCAATTGCTTGATTGCAATATATTGTTTCTTCAAGCTTTTTGCAATATATTGTTATTTTCTAAGCAGCATGTTAAATGAGCAGATTTGTTTAAATACTAATCACTTATGTGGGCCTTGTATAAATTGTTCCAATCAGAATCCACCACCTTATCATATGCTAGCTTCCAGCTGCTCTTTTAACTGAACAGTAAGTGCAGTAAACGTGTAATAAATACTCCTCTCACCTTTGCCTTCTTCCTCTGGTGGGCTGATTGTAATCCCACAAATCCTGTAAATGAACACAACACAAAAGCTCCTAGTAACCTTTGAACAGGTGCATTCTAAAAGAACTATCAGTTGTTCAGGGGCTCACTCTGGCGTAACGACGCTCGGCTGTCCTGTCGGCAAAGGCGCCAAGCCCTGGTCCACGTTGAGACGGGCGGTGTTGATGGACTGGCCAGCGCGGTTGCTGGCGATGCAGGTGTAAGTTCCACTGTGCTCCTTCCCTACGTCCATCAGGATTAGACTGTGCTGGAAGCCAGAGCTGGCGATCTTGTATCCAGGAGTGTCGGATTTAATCCATAAAACCTCCTTCAGCTCTTCTTCCTTCAGCCAGTTCACGCAGGGAGTCGGAGAGCCTGCAGACGTGAAAAGAAAAGCCAACAAACACTATTCAATATTAAGTGGTACGACATTAAAACCCCTCTCTGTGACATCACTCCTCTCCATCATTACTGCACATCACCACTATTGGTACTCTTCATAGTAACTTCTCTTCTCTAACCCTAACCCTTCTCTTTATTTTCTTTACAGATTCCTTCTCGTCTCATTTTTCTTCCTCGCTTGGACCCCGGGAATCGCTGCTTGCAGCTATATTTTATCAGCTATATATTTTATATATTTATATATTAAATCTATATATATATATATATATATCATATCTCATCCACCCTGCATGGAAACAGTGTTCCTGTATATAACTCATGGAATCTCTCACTCGCGTTTTTTGTAACCCCTGAAAAAAAAAATAGAAATGCACTGCGCTAGTTTATTGTATAAATTTTAGCAGAGAATATAGCACCTTCCACTTTGACAGACAGTGTGATGCTCGATCCTTGTTTCACTGTCCGGTTGCAGAACCTCTCCAGAAAACGTGGCGGTACTAGAGGTTCTTTGGAGTCTGTGAGGTTCAAAGATAACCAGAAACAAAAAAAACCAACCAAATTTACATTCAAGAACACTTTAAAATATTTCTTTTATTATTAAACTTATATATTACTGATGCGAGGCACATGGTTCTACTCACACACCTTTCATTTTCAGAGTCTCAGGTATGCGATTGCCTGGACCTGGAATCAGGAAATCACACACAAGACAAATAGCAAATTTCTCCAAGTTAAAAAAGTTTGGATGATGTTCCAAATTCGATCTCTTAAAACTCTTGAATCGATTACAGGCTTCGCGTACCGAGCACGACCATGCGAGCGGAGGAGTAGGCGGCTCCAGCTACGTTGCTGATGTAGGCAGAATACTCGCCACTATCTTCACCCTTCACCTCCACAATCTCCAGACTGTACACGTCTCTCTCCGTCGATAGTAAAAGCCGGTCTGTCGGTGACAGTGCCACACCGTCCTTGAACCAGTAAACTTTTGGTGTGGGAAATCCTTCAAACCAAAAAATAAAAAATAAAAAAACCCACACAAAATGGTCACACTTTCACATTCAGTTCAAATCATGCAGATCAACTTCAAGCCTGATGACTTCATGACAGGTTGACGGTGTTCCCAAGAATTCAACACGTCTGACCTTTGACTCTGATGCTCATCTTGGCACTGGGTGCTCCAGGACTGAGATAGAGGTCATGCAACTCATCCACTACTTGAGGAAGCTGCTCGTCCTCCACCACAGATTCAAATGCTTCAGTGTCCCTGTGCTCAGAACTGTGTGTCACAAAGGGGGAAAACTGATGCACTACATAGCCGTAGATATAGTATAGCATTGTAACATGTAGCATCATGTTATTGAATTTGTTTGTCAACATTCATGTGATGCTTATTGTGTGATGTATTTCATTTATAAAATACTTATGATTTAATTCATTGAATTCTAAACCCACCATACTGAAATCACATCAAATTCATGTTTTAAGGCTTTGGATTTACCTCGAGATGTAATCTTTAGCGCTAATATATGACGATGTTTCTGTGGCATCAGCTGCTGTGTCATAGTCAGAGCTGCAAGACACTGTCAACAAAATCATAATAAATAATTGTAAAGCAGGGACATTACACACTAATAATGTTCTTCACACTGCAGATGGATAAGGATGTTACGTGAGATGGGAAGGTGAATCTGTTCAGGAAGTATATACAGAAACAGAGGGATACATAAAGGTCTTCCTGACCACCTACATGAGCCTACATATACATCTAAATCGTAGTCATATAGAGTTTTAGTTAAGTTATATAAACACCATTAATCAAGTAGCATAGGTCTAAAGTCTCCCAGGTTTCTGTGAATACGTAGGCTCACGTCGAAGGCTTTACAGGATCTTGTAGATCTAAACACAATTAGATTTTTTAAAGCAGGTTCAAGATTAAATGAAGCAGATTAGTTATTCCAGACAAAACCCTCTGGCATTTACCCATCAAAGTTGCGCAGAAACAAAATACAAAATCTGATCATCTGATTTTTATAAAACTCAAGCGCCATTGAAGTGCTTCTATTGACAATTTTAGCTATTTTTAGCAGTGGAATTCTACCACTCTATGGAATCCCTGATCAATTCGTCAAGGAAATTAGATTGTTATATTCGAACACCGAAGCCGCCGCTATCACACCTGACGGAAATATTGAAGCAGGAGCACTGCAAGGTGACACGTTGGCCCCATTTCTATTTATAATCATGTTAGGTTATATCCTTCATTTATCCCTTGACCAGCACAATGAGAACGGACTTCAACTACACCCCAGACGAAGTCGGACATACCCTTTGTGCAACATCTCACGGACGTAGACTATGCAGACAATTTAGCAGTTGTGTCGGAACATGTCAGAGATGCGGAATTTCTCCTCTGCGTTCTTGAAACATCAGCTTCACATGTTGAGCTCTACTGTAATGATGTCAAGACTGAGTATATCTCTTCATCCTTGGACCCTTCGACAATAACATCCTTGTACGGGAAGAACATCAAGCGAGTCAATGACTTCAAGTACCTGGGTTCTTTCTTGGACTCTTACAAGGACTTCAAGATCCGAAAGGCACTAGTATGGCAAGCATGCAATGCTCTTGACAAAATATGGCATTCCAACCTTAACAACAACTTGAAGATAAACCTGTTCAGACCAGCCGTTGAACCCATCCTCTTATACGGAGCTGAAACATGGACCCTGGCACAGAAACAGCAACAAAACCTAAACGGAACCTATACCAACCTTCTACGTCATGTACAGAACATACACTGGTCCGCTCATGCCACGCTGGCAGAGATCTACGGGGAGTTACCTCCCACTCCGTAAGACTAGGGCAGAACTCCTACTCTGCCTACTCCTCTGGAGACCACGCCACTGCCCAGCGAGATCAAGGAAACTTACCCTCCCCAATAGATTTTCCAAAGACACTGGGATAGCGGCAGAAGACCTGAGTGTCACTATTAGCTGTGAAAGTTATAGGATATGACACTGTGATATAATTGATTGATTATAATGATGTAACTACAAATTAAATTTTTTTTTCAGATGCAACCTTGAGTAATAAATGCCTGATAATTAGGAAGTTTGAAGACAAGCTTTCATAAAGACAAAGACATGCAAGATAAATAACTGGGATGTACTGGTAAAAGAAAGCAGGTTGGCATGCTAGCCATTAAGACTTTTCAGTCTTGGGTGGAGGCCACTTTCTTTTATCAGTCTACTCACTTTCCACCCTAAGCTCCGCCTTGCTGGAAGCAATACCGCTGTCATTTTCAGCCATGCAGCGGTACACGCCCATGTCGGAAGGCCGTACAGTCGTAATGATCAACTGATGGCAGCCCTCCTGGTCTTCGTTGATCATATAATGGTCATCTTCTTGGAGCACTTTCCCGTCTTTGAACCACCGGATGCTGGGAGAGGGTTTGCCAATGATCACGCAGTCAAAGCTGACCGGGTATCCGTCTGGGACTTCCTGGTTTTGGAGTTGCGTCAGGAAGACTGGGGCTGCTGCGAGCCCAAAGAACACATGACAGAACATTGCAGAGCATCACTGGAGCACAGCAACTCGAACCATTTCATGCAAATGACTACTGTACAAGCCCTGGAGAACCCTCGATCCTGCAGATTTTAGTGTTTTCCTTCATCTATCAGTCATTGAGATGCCAGCTAGAAGCCAAGCATACACTAAAATGTGCAGGATGGGTGGCCCCATATTGACAACCTGTGCTGTGGAAAATTCAGAGAATTTCAAAATGTTGGTAGTCAAACAAGAAGCATTCCATCATGCTCACACAGAAAAGGTTCAAGCAGAATAACTCAATCTGCCATACCAGGTGGTGCCGACATAAAAACCGGCTTTTCTTGAGTTGGGGTTTGGGAACCATCCCTGTCGAATCCCATCTTCTTGATGCGAAGCTCTATCTTAGATCCGGTTTCAATGATAGCGGTGTCTATGGGCACACCTTGGTGTGTAAACATCTCGTGGAATCTCTGAGAAGCAACCTGTGCTTCATTGCGGGTGTCAAAACGGATGTAGATGTAGCTGTCGTCTTCGCGATATGAATGTGGATCCGGAGGCTGCAGGTCCCCTTCGTCTGCACTCACAAAAGGTTCTTCATCCACCTTTGGTGGAAGACGTGTATGAAGGAGCTTCTGGAGCCTTCTGCTTGCCTGTCGTAAAGACTCGTCCATCTCGCTGCCGGAGCTCTCAGGCTCGCTGTCTGCACTGTAACCGAGAGTTAGCGGACGACGTCCTGATGACTTTCGCCCAGAGCCCACGATTACTTTTCCACTGTGGGATGCAATGCCAAACTTATTTGTGACCTCACAAGTGTACACTCCAGTGTCGCTAGCTGTGGCTGCAGGCACAATCAGAGAGCAAGTCCCATCATTGTATATGTCGATGTGGTGATGTTTGCCGTCTACCAATGGTTTACCATCCTTCAGCCAGCGAACTTTGTCCGGCTTGCCATCTGCAACACACTCCAGATGAATGGTTGTATTTGGTTCCTTGTTCTGGTCCTTAAAGACCTCTTTAAAGACAGGTCGCATGTCCTTTCTGGCTTTGTAGCCTTTGAAGGCAGCTTGGATTTTGATGGCAGCCTCCTGCAGCTCATCCGTATCATCATCTTTAGTGAGCGTGACAGGTGGTCCTACTGAATGCTGCTGCACTGCCTTCTCAGTCATTTGAAAATGTTCGTAAAGCTTATGGGATGCAATGGTTTCACTTTCGCTGCTCATGGTGCTCATGACAGAAGCTTTGCTGCTCTTTTTAAGGTAAGCCACCAGACTTGAACTTCCACTAAGAGACTCGTCTTCAGAACTGGTATACAGATTAAGCTCTGGTTTGATTTCGATGGGCTTCTCTTTCTCTATGGTCCGCTCTTTCTCTACACCTGGACCCTTCTGGTCTTGCATCTTCTCTTTACCGTCATCTTCTGGTAGCTCCGATATGGAGTCCAGTGTAGGTTCCCTGCTCATCCTGCGCTTCTTGGTCAGAGCATCCCATAAAACATGCAGATCTCCCTCAGAGGCGGCCTCAGGGGGCAAGCCAGGCTGGTTTCCCTCCTCAGACTGAGATATCACAGTGCGAGCTCCTGTAATCAGAAGAGTTATGAAGCAACGTTACTGTTACAGCTAATTACACATTGTGAAATAAATGATCTTTTCTGCTATAGCCGCTTTAAACAGTGGTTCCTTCACCAATTTTCCCAAGTCAAAAAGACAAGACATGCCATGTTACAGAGAAAAAAGAAATCTTAAACTTGGGTCCTGAAGGCTTTCCTGAAGTTGAACACGGACAGTGGTGACTTCTTCCATAAAATATTAAAAGGTCTTTTCAAAGTAAAATATCGGCACAACACCTACACCCCTACCTTTGTTACGTAACAAGTTTTAAAAACTCATTAACTACATTATATAAAGTGTCCACCCACCAGGTTTCTGTAAACGTTGTTACTAACGATGAACTAATGATAACACATTAGAACAAGCACATTAATGCTGTACTATAATCTGCTGTTGAAGTTCTATCAGAGCTACCATTACAGAAATAGAATTTAAATTCAACAAATGTATATGCCATCAATTAAACTGCAATATTCAATATTATTAATACCCTGGCTAAGAAAGTTGTGTTTTACCTTCGGTTTGTTTGTTAACAGGATTACACAAAAACTTGTGTGGATTTTCATGAAATTTCTAGCAAAGGTGGGGTTTTCAACCAGGAAGGCTTCATTAGATTTTGATTCAAATTAGACTCAAATTTTGGATTTAGGAATTTTTTTAAGGGTTTTTTGAAAGTGTGCTTTTACAGCAGGCTATTTCCTTTGTTATTTTTTGACTTTGCAGAAGTCTTGTGGAAATATAATGAACATAAAATCGAATTACTTTTTTCTGAATATAAAAAAAGTACACTGTCAAAAGTGACTGATCACATGGAAGTTAACCAAAATGCACGTCTAAACTCAAAAATGTAATTGGACAAATGTGGTTCTGAAGTGTGACAGAGTCAAAAAATAAATGAATAAATAAATAAAATGCACTGATACCTTCAAGATCAAGGTTTATCGAGGTTTTCGCCTCTTCTGAGGCCACACAGGCATAGACCCCTTCGTCAGCAGGCTGGAAATCCTTAATGAGCAACATTTGGGATTTGCCCTCCGATACCACCTGGTATTTTGCACCTATTTCAATCTCCTGATTGTCTTTTTGCCAGAAGACTTGCTTACTCTCAGCTGACAGCTCGCACTCCAGACGGGCAAATTTACCCTCCTGGAGCTCAGACACATTTAATTTCTTGGCAATGGTCACTGGTGCATCTAAAAATCAAAACAATACAAAAAATATACATGGACTTATCTTTTCTTGGGTTCTGTACCAATTCCCAGAGATCTAAGAGTCTAATTTTCTCATTTTACATCTTTTCAGTTCCATCTCACACAAATGTTATTTTTACTGATTTGTAAAGGTGTAGTTTCTTACCCAGAGTAACAGTTTGAGGAAGCTGGACAGAGTCCCCAATTCCAGCACGATTAATAGCTGCCACACGGAACCTATATCCAGAGCCAGGAATAAGGTTTTCCACCGTAAACTCAGTATTACCCACTGGTTCTGTATGGCAGGGCTGCCAGAGAGCACTTTCCACTTGCCGCATCTCCACACGGTAGCCCAGGATTGGGCTTCCACCATCACTGAGTGGCGTGAACCATGATAGGGTCACTGAAGTTGGTCCTTTAGTGACCAGCTCGGGATCCTCAGGGGGGTCAGGTACAGCTAAGATTCGACATGTTACGATGAGCTGAACGTCAAATTCTCAATAAAGCATCATCACTGTGTTAGCAAAACTGCTGTTTTGCTTAACTTGTTGCACTTACCAATAGTCACTAGCTTAGCCACTGAAATGGCATCCTGAGCAGCAAATGTTATCTCCAGTGGTGGCCCAACGTGGGCTTTTTTCAGTATTAGGCTGCAAATACATCCATTATTTTTCATCACCCAACTGTCATCTGGGTGAAGTTCAGAACCATTAGCATACCAATTCACGTCCTTCTCTGGTACGGGTTCATTCAGGACACAAGTAAACTCTGCCTGCTCACCAACAACAACGGTCTTGTCCTCCAAGGGTTTTACCACTTCCAGTTGCCAGCCTGAATTTACAGTTCGCAACAGTAAAATAAATAAATAAAATTACTCGGCAGTGGTCACATCAGCCTGGATCATTAATCCCCACCACCACCTGCTCCCTTTTCACATATCGTCTATGCTATATAAGACTTCATAAACACTGTACGGTGCCACCAGTGCCTCTCAAGTGGTGTGTTGGGCTGACTGAGATCAAGTATTCATTCTTGCAGATATTAGCATACAAATCATCTCCAGGATCAAACACAACCAGTTTACAAACTACTGCACATCAAGTTAAGCCTAAAAACAATCTACACCAACAATACAACAAATCTATTTTCTATTGAAAGTTCGAAGAAAGCATGCTAAAAATAGCTATGCTAAAGTGACTAACCTTTGACTGACAGAAGGGCAGAAGTGGAGGCAGTGCCAGCCTGAAAGGTTATCATTCGGTTGTCCCCAGCTCTCAAGTCCTTCAGCAGCAAAAGATGTCGACGCCCACTCTCAAAGCAAACAATTTCCACTTTCGAAGACTCCTTTACAGGTTTTCCGTCAACCAACCATCGGCAGTCTTTCGACTCGGGGACAGAAATGGAGCACTCAAAAAGTGCCTCACCACCTTCAATGGTCTCCACATTTTCCAGACCTTGAATGATCTCAATGGATTTAGCTGTGAGACAGGTTTGAGAGGTTAACGTTTTATTCACGTTCAAAATTTGGAGTGCTTTATTGCAAAGCACATTTAGCAAGATGTGTTTAATTAAAAGGTCAATGACAACCTTTACCTTGTCATGTTACATTACACTGGAGACTAGACTAATTTTTTTTATATATATAAAATCACACGAAGAAAATTTGTAATAGTTCAGAATTTACAATCCATCTGTTTTACACCAGTGAACAGTTCCAATAATCCCCTTAGTTGGATTATCAACCTCTTTCTGAAAGTTCCCCTGATAATACACTACATTAAATCCTAAAATTTAATTAAATTGCATGAAGTTTTATTACCAATTCTTTATAATGTTGATAGTCGCTTCATCCTTGATTAGCTTACAAACACAACTGCTAATGCAGAAAGTGCACATTACGCACAATGGCTAAGCACCCCAATTTTTGCCATACACATAACATTGTTTGCCGAAGGGCCTGGGGCTGATTTCTTTCTATCCCTTCTGTCTGAAATCATAACCAGCCATCTCTCTATGCATGTCTTCCATGACAGATAAAAACACAAAGACCCCCACCCCCCCAATTGTCCATACGGTTTCAGGCTCTCCAAAATATCTTAGTGCATTATATTTTCATTAGCCTCACGATTCTTTAAAACATGTGACAAAGTCATTACTGCACAAATATCAGAACCAATCAGTGTTGCTAAATAAGCAGTCTCTTGTCCCGAGGTATCTACAAGTTGCCAGCCCCAAAGAATCTTGGCTAGACTTGTCAAAAAGACTTGACAATATTCAGAGACAAGTTTGGGCTGCAGGTACGCTCACCTTGCACCCTAAGGTGTGCCTCAACACAGGTCCCTTCTGCCTCACAGGAGTATACCCCCTCGTCCTGTGCAGTTACCCGGCTAATGTATAACCGCACTACTGTCCAGTCTTGCTCCACTATAAGCCTGTGGCCGTCAGGTTGCACGGGTTGCCCATTTCGCTTCCATGTGGCCCTGACTGGCCGTGAGAACTGGCAGATGAACTCTGCAGGCTGGTTCTCTGCTATGTTGATATCCTTCATGGCACTGACTACTTCCACAGTAGGATCTATAAACGGTGGGTGAAGTAGGAAGAGTGGTACAGAAAATGCTCAAGATAAATTTCATTTTCTCAGATTCGTCTCTGGAGATGATATTAAGCTGCTCTGCCATCTCGCAGTAAAAGACACCATTTTGAAAAATGAACGTGCATGCACTCAATGAAGCAAAGTGGTGAATTGGTTAATGACTTTATAAGCATAATAGTTCAAAAAGAAAGGGTTTCAGTACACATCATAGTCTTCAATCTAACTGATTAAGTATTCTGGAGAGCTCCTTCAATGACTCGGTGGTTAAAAACTGGCTTACTGATCAGAAAGTTGGGGATTCAAACCCCAACACCTGCAAGCTGTCACTCACTGTTGGGCCACTGAGCTTAACCCTCTCTGCTTAAGGGTCAATGTATCATGGCTAACCCTGCGCTCTGACTTCAATTTCATGAATGGACAATGACAGCCCGAGAAAGCCCCTGATCTCACATGTGGAAGCTCTGGGAGTAAAATCTACCAACATTGAATCATCTGACTTCATTTTATTGACATGAAACTCCAACTGCATGTTATCCCAGCTTTCTCAGTATGGATCCAGGCAAGAAAAAGTAGCCACCCACACACATATATTCTACATCCGTCTGACCTATTGGTATCAGCGACTATAATAGTAAAACCAGGGGTGTTGCTCCTTTTAAAACACCATTTTAATGTTGGGTGAGCTCTCAGCATGAACAAGCTCCACTATACAGGTTGGTCCATTGGGTACAAGAAGTAATGGTGCAAGCATACATTTAAAGAAATATCTTAATACATTAAATGAAGGCAATGTACGTGATGACTACCTGCTGGTTGACCCTTAGAGGAGTATCATTTGTGATATTCAAGGTCTACCTTAATACATGATATTGCTCTATCACATTCTGTCTGGTCTGTTATGAGTTTAAGGGATTCTCATCCTCAACTGACTACAGTATCAAGACTCACCAAATGCAACCTGTACACCAAGGTTTCATTTTTACATGTTGGCTTTGCTACCTCCTACATTAAATGTTAATGGAACAGTTTTTTTTTACTGTTTTACAATTTGTAAATTTAAAGACTTTAACATTTCGTATGATTTAAATGATAAACCACAATGTAGGCCATGCACAGGTGAGTTGCCAAGCAAGCCACTCATTCAGTAGGTTGAGGAGGGGAAACAAACCCTTTTGAAGGCCTCTGCAAGCACTGAAACTTTTACACATTTAAAAAATAATAATAAAAACAAAACAAAAAAAAAAAGTAAAGTCTGGATATTAGACACTTCCACCCTGAAGGTAACTAAACATTTCACGGCTTGTAAAAGCGATTTACTATCAGATATTATATATAATAAACCTACGCACTTTAAAATCATCCATGAATTTCCAAAATTTGGATAAATTCCAAATGAAAGAGGTACCAAGAGGACATTCAGGAACAGCAGGATACCACCACAGAGCAACCAGACAACTAGAATGTAGCACGAACAAGATCAGGAGATACGAACTCATGATCAGGAGATACGAACTCATTTTAACAATCAGCTGACACTGGAGACTCCTTCCATAATCAATCCCTTTCCTTATCGATAACCATATCAGGGATCATCAAGGATTCCTTTATTTAATAAACACAAATACATTTGATAGAGAGAATGTTTATTGTAAATAATTTGTTGCTATAGAAACAAGCCTGTATTAATGCAAATGGGAAGTAAAAGTAAAAGCAGGTAAGGTGGGATTTTTAAACAAATTTTGTTAGTTTGTCAGTTCTGGAAATTCATGGACATGCATTTTTACCATCCCTTTCCTACAGTACCATCTCCCTTTACTCCTGCAGGGCCATAAACAAAAGAGCTGATCCACACCCCTCAACCCCTCCACCTGGTCCGGTACCTTTAACTAACAGCCTAGCCGAGGACGTCAAGCTTCCCGTTTTGAACAGGATGGTGCCCGAGTCATTTGGTGCCAAGTTCTTTAGGGTGAGGGTGTGAATATTGTCTTCACCCACCCCAATAACACTGAAGGGACTGTTTTCCAAACGGGTGCCATCCAGCCACCACTGAACTCTCCCTTTGGCACGGCGAGACAGCTGGCAGGAGAACACTGCCTGCTCTCCCGCAAAGACATCAGTGCTTTTTATACCAGACACTATGAGCACCTCAGCCTCTGTTGAGACCACAGACAAACAGCTAATCAATAGCATCCCTGTACTTATTCAAATACAAAAAAATACATCACTGAGCAAGGCCTTTTCATGGACTAAAACAGCCAAACATGCTAGCTAAACTTTCATAATTGTTATATTGTTGTAGATGGGGTTTGAATGTTTAATTTAAAGTATATGATATGAAAATGCTGTAAATGTCACGATAGTTGTGAACTTACTGTTAAAAATGGTGTGTGGCCTGGGAAAACCCTTGTAGCCGTCATTTTGTGGGGCGTGAACATAAAATGTATCCAGGTGGTAAAAAAAAGAGTGAATTATACAGTATTTAAAATAAGAGCTCATTTGTGAATTTTGATGCAGCCAATCTTAAGAAACTGGTAAAACCATTAAAGCTTCAATCATGAGTTTGGAGAAAATCAACTGAAAATAATGTGCAAATTGAAGCACACATTTATATACATATAGATTAAGAAAGGTATGGGCACCTGACTGGTGCATCGACAAAAATCCGTGACCATCAACCTGGGCCACAGCCATCACAGCTGGAAGTCCATGGGAGATAACTGGCTGAGCTCTCATGGGAAGGAGATAACTTACAATGATCACCAAGCAATCATGGGCTTCTCTGAGCTCATTCGTATAAAAGGGGTGGATAGTGCTTTCCCTCAGGGTGTGTTAGTCTGCATACATGCTGCACATACGCAGCAGTTCATAAAGACGCGGGAGGCAGCAGAATTTGACATGTGCTTGCTTCCACCCCTCCCTGGGAAGCAATGCTGGATGGGTTGGAAATGGATACGACTAACTTATAGAATAATTAAGGAAGGTATTACCGGCAAAGTTATACATCATTTATGATGAGCTCTCATTTCAAATCGCTAGACCGTGTCTTGAACTCATTCAGATAAAAGTGATTCAAAGGAAATAAATGCAAGCGTTGTCATTGCTTCATCACTCCACCTGATCACCGGTGGTGATATAATCACTATGTTGCATAAATTTCTTGGCAGTACCATAATGATGGTGAAACACATTGATGTTTCCTTACAGTAGAATCAAATAGTAATAATGGAAGGAAATTTCTTTTTTGCGAGAATTCAGCTTCCCACACGGTTTCCCAGACCACTTCACACATATTACGCAAAAATTTGGAGGACCCATTCACTATAAAAAATGACACATCCAAATATCATTGAGATTTCTCTAGAAATAGCAGTAGACAATATACGCTGCCCAGCCCTCACTAGAATATTTTGTTGGACCACCTACAGCCTTGATTACAGTACATAATCACCATGGCATTGTTGCTTCAGTTGGTCAGGTAGAGGCTCAGCAACATTAATGTGGCAATAAAATGAATACAATAAACCAGCATTATTAGAAAAAAATCAAGGTTGACTATCCAAATTGTATAATTGTACAGTATACCCAAGTTAAAAGCAATCTTCATTACCTTGCACTGAAACTGAAGCGGTTGTTAACTGATTTCCAGCATCACAGGTGTAATAGCCGCTATCGTCGGGTTTCAGGTCGTGTATGTGCAGCTCTTGGATGCGTCCCTCTTGCTTTAGCTGAAACTTTTTACTGGCTTGCAGCACCAAACCCCCTTTACGCCACTCCACATTGACACCAGGTTTAGAAAGTTCACAGCTGAGTGTAACCGTGTCACCTTCAACAGCATCTATGTTCTCCAATTCCTTGCAGAAGAAGGCTGGGGTTTCTGACAAGCATGAAAGGAAAAACAAAAGAACGTCAATAAACTTGGAAGCACTGTTGATGCTGCAGCATTTTTAGTAACCAAGCAGAAATCTTTACTTTAACAAGCAAACATCTTAAATGCTATTTTCTTGCCTGCGAGTACTCGTACTCAGAGTACTCGTCTTTTTCGGAGGACCTGAAGAACACTGAAAGGTAGTGGTACAATGAATACTCATACCTGTATTCATATCATATATGACATCATAACAAGCCGCTGTTGTGCAAACATGCACTCAAAACACCTGTTGGATCCAAAGCCTGTTGGATCACCCAATATAGCTAACTATTGATGAAGTACCGAAGACTCGTAAGCACTTGCAGGGAACAAACCCTTTACCTTTGGGCTTCTCCTTCACCAACAAGGACGCAACAGTCCTCTCGCACCCAATCACAAAGGCTACGTCACTGGAATCATCAGGCGTGACCATTTTTAACACTAGGCTGTGTTCCCTTCCTCGGCTGCTGATCTGATTTAAGTCATTGTTTTGGAGGTGATTGGAGCCTAGCCACCATTCAGCATTAGTTACTCCTGTCTGGGACACCTCACAGTGGAACACGGCGTCCTCACCAGTCGTCACTGTGACGTCCTTAAGTTCTCTTGTAATTCTGACACGCTCTAGATAAAGAGAAGCGCAAAAACAAAGGCAGCCAAATCTTTCTTTTTGTGACTCAACCAAAGTTTATAAATTGTAAATATAAATTTCATCTAATGCCTTTTAAAGGTTTAGTAATTCTAAGAAGCTGACATCGATTTCTGCATCATCATCATACATTGCTTGAGTGAATTTGAGCAAAACCAGGAAAAGAAACACAAAAACCAATCACCTTTGATGCTCAAAGAGGCTTTGCTTTGCTTGTCTCCGACTTCACATGCATATTCTCCTGCATCATCCACCGTTAGGTGGTAGATCACTAAGGTTTGGATTGTACCGTTCTTCTGAATGGAGTACTTGTCTCCTTCAGAAATGGCTTTTTGGTCCTTTTTCCAGGTCACATGAACATCTGGGGTTGAGGTTTCGCAGGATAATGTAGCTTTATCGCCTTCTGTGGCCTCTTGGCTCTTCAAGTCTTTGATAAATTGCACCACATGGATAGCTAAAAGAACACAATCAGGAGGAAATTGTTTAAAACCAAACATTTTACAAGGACAAATTAACTAGCTGATGACATTCAAAGAGACTTGGACTGCACCTTTAACTTTTGACTAAAAAAAATTACACATTTAGCCAGTAGAACATGTATAATTCAGTTAGATCGATGGGTTATGCTAACATTAGCTGGCTAACTGTTAAAAATGCATTTCAACAGGATTTCAGCAATCAGGTGGATACACAATCAGAGCGCTAAAAGACAGCTGCTAGCAAACACTAGCTGAATGGCAGGAACATCGCTGTTCAACAACAAAAAAGATCTCAGAGTGGTCAAATCTTTTTCTGCGCGCAAAACCACCTACAGTACTAATATACTTAGATACTCCAGTTTATACAATTATGACATCTGCTCTCTAGAAACTTCCAGAGCAAAAAAGAGAGGCTGAAAAAGGAACGCATAACTAAGATATCAATCAACAAGAGGTTAATATAAATATAAATATAAAATGAACAGCAAATAAAATAAAATTCAAATCCTTGCAGATGGCAGAGTTTATGGATGACGAGCTTACCTTTAACTGTGAGACAAGCAAACGACGTGTGGCTCCCCACGTGGAAGATCACAGTGCCCGAGTCTTTCGTGCTCACACTCCTTAGCGTGAGCGAGTGCTTTTTTCCTTCCACTCGGATTACGTTCATCTCGTTGCTCTGGAGAGGAACACCCTGAAGTTCCCAGGTCACATTCTGGGCACCATCGTGAGACACAAAGCACTCGAAGGATACATCTTCTCCATTGTTAACAATGCAGCTCTTCAGCCCGGTTACAATAGTAACGTCGAGTTCTGTTTAATACACATCATCCAGGATATACTTTTAAGCCAGTTTTATTAATCTGGGTAGTAAGTGAACTGAGTCAATGGGGTAGTAGGAATAAATGTTAAAAACTGAACAGCTTCCTAGTCCATCAAGCTCACTGACCAATTACTCACAATATATTCACCATCACACAAATAAGTGGTCCTTCCCCAAACTGCTGGCACAAATATAGAGGCCCAGACTTTTCTAGAATTTCACTGCATTTCCCTTTCAAACCTGGTCCAGCATGGCAACACCAATGTGCACAAACAAACACCATGAAGTCATGGTTTGTCAAGGCTAGAACAGAAAAACTTGAGTGTCTTTCACAAAGCACCAACATCAACCCCATTGAACCCCTTTGGAATAAACGGAGACATCGACTGAGCCCCAGACTTCAACACTGGTGCCTGACCTCACTACTGCTCTTGTGGCTGAAGGAACACAAATTCAAACAGCCACCCTTCAACCCTTCAGCAACTGCCACAGACAAAAAGGTAGAATATCGGTTCCTACCTTTTACCACAAGCTGGGCAGAAGTGGTTTCATACCCAGAATCACAAGAATACTCTCCCGCATCTGCTTCCTGTAGCTGGTAGATAATTAGTTCAACCACTGCTCCGTCTTGCCTTGATTGGTGTTTACTGCTGGATTGTAGAACCTTCTGATCTTTTCTCCACACTACAGGTGCTCCAGGTTTGGTAAGTTCACACCGGAATATGGCAGTTTCCCCAGCTTCAGCTTCAAGCTTGTTCAGAGGGATTTTGAACAGAACAGGTAGTGCTGCAAAGTGAAGAGTTGGAGTTCAAGAGGAGGAAAATGAAAAACCTGCTGTGCCATCCTTCATAAGGATTCCCGATTTGCTAAAGTCCTACCCTTTACTTCTAGGTGAGCTGTAGTCTTCTGATCTCCAGTGTCACAAGTGTAGTCTCCAGAGTCGTCAAGGTCAGGGTCATGAATTTTCAATTGGACAAGGTGGCCGTCTTGCCGGAATTCATATTTTGCACAAGCGCAAAGGTCAACTTCCCCTTTGCGCCACTGTACTGATATACCTGGTTTAGACAGCTCACACGACCAGGTGACACTTTCCTTCTCCAAAACCTTCTGGTCCTTCAATTCCTTAGTGAAAATGGCTGGAAGAACTGATAATTTTAAATAACACAGGAAAAAATTGTTAAGTATGGAGATACATGGATTACCCCCTACAAAAATCAGGTCTAACGTTTACACCCCATGCCTGGGTAAGTGATCCAAGAGTGTGGTCAAGAAACCGGCTCTTGAGGTTTGCATTTGTTGACCTCTGGCCTCAAGACAGGATTGAATAAGATCCTCTGTGGCACTGAAATGCCAAGTTAAACTGTTATCATACTAAGTGTTAGTAATCTACTCAACAAAACACAGGAGACTCATGTCTTCAACTCCAGGGACAAGGAATTCGTCTTTAGATCTTTGGCAAGGTGCTGACCTTAATCCGAAAATGGCTCAAGCTAAAGTAATTATTTAGAATGTCTTCATTCTTCCCAGGTAGCATGGTGGCATAGTGGTTAACACATCCTTCTCACAGCAAGAAGGTCCTGGGTTCGAGTCCTGGGCTTAAGTATTTCTTTGTGGAGTTTGCATGCTTGGTGAGTTTCCTCCCACACTTAAAAACATGCACATTAGGCTAATACACTGTTTCAAATTGCCCCTGGGTGTTAGTATGAATGGCTTTGTGTGTATTGGCCTGCAATGGTGTGGCGGGCTGATCAGGGTGTACCCCGCCTTCGCGCAGTGTTGGCTGAGATAGGCTCCAACCTACCCGCGATCCTAGTAAGATTAAGAACCTATTAGAATTAAGCAGTTTGGCAAATGAGTGAGTGAGTGAGCGTTTTCTTCCCAATAATTCTTTACTCAACAAACTTTTCAGTAACTGTCTACTTTCTGTAAGGAGGCATTTATGTATGTCTGAAGTACCAGCACATAGTAACAGGGTAAATATAGCGCATAGTAACACAGAACTAATACAAATCTGACGTTGTTTTCTTTTTACATATTTTCCCCACCTAAAAGTGGAATTGATGTGGTTTGGGTAAGCCAACAGGCACTCAGGAAACCCTGGGTGATTTCTGCTGAAATAATGCCCAGGGTGGTGGGAGCATTTGCTTCTCAGGATCAGTGTTTATAAATAAAGAATTTTGCTTAGTATTTTTTGTCTTCAAATGCTTTTGTTAATGCCAAACATGCTGTATACATATTTCCACAGCAAACCAGAAGTTCCTGGTTCCATTGGCTACAAATACCTGTTCACCCACTGCTGCATTTCTCCACCAACTTAAAATAGCTCTACACCAATATGCCCCCCAATGTATCCCAGTCTATTTTTAAATAGCAGCAACTGGAAATGGCATAGGAAGTTCTGCTTGGCTGATAGGGTGAAGAGTCTCACCCAAGGGCTCAACAGTGGCAAATTGGTGGTGCTGAGGCTTGAACCCCCAATCTCTGTTCAGTAACCTGAGCCCAACAAGCCACCACCACCGCACCAACCAAATAAGGGGTGATACCAGCAACTCTGATTTATGTCAAACATGGTTTTTCTGGCATTATTACTGTCACCAATCCTCAAGTATCTCAAGCAGACTTTGTGTCACCACTTGCTACTGATGACATTTACAAAAGATCATACAATATATGTCAATGTCCAGACCTTTCGTGGCTCTTACCTTGAACAGTCAGTTTGGCAGTGCTCTTTGCGGTGTCTATATTGCATGAGTATGCATCACTGTCAACCTCCTCCAAATCTTTTACTGTAAGAATAAGGACTCGTTCCTTTTGTGCCATCTGATACTTCCTTCCTGCCTTGATTTCCTTCACACCTTTCAGCCAAGTGACTTTGGAAGCTGGTTGAGCAGTTTCGCATTCGAAACTAACAGCACGTTTTTCATCCGCGGTGATATCTTTGAGTTCACGAATAAACATGTTTACTGGTTCTGGAAAACACAAGGTCTGACATTAGGCTCTAGAATCTACAATTATAAAAGTGTTAATGTATTAGAATGACTGAAGAAGTACCTTTGACTTCCAGTCGAGCTTTGGAGGTTGGTCCACCCGTCACCTCACAGCTGTATTCTCCAGAATCCTGAGCTGTAACACTGTGAACAATGAGCTTAAAAACCTTATTTTCCTGAATAATCTCATACTTTAGACCTTTCTGGATCGATTTTCCATTCTTGCACCAAACAACCAAACCAGGCTGAGAGAGCTCACAGAGGAATACAGCATCTTCTCCAGGAACAATGCTAACACTTTGGAGCTCTTTAGAGAAGGTCAGAACTTCACCTGAGGTGAAAAAAACAAAACAAAACAGAAAAACAATAATGAAACCTCCCCCCCAAAAAGCCCCAGCATTACTGCTTATTAAGAAACTTTTGGGGTTTGAGGTTGTTAGAATATTTAAGCCAAATGACTCTTGTGCAATAATATGACCTAAGGAAGATGTCAGGAAATGTTAACCCTCTGTCAAGTATGTACATCTGCTGCTAAGGAACTTGTGGGCTTCATGAAAAAGCACAAAATATTGTCTGATATTGATTTTTAACCAACAGGGCAACAGGGCTTCCTCCCCTAACTGATGACTGATGTCACAGATTCACACAGGAAAAAAAAACCCAGCTATCTCTTGGTTCCATTTTGGTTAATATATTCAGTTCCCGAACAATTTATTTTTGGCCAAAATGCTCAGAACAGTTCACAGTTTGGTGCCCAAACCAGAACAGTACCCGTTCCCTGTTGGCGCTTTCCACCAAAATAGCATTCTGGAAGCAGACCAAAATTCCCACACTCATATGCTCTAATGCAAAGGTCACACATAGCGGAATGATGTATGAGAACCATGACTGGGACTATTGTGGCCATTCCGATGGATTATGAAGATGGTATGTCACAATGATGTGCAGAGGAAAAAACTCTAATGGAGACATGGTCGCCAGTTGAAAAAAAAAAAACCCAAAATGGTTGAATTTATCCATGGCAAATTTTAACAGGTCTCTTCCTGGCTCTCAGATATTACGATGGAACCACCCAGAACACTTACGGGATAATGCTGGTTGACCCCAGAAGGCAAAAAGTTGTCTCTTGTCGTCTACCGTGTAGTAATTCTTCCTAGATGAAACTGAGGGTTTTGACTAGTTTTGTTCAAACCAACGGGTAATTGTGGTGTTTTCATCTGACTGAAGAATCGCACTCTATGGCCAAAATCTCACGATTTTGTTCAAACATACCAAACACTACATACACAAAAGCATCCCAAAGTATGCTGTTTCAACTGGTTAAGTGAATTAGCACCTCCCTCCAGCAAGCCCCTACCGGTCTCACCTTCCACCGACAACGTTGCTTTCGAGTTTAAGTCCTTGAGGGTGAAGACGACCTCTCCTGAGTCTGATCCCGTCACTCCTTTGATGCTTAACGTGTGCTTGCGCCCCTTGCTGCTAATCTGAAAACGCCCTCCACTCTTCACAAGCTGACCTTTCAGGCTCCATGAGCATGCGTCCGTGGTTTCCCGAGAGAGGATACACTCAAAGACGCAAGTCTCACCCGCTTTAGCCTCCACAGACTTCAAACGTTTTGTGATGCCGACGCTGATGTCTGTATGAATAAATAAACATAAAAAATAAATCAATAAATGAATAAAATACTGTGATGCTAGAACTAACCCTGCTTTTTCAAACCATCCTATTATTGATCATTTTGCTAGAAGAGCACAACAAATTATGTGTAATTATCTTAATTAGGCAAGTTTTTCTTTAGTCACACCTCTAATGGTGACCTTTGCTTTTGTAAGGTCGGTCCCAAGGTCACAACTGTATACTCCGGCGTCTGCCTGTGTGATGTCCCGGAGCGTCAGACCCAGGATCTTGCCATCGTGTAACAGCTCATGCTTGCTGTCTGCAGAAAGGACGGTGCCATCTTTCCTCCAAACAGGGGACACTGTGGATTTTGAGGCTTCACATTTCAGAGTTACAGTGCCCTTTTCTTCTCCGATCACATCATCCAACAACTTAAGGAAGATGGCTTTCTTTTCTGCAGTTTGACAAATCAAAAGTCAGAATTCTGTCGTTGCCACCTTGTCTTTTAATCATGCCTTGCACATGTATTCGTTTGTATTGAACTCCATCCATCATACAACCAGCCTTCACCAGTTTCCCAATCTCTGCTGATAAAAACCCATGTGTACAGTATGATACTACCACCACCATGCTTCACAATCGAGAGAGTGTTCATCTGGTGTGGGGCTCTTTGTCATGTAAGTGTCAAAAAGTTGGTCTCATCAGAACACCGAACCCCTTCTCTCATATTTTCTTAATCTCCAACATATAATTTTTTATTATTATTATTATTATGCAAACTACTCGTTTTACCCATCTTTCCTAGCAAGTTGATTTGTACTGCAGGCAGCAAAATCCCAATCTGAAAGAGTTCAAGGGGTGAATACTTATGCAAGGCATTATAAACAATCTTTCCCATTCCATGATACCTTTAACTTTCAGGCAGACCGTCTGCTTCTCTTCCCGAATCTTGAAGGTGAGCTTCCCACCATCTTGAGGTGCCAGGTTCTTAAGAGTGATGGTATGAGTCTTGTTCGCATGCTGGATAACATTAACCTCGTTGCTGAACAGTGGCTTGTCATCGAGGAACCACTCGACATCCTCGTCAGCGTAATTCACCTCGCAGGTAAACACAGCATCACCGCCTTCATCAACCTCCACATCTGTCAAGCGTTTGGTGATCTGAACCTTACGTACTGTGGACAAATCAGTTCAAGGTTCAAAAGCATACAAAATGATAGCCGGACATAACTACCAGCCAGAAGTTTACAAGAGCAGAATACTGCTCTTTACCTTCTACAGTGAGAGTTGCTTTGGTCTCACATGTCCCAGTCTGACAGTGGTACTCGCCAGTGTCATCCGGACTCAGTGTCTGGATGACCAGCTGCACTTCAGCGCCATTTTCTTTCATGACATGCTTCCTGGATGCCTCCAGTGCAGTCGGACCCTTAAACCAGTACACTTCTTTAGGAATGGCTGAGAACCTGCAGGTCAGCTTGGCAGAGGCCTTTTCTTGGCCAGTGACATTTTTGAGGGGTTCGACCACCTCAATGGGACGCTCTGTGGAGGAAATTATAGGTAGGTCTTACAACAAACAGAGGGTAAGTCATTACCTATATTTTTACCACCACACTGTTAAATGATTTAAATTGCAATTGTTGACAAATTACTTTGATCTAAGCAGAATAAAACACTTGATATGATACATGACCATTTATCACATGGAGCCTATTTACAAGGTATCCTTAACTACAGAACAAAATACTGTAAACATGTCAGAATGCTATTACAGTTTTTATCAAAAAATATTCGTTTTTATTTATTTATTCTTAGTCTTTCAGGTTCAGTTTTAGCTGATTTGGAGTTATATTTTTATTTTAAGGAATTGACTAGCTTTGTGTTAGCTTTTATTTTACTGCTCATTACTGCCACCTTCTGGAACTTATCCCTTACTGTCTCCTCTTCATCTTCAAAGTAGTCTAGCATCCACAGTAGACCTCCAGCAGGAAAAGAATGAAACCAAACTGTAAACAAAGCTGATCTCTTATAAATTTTATTTTAGTTTAGTTTGTATTATGTTGTTCAGTGCAGTTTTTATTTAGTTTTTGAAATCTGTTTCTTTTTTTTTTTACATTGAGTAGTTTTCCTGACTATTGTCATTATAAATTACTATCACGATGGTACACCATTGGTTGCAGCCGAACCTTTCACCGTGAGCTGAGCTGTTGATTTGCTTTTCCCAGCTGTGAACTGCACGGATCCCGACATGGAAGGCTTGGTCTTCTTGAATGTAAGGCGGTGCATCGTTCCTTCCTTCTCGATCTCAACATCACCGCTTTCGCTCAGACTTTCCCCGTTCAGGGTCCACTTTACCGGCTTGACCGTTTCCATGCTAATTTCCACCTCGAAGTGAGCAGCGAAGGGTTCAGTTACTTCCACAGCACTAAGCTGCTTGATGATGCTGATGGCCTGCTCTGGAAATCATCAGGACATTTTACCATGAGTATTTTTATGCAATCTAGGGCCAAATGTTTTGTCAAATAGACTGCACAATTACAATTTTAACCTTAAGACAGAAAGTAGACTCAGTTATGTAGATATATCAAGCACTTGACTGATGGAACAAATCTAAATGATGTGCATGAGTGAAACACATGAGCTGTATCTCATTGTTACCCTCCACAAGTAGCTTGCACGACGTCTTTTCATCGACGGCGTCGCACATGTACGTGGCTTCATCCCCCGAGTCCACGTCGTTGATGGTGAGTTTGCGATACACGTCCTCGCTGGAGATCTCGTACTTCTCACTGGCTTTGATCTCCGTCTTGTTCTTATACCACTTGACCTTGGCACTGGCCCGGGACACCTGGCATTCCAAATGTCCCCGGTGTTTGTACATGGCGATCTTGTCTCGGAGTTTCTTCACGAACCTCACGGGCAATTCTGCGATCATGTTTAACCTTTAGGATCATCTCTGGCACCAAAAAACATCCCAATACATCTAAATCAACATCATTGGACACCATGTTTACTTCAGTGCACCAACCTTTCACTGTGAGCTTAGCGCTCGATGAGGCTTTTTCAGCCACAAACTTGATTTCAGCAGCATCTTCAGCCTTCACAGACTTGAAGAGTAGAATATATGTTTTTCCTTTAAAACAGAAACAAACAGGGTTTTATTTGTAATGAAATAACCAATCAGTATTACGTATTCAAATGAGCCATGTGGTCAAGAGAATTAATCAACACCTCCTCAGAATCAGAACTGTTTGCTAACATTAACGCATCTTACCCTCTTGTCTCAGTTTGACGTTGTCCCCAGCCTTGAGTTTGATGTCATCTTTAAACCACTGACCCTCCACTTCATCGTGTGACACCTCACAGATGAACGCCGCACTCTCTTTCTCAGTCACTTGCAAATCCTGTAGCTGCTTAACAATCTTAATGTCACGGGCTGTGGAAGAACCAAAAAATAAAAAATAAACCAACACAATGGTCAGAGAGTCTGTCTGTAGAAACTCAAACAGAGATGGGAATTAAAAGAAAAAGTTGCTCCTCTCTACCCTGAACAGTCAGCTTGGCTGAGGTGTTGTCATCCGAAGTTTTGCACACATACAAGCCTTGGTCTTCGTAAGTACATTTCTGGATGAGGAGGCTACGCTTCCGACCTTGGGAATGAATCATGTATTTTTTTCCTGGTTTTAGGTTATCATCATTCTGAGGAAAAATAAGTGTGTATTAATGTGAGTTTTGGCAAAGGCTGCACACACTTTTCCGTCAGTTTCGTAAAGTTGCAGCGAAAGACAAAATAAACATCAGTGTACCTTAAACCATTCTACGTCGGCATTCACTCGAGACACTTCGCACTCAAAGGTGGCTTTGTCCTTTTCCGAAGTCGTCACGTCTTCTAATGGTTTAAGGATCTTTGCAGGAGGTTCTGCAAATTATTTAAAAAAACACTCATTTATTTATTCAGGTGTCTCAATTTATACTTTAAATAAACTAAAGAGACGAACCCGTGATGATGAGTTTTGCTGACGTGTGGACACCTTCTGCCTGGAACGTGATGGTCCCGCTGTCCTCCATCTTCAGCTGGGACATTGTCAAGGAATGTTTATTACCCTGAGCTGTAATGAGGATTTTGGGGTTTGCTCTCAGTCGTTGCCCGTCTTTGGTCCACAAGGCTTCCACATCAGGCTGGCTGAGTTCCACCTCCATAGTCATCGTCTCCAGTTCATGGACTCTGATCTCTTTCAAGCCCTTAACCACCTGGATCTTCTTCACTAACGGGCCACAATAAGAGCGGATCATTAGAAATCCTTGATATAGCTTCAAAGGTAGGCGTGAAACAGTCTGAACGATAATCTTTGGTGGGTTGATCCAAATTGAGACCGTGGTGCTCTCACAGGTTGACAGCAAGCAATCTTGGGTTGATCAGTTCCCACCAAGACATGAATATTTTTACATGCATTAAGTAGATGGATTTCCCCCCCCAAAAAAAAAAAAAATATATATATATATATATATATATATATAGACCACAGGGGTCCAGATGCCTTTGATCCTTTCATGTCATGGCACTGTGGCAAATAAATGTCCAGAAATTAATATACAGTTTTTTTCCCTCTGTAACCTTCAAAAGTAGGTCAAGGTCACTCACACACAAACTCATCCTAGCACTCATAGTAGTGATCCAGCATACCAAGTTTGAAAGCCCCAGCTTCAGCACGTGGAGGGTAAATGCCTGAAAACTAAAGTGTAACGGACAGACGGAACCCATTCCTAAAGCTCCCAAGCCACTTTGTGGGCGGGAGCTAATTAAAAGTCTTATTTAAACCACCATGACCCCAAGCACACCGTTTAGCATTCCTCCAGTTTAATATTGAGCATTACCACCAAGACCCCAAACCCAATGCAGACAAAAAAGCTCTATAAATTCTTAATAGTAGTATTTCATTATATCACTATTTCTCAAATTAAGAGTCACAAAGTATTTAATGACTTTGGTGCATATCTTTTTTTTTTTTTTTAATGGAGAGCATGGGCTTACTTTCTACATTCAGTTTGGCCTGAGTTTTGTCATCCAGCGTCTCACAAGAGTAGATTCCACGGTCAGCGAGAGTCACACTCTTAAAAATCAGAGTCTGTTTAACTCCATCAACCTGAATCTTCAGATTCCCTTCAGGCTGCAACACAATGCCGTTCTTCATCCACTTTACCTCAGTGGACAGCCTACTCAATTCCACCTCAAGCTCTGCCGTGTCCTGTTCTTGGACTGTTTTGTTCTCTAGCTTCTTAACAAACATCACAGGGAGCTCTGTGGGGAAAAAATCCATGGCAGGTAAAACCATCAATTAATGATTTTCTATCTAATACATGAATTAAAATGAATACTTGTAAATTAGGAATTTGAGAAACGGTTATTGGATTCAGTCATTAATGTAACTAATTAAGATTATACAGTATTTCAAGTTACAGTGTTGTATATATACAGTAGTATATCTTTTTTTATAGATTTTATATGGTCATTAAGTGATATAGATATTGAAAGTGTTTTAATGGTTTAAATTATTTAGCTGAAACATGCTGGACATGGTAGGTTGCTGTAAAGAAAACAGTTGCAGTGTTTAAACATTCAGTGGTCTGGTATTTCTTTATAAGTATAACACACCACTGGGTCATAATGGGAAGCAGTACAATCATTTTAAAACCAATAAGATCCTCTGGTCCGTGAGGACCGAGAAATTTAGTGATGTGGCCATCAGTGAAAATGACTGACACCATTGACATCCAGCAAGCCAGTTTTTCATGATGCAACACCCTTTACTGGGTTTCAGGGTCTTGATTACTCTGTCGGGTTTATTTTGCTGTAATGACTGATTTGCTGCGCATCATCTTCTACGTTCATATTTCTAAATTTTATCCGATTGCCAGAAGAATGGCACCTGACATAAATCAACTATTTATATATATTTGTTAGAGACCTCGGAGACTGAAAGATTGTCGAAAAGCCGTACTTTGCACTTGCAGAGTCGCTTTACACACTTTCCCTTCGGCATCAACACTAATTTCACCCACGTCCTCCGGAGTGACCACAGTGATTGTGAGCGAATGGCTGGTGCCTCCATGAGCGATCTTGAACTTGGGTCCAGCGCTGACAGGCACGTTTTTATACAGCCATTTCACGCTGGTGTCCGCAGGAGAGACGGAGCACTTAAAGATAGCATCCTTGCCTTCATTTGCCACAACATTGTTCAATTTGGACAGGAACTTCACCAAACGTGGAGCTATAACAGAACAAACAGCAGTGTCTCTGTGCATACTTATACACCATAGAAAAAAAACTGTACAATTCATTTCAAAGTTAGGCATAGATCATGCAATACATAGAAAAACTCAGAAATCTGTAGCGCTCCGAAGGCTTTGCTCACCTTTAGTGGAGATCTTGGCAGTAGTCTTGTCATCTTTGCATTCGCAAGTGTACTCTCCTTCATCTTCCTGGGCTACAGAAGACACGGTCAGTAAACGTTGGGCTCCGTCAGCATGGATGACGTATCTTCCTCCAGGTTTGATTTCTTTGCCGTTGTGTCTCCAGAGAACATCTCCTGAAGCTCTATTCAGCTGGCAGGACAGAGTAATGGTACTGCCCAGGACAACAGATACGGTCTCCAACCCAACCACAAACTTTAATGGAGACTCTGGGGGAAGGAAACCAATTCAAAAAAATTAATTGGAAGAAATCCTACAGACGTAAAAGCCTGCCACCAATCCTTACCTTTTATCCGAACCTGGAACTCCATTTTGTCCTCAGCTGTCCGACATGTATAAGTGCCTTTGTCCTTTGCTTCAGCAGACTTGACAATAAGGATGTGGGATAACCCTTCTCTCTTCATTTCGTACTTATTTGCCTCTTTCACCTGGACACCGTCCCGGAACCAACTAACATTAGCGTGTTCTGCTGTAACCACAGCGGTCAGGATAATGTTCTCAGCTTCTTGTACGGCTATAGTTTCCGTCATAGCAGATTTCTTTTGGAATTTAGCAGAAAGATCTACTTAAAAAAAATAAGGACAAAAGGATTTTAAAATGAACAGGATATGGAACGCTAAGGCAAAATGATTCATTACTTGCTGGCAATTCATTAAAAGAAAAACAACACCACACCAGTCACATGAATCTTAAAGGGCAGCTTCTCGTTTCCAACTTCACAGGTGTACTCTCCTGCATCCTTCTTCTCCACGTTGTCCAACACCAGTTGACGGATTTTGCCCTTCGTTTCCATGTGGACGGTCTTACTGGAGATCAGCTGTTTGCTGTCTTTATACCATTTGACCTCCGTTTTGGAGTCGGACACTTCACAGCTTAGCGTGGCTTTCTGAGAGGCGGAAACCTTCAGCTCCTTCTGATAGGAGTCCTTGTTCACAAACATGGCTTGAACTTGAGCTTCTACTGGGGCAGCTGTTAAACAAAGGGGTGTTTTCATTGCATGTGTTTAAAAAGAACATGCTGGCTACCACTAACCTTATTGAAAAAAGAATGAAGGCAGAGTCATTTTCTGTACCTGACACCTCGATTTTAAAGGCCAGCTTCTCGTTTCCAACTTCACAGGTGTACTCTCCTGCGTCCTTTTTCTCCACGCTGTCCAACACCAGTTGACGGATTTTGCCCTTCACCTCCATGTGGACGGTCTTACTGGACATCAGCTGTTTGCCGTCTTTATACCATTTGACGTCCGTTTTGGAGTCAGACACTTCACAGATCAGCGTGGCTTTCTGAGCCGCCAAAACCTTCACTTCCTTCTGATAGGAGTCCTTGTTGATAAACATGGCTTGAGGTTCTGAATAGGAAAATTATTGAAGATTCCATTGCATTGAAATGTTGGAAGACACCTTGACCAAAATTAAACACACAACTAATTCTTTCTACTCGTATTCCTGCCTTAAACAGGTCTCACTGATGGTGGACAAATTATAAATCTATCGTTAAACTCAACGGGCATGTGGAACAACAGTGTTCTTGCCCAGTTTCAGATCAGACTGCCCAGAATCCTAAATAACAAAACAAAACAAAAAAAAAGGGTAAACAACTAGCTAATTAGCTAGCCATACATTAAGTACCCTGAGTAATACAGACTGAGGGAAATGAGCAAGCACATGAATTCCCAATACCAAATCCTGCTATGGGAAAATTATAATATACCCCGAAAATATCCAGCCTCAACCAAAATAAATAAATAAATAAATAAATAAATAAATAAATAAATAAATAAATAAATAAATAAAATTAAATAAAATAGGAGGTGAACAACAGTATGCTGTAAAGATGATTCCATAAAAGCTTGGTTGAAATAATTTGACTGCTTGAGAGTCAGTTGAGGAATACAGGTAAGTGTGCTTAGCCAGCAGGTGACATGTTAAAGCTACATAACAAATCAAAAATATTTGTTTTGCAGTAGAAATTAGGAAACTTTTTTTTTTTATGACAAGGACATAAAATCTGCTCATCCTGTGCGCGGTCCCCATTCGGTGAAGACTTTGATTTGAAGGATGAAACCAGAGACACATTTGAAAGGGTCACTCAGGTACTAGATGCCTTTTCACATACAATTCTTGGCCCTCTGTTTTACAGTATATTGCCTAAGTCAGGGTTGCTGTTAATGTTACAGAATGAGTCCAGTCTCTATGTTTTACAATCTATAGCTGACTCATAATCTGAATAAAAGCATGCAAAATTAAACATTTTACATACCCATCACCTGAATCTTAAAGGCCAGTTTCTCATTTCCAACTTCACAGGTGTACTCTCCTGCGTCCTTCTTCTCCACGCTGTCCAACACCACTTGACGGATTTTGCCTTTCGTCTCCATGTGGACGGTCTTACTGGACATCAGCTGTTTGCCGTCTTTATACCATTTCACCTCCGTTTTGGTGTCGGACACTTCACAGCTCAGCGTGGCTTTTTGAGAGGACGAAACCTTCACCTCCTTCTGATAGGAGTCCTTGTTGATGAAAGTGGCTTGAGGCTCTAAAAGGACAAATGTTACAAGAGCAATTCGTAAATTAATTTGTTAGCCCACCACACAAGTGGAAGCATCAGTTTGCTTCTCCAATCCCAGGTCTGGGTTGATGGTAATCAAAAGCAATGATAAAAGTGGTAGATTACATGACATACTGTGAGATAGTTAAGCATATTACCACAGAGTCAGCAAAGCAAAAGGTTTGTATGAATTGGCAACACCAAACTGTAAATGTGTAAAGAAATATAAACTGGGTAGCAGGGTCATCTGGGCAATTAGGAATAAACAACGAACAGCCCAGACACATAATCTGCTTGTCCTGACTCTGCCTAGGATAGTAATCTGGCCATCTCTATTCTCTTAAAGGTAATCAGTGACTTAAAAAATGCTGGTAATTCAATTGATAAATTGAATGAAAAGTATACTTTAACTGTTTTTTTTGAGACACGGCTGCCTAACACATCTACATGGATAATATTCATTCATTTTCTGAGCAGCATAGTCCTAATTAGGGTCGCGGGGAGGCTGGCGCCCATCTCAGCAGATTTTGGGCGAGAGTGGGGCACCCCCTGGACAGCTCGGCAGGCCATCGCATGGCCAACACACATACAAACATTCACACTCACACCTCAGGGTGATTTGGAATCGCCAATTAGCCTACTGTGCATGTTTTTGGACTGTGGTAGGAAACCGGAGTACCCAGAGGAAACCCACACAAACACGGGGAGAACATGCAAACTCTACACAGAAATGCCCCAAGCCCAGGAATTGAACCCAGGCTTTCCTGCTGTGAAGTGGACGTGCTAACCACAAAACCACCGTGTTGCCAAATGTACAATATATTTAGTTAAACAAACGAGAATTTACCTATAAGGGAAAATTGGGGGAAAAAGCCAGAGTCCTTTACCATATATGGAAGGGGACTTGAACTCCAGTGGGTGGGTGATGTTACATCTGCAGTGCGCGATAAACAAGTCAATGTAGGTACTACCACTATAAGTTATGGTAAGTGCATGTTGCAGTCAACTAAAGCTTGCTTTGATGTGCTCATGCAAGGTTAAGGTGACCAGGTTCCTTTAAAGCTTTGAAGAATAATAGACCTACATCTAAAAGGGTAACTTAGATATTAAAGGATGCTTTATATACAATTCTAGGTTGTCTCATACAAGACACTACCCTAGACAGCTACCTATTTTACCTGTTGGGGCTAAATACAGTCAAACCACATTCTCCCAACCATGGTCCTGGGATGCCACCTGCCCTGAGCATTTTTGTACTCCTTACTTTCAAAACAAGTGCATCAAGTAATCAGCCGACTACAAAAACACACAACAAACACACTTCCATACCTGCCACCTGAATTTTAAAGAACAACTTCTCATTTCCAACTTCACAGGCATACTCTCCTGCATCCTTCTTCTCCACACTGTCCAACACCAGTTGACGGATTTTCCCCTTTGCCTCCGTGTGGACGGTCTTACTGGACATAACCTGTTTGCCGTCTTTAAGCCATCTGACCTCCATTTTAGAGTCAGACACTTCACAGCTCAGTGTGGCTTTCTGAGAGGATGAAACCTTCACCTCCTTCTGATAGGAGTCCTTGTTGATGAAAGTGGCTTGAGGCTCTGAACAGACAGTTTAATTCATTATTAATAAGCTGCTGCTTCCTAGTCACATATCGTTAAGTAAATTAATATTTTGAACGGAGAAAAACACCACATTCTATACAGCAACTGTTTTCCATCAATATCAATCTAGATATCAAGACCTCACCAAGGTGAAGGAGGTTGTATCGTATGAAAAAACCTTAAGGCTATGTGACACAAATGTTCTGAGGAGGGCCAACCATGTTGAACAGATGTGAAGTGAGAGGTCAGAGAAAGAGGGATCCCTAAAGACCCACAGGAAGTGTTTAAATAGTTCCCTTCCTGGGTTAGGGTTACCAAGAGCCAACTGTGGGAAATGCCATTTTGCTGCCAAGCAAAGAACCCATGATAGTAGACGAGATTAAAATGTATGAACTAGGAAATAGTTGGCCTGACATGAAAAGTCACTGTAGGGCATTGGTTCCCAACCCTGCTCATGGAGATCTGCCTCTCTGAAGACTTTCACTCCAACCATGATCATGACCACCTCACAATCTAATCATCTACTTTATACTTAAGACTTTGAAATGAAGACTTAGGGTGATTATTAAATATGTCAAGTGGGCACCATTATGGTTGAAGCTGGAGTCTTCAGGGAGCAGCAGCAGCAACCCTTTGTGGAATGAGTTTGAGACCCCTGGTCTAGGCTCTCCTACTCTTGAGATCCCTCAGGAATGAGGGCTTGGGTTGGTATGAAACTCCTAGCTTGAGTTATTCCTAGTGGACAATGGGCTCTTTTATATGAAGTTTCAAGTCTGGCATATTCAGTCTTCTTAGAGAAGGTGGTCATTCGATCCCAAGAGGGCGAGGCTGGAAAGGGGATCCTGGGTAGCAGGGACTGGAACCCTGGTGTAGTGTTCAGTTGTTCCATGCAACCTTTCGATTGCTACGTGCTGATACAGTCCGCAACATCTGCATCAGAGTCTAATTTCAGAGTTTTCTTTCTCCTAGGGAAATTGCCGACCAATGCTGTTGAGTATCCCTACCCAGTGGTTTACCAGAACTGTTGCCGTGCTGACATACAGAACTGCCATAGAATGAACCTGGACAAGCCATTATCCTAGGCGGGAAGGCTAAGGGTGTGCCAACACTTGCCCAAGGTGTATACCCAGGCTAGTGGAGGGAAGGAAATGCCTTACTTCTCCATTCTAGACCGGCTCCAAGCAAAGTCTAGCCATTGCCCATCTTGCCACTGCCTTTGTAGAAGCCAACTGGTTTCACCCACTCAAGGAAAATTACTTTCCTTGACATGGTCGCAAGGGACTCCGGGATTGCAAGATCAGATCTTGAGAACGCCATGATGGACTGGGGTGTGGTACAAGGTTGTTTCAAACATTCTGACCGAAAGGGTCAAAAGATGATGAGAGAAGGTGGAATCACTGTATATGAGGATGCCACCTACAAGCTCCATAACTTCACAGGGGACCTTAATCTTCATGTTGGGATAGAAAGAGAGCTTTCAAAGGGCATGATTGCAAGAAAAGAAAGAAGCCTCCCATACCTAAACCTAACTGAGAAGTATTGCATTTTATTGAAAGTACATGGCTTGCACCAAACACTGTTTGAAAACATGGACACTTATACTGTATTTGTACTCTTTACCAGAGCACCCTAACCAAAGGTCAATCATAAATTTTGAGATTGGATTAACCGAAACCATACATTTTAGACACATAGGTAAGGATATAGGTTGGTTTAACAGACATCAAGGAAAGCAGAAGAAATCAGTTGCTTTGTGAAAAGCATGGAGATGAGAGGAGTTTGCAGAAACCATGGAAAAATTCTAGCAAACCATTTGGTGCCACAAAAGAAAAAGAAAAGACCTTTAATAAATACTCCTTAGAAAGCGTGTCTCTAGAGAGACCTTTAGGGCAGAGGTTCCCAATCCTGCTTCTGGAGGACCCTAGGCTTGCATATTTTACTGTTTTCTTTGATCCCAACACACCTGATTTAACTAATTAGCCAATTAACAGCTCTGTTGATTTAAAGCCGGTAAGGTACAGCAGGAAAATCACTACCATGTGCAGGACAGGGGTCCTCCAAAATCAGGGCCCAGAACTTATTCTCCAGGGTATTTTATGTCTTTTACACAGTTAATCCTTCCCTTCTTTCAGGAGTCAGTTCTTGGGCATTTTTTGGGATCCCTTCTCTAGTCAAAGTTAGTATGTGTGCTCCTGGAACTTTACAACAACACCCTCTGTTTGGATTCTGTTAGACCTGCACCACAAACATCCCATGACAATTGGCTTGTGAACTTCTTGGGATACGTAGGAAGATGTCTAACCTTTGACTGAGGAAAGAAGGGTTTGGACTGACCTTCTGATTCTGATGCCCCTGTGATTTCACCCACCCGCCAGTAAACACGGAGGGACAACAAATGTATGGAATGTACATAAGCTGATATCTGTTGATACAGTTGAGTGCTAAAGTAGATAAAGGATATAATTTCTTACCAGTCACATGAACCTTAAAGACCAGCTTCTCTTTTCCAATTTCACAGGTGTACTCTCCAGAATCTTTCTTCTCCACGCTGTCCAACACCAGTTGACGGATTTTCCCCTTCGTCTCCATGTGGATGGTCTTACCAGAGATGAGCTGTTTGCCGTCTTTATACCATTTGACCTCCGTTTTGGAGTCAGAGACTTCACAGCTCAGCGTGGCTTTCTGAGAGGACGAAACCTTCACCTCCTTCTGATAGGAGTCCTTGTTAATGAAAGTGGCTTGGGCTTGAATGTCTACTGGGGCAGCTGTTAAAGCGAGGACATTTAATTCATTTCACAGATATTCTACAACATTGAATGCAATTGTAAAAGTAGGTAGTGTTTCTAGATTAAAAAACAGATTAATCACTTAGATTGTATTCAAGGATAACAAGGTTCCAGTGGGGTTAAACTGAAGGCTGATAATCCGATACAAGTTCTGGGTTACTGATAAAGGTGAGGGGTTCAAGCCCCAGTATCACCAAGCTGCGGCTGTGGGGCACTTGAGCAAGGCTCTTAACCTTCAACTTCTCTGCAATACGCACTTCCTTCATCGTTAAGATTTCTTAGGAAACCAAAACTTTCAACTTGTGAAATGCCAATCTTAATTTTTTTCTTCTTGAAGCCTTGGTAGAAACACCCATGCTGGCATACCAATACCAAAAAAACTAAAATTTAATTCTTGTGCTCACTGCCATGTGTCTTTGTTCATATTTGCGACTAAATGTTGTGTAGTGTTGCTACAGGATTGAAATATAATTATGAAGAATACACAGTAGAATGTGTATTGCTCAACAGTGTGTAGACTTCTTCCATAAACGTTAAATCTTGTCACAGAAATCAGCACATCGACGCTAACACTTGACTTTATAATCAGTTTCTAAAGATAGCATACCATATAAGTTTTGGAGCAAGTACACTGAGAGAAACATGCAGGCTACCATTAACATTATTGAAAAAAGAATGAAGGCAGAGTCATTTTCTGTACCTGCCACCTGGATTTTAAAGGCCAGCTTCTCGCTTCCAATTTCACAGGTGTACTCTCCTGCATCCCTCTTCTCCACGCTGTCCAACACCAGTTGACGGATTTTGCCTTTCGTCTCCATGTGGACGGTCTTACTGGACATCAGCTGTTTGCCATCTTTATACCATTTGACCTCTGTTTTGGAGTCGGACACTTCACAGCTCAGCGTGGCTTTCTGAGACACCGAAACCTTCACCTCCTTCTGATAGGAGTCCTTGTTGATAAAAGCGGCTTGAGCTTGAATTTCTACTGGGGCAGCTGTTAAAGTGAGGACATTTAGTTAATTTTAAATTTGGAATTTAGCTAACAAGGACTAACTTGTGTCCCCAGATATTGTACAACATTAAATGTAGCTATAAATGGATAAAAAGTGCGTGTCCTTTAAGAATCGTTTGGAATTGTTGAATTTTTTTTTTGAGGTAATAGAAGAATAAAATATTGTAGATAAAAATAGTCAAATGTGTTTTGCACAGTGGTGGGTGGTGGATTGTTTGGGAAATACTGCTTCATCATATCGACCCATCTTGGATTCTTTTTTCAATAACTGCAAAGTACCGAGTGTTTCAGTCCACGCTTACAAAATAATACCGTGTTTCCCCGATAATAAGACCTACCCTTACTTCAGCAGAACGGTCCAAAATAAGCCCTACCCCGAAA
>JAQMYF010000001.1:69814100-69827691 GCA_030014195.1 Neosilurus mollespiculum
AAGAAAGCAGTTGTGGAGGACTCACTTACCTGTTTATTGAAATCGCTGTTAATGTTAATTAAAATAAAACCTACCCCAAAAATAAGCCCTATGGTGTTTTTTGAACCGAAAAAAAAAAATAAGACAGTGTCTTATTATCGAGGAAACATGGTAATACCAAAGCTATGGAATTCATGTTCAAGCTTGGAAATTCACATTTTATGGACACTTGAAACCATAGAACAGAGCTAGTTACCCTAGCTCATGTTGCTCATCGACAAACTAGTTATAAATAAAATGTGTTACTAGGGATGGGGATCACCAGGGACCACCTGATACAATATCACAATACAGATGTGATTTGTATTGCGATTCTGAAAGTAGAGCAATTCTATAAATATTCCGATTCAATAATATTTTTCCCCAACATGCACACACACAATCAATCATTCACACTCACATCTAGGGTTAATTTGGAACTGCCAATTAGCCAAATGTGCATGTCTCTAGAGTGTGGGAGGAAACCAGAGTACCCAGAGGAAAGCCACGCAAGCACAGCGAGAACATGCAGACTGCATACAAAAAGGCCCATGGCTGGGAATTGAACCCAGGACCTCCTTGCTGGAAAGTAGTTCAAATATACAAATTAAAAATAGAGAAAAAATTAATGATTTGGAGCCAGTGCACCAACAGATGAAACACTACACAAACGCAAAACACTAAATCTCTATGTGTTAAAGAATATTTTGTTGGGTTTGGGTACCACTACATAAAATCACCCATAATGTATTATACAAGCTAGTTTACTAGCGGTAACTTCATAGCTAGCTAATCGCAGGCCATCAACAGTTTTTCATGCAGGTACTGTGTGTACGAACAGATTCCGTATACAGTTCAGATCTGATCTCATACCCGTCACATGTATCTTAAAGGCCAGCTTCTCGTTTCCAACTTCACAGGTGTACTCTCCTGCGTCCTTCTTCTCCACGCTGTCCAACACCAGTTGACGGATTTTGCCTTTCGTCTCCATGTGGACGGTCTTACTGGAGATCAGCTGCTTGCCGTCTTTATACCATCTGACCTCCGTTTTGGAGTCGGACACTTCACAGCTCAGCGTGGCTTTCTGAGAGGCGGAAACCTTCACCTCCTTCTGATAGGAGTCCTTGTTGATGAAAGTGGCTTGAACTTGAGTTTCTACTGAGGCAGCTGTTAAAAACAGAAATGGGTATTTTTCACTGCATGTAATTAAAAAAAATTAGCTTAAACAAGATTCAACAGACCTTGTTCAAGATTTGAGTAGAAATGCCAATAAAAGGAACTGCTTTATCAGTGCCATTTTTTAACTACCCCCCAAGGGTGTAGTGGTTATTACGTTCACCTCATAGCAAGTTCGAGTCCCGGTCTGGGCTCGGGTGTTTCTTCCTGTGCTAGCGTGGGTTTCCTCCGGGTACTCCGGTTTCCTCCCACAGTCCAAAGACGTGTACATTAGGCAGGTTGTGCATGAAGGTTGAGCAGAGTGTGAATAGTTGTGTGTGTGTGTTGACCTTGTGATGGTCTGGCGAGCTGTACAGGGTGTACCCCAGAGTCGGCTGAAATAGGCTACAGCCTCCCAGCGCCCAAATAGGATTAAATGGTTTGGCAAATGTATGGATGAATACTCTGTGGCACAAGGCTCAAGATGCTCATACAACATATGGAGGCAACATCAAACCCATGTATGCATGAGCTCTTTGATTGGCTAGTGTTGCTGTGATTGATAGGAAAGTAAGCGCATATAAATCCCTTCCCCCCCGGAGAGTACGGCCAATTTTGCATTCTTGGTTTCCCAGCCAAAGATAGACATGACATCATCTGGATTCATTCTCACAATTTACAGAGGATGGAGCAAACGTTTTTCTGTTGCACCACTCGAGGGCCCCACACAGTGCTATTACTAAACCAAGCATGAGGAAAGTATTTAAATAAACAAGGCTGCTTTGTTTGGTTATTTATTTAACACTAGCTGTACACAAATCTATTACTTTTTAATATATTTTACAATTTTTAAATTTTAAAAATTAATTAATTGTTAATAACTTCAACTGTTATTCTGTTACAGCCTGTATTCTACCCATCGTTCCTTCTATTCTGCTCTACTTTAGTTTACATTGTACTAATCTTCCCCCTTCTACTCTCCTCCCATTGTTTTTTTCAGATTCACAAGCACAAATGCAAATCAATCAAATGCAAACATACACACACATACACATATACATATATCGAACACTGGCACGCATTCCTACCCGTCACATGAATCTTAAAGGGCAGCTTCTCGTTTCTAACTTCACAGGTGTACTCTCCTGCGTCTTTCTTCTCCACGCTGTCCAACACCAGTTGACGGATTTTGCCTTTCGTCTCCATGTGGACGGTCTTACTGGAGATCAGCTGCTTGCTGTCTTTATACCATTTGACCTCCATTTTGGAGTCGGACACTTCACAGCTCAGCGTGGCTTTATGAGACACTGAAACCTTCATCTCCTTCTGATAGGAGTCCTTGTTGATGAAAGTGGCTTGAGCTTGAATTTCTACTGGAGCAGCTGATAAAGCAAAGACATTTATTTATTTAAAAAAAACTATAAATTAATTAAAATTTCCAGAAAGTTCTTAAATAAAGATTTGTAGAATTGCTCAGGTATTACAGTAATGTATTGTAGTTGTAGGATAAACATACAGTATTAGATAGTTATACTAGCAGTGATCGTAGCAGCTAGCTATGGCACGAGGACATCAGTTAGGTACTGTGTGCATTAATTGATTCCGTAACGGCTCAGATTTGATCTCATACCCGTCACATGAATCTTAAAGGCCAGCTTCTCGTTTCCAACTTCACAGGTGTACTCTCCTGCGTCCTTCTTCTCCACGCTGTCCAACACCAGTTGACGGATTTTGCCTTTCGTCTCCATGTGGACGGTCTTACTGGAGATCAGCTGCTTGCCGTCTTTATACCATCTGACCTCCGTTTTGGAGTCGGACACTTCACAGCTCAGCGTGGCTTTCTGAGAGGCGGAAACCTTCACCTCCTTCTGATAGGAGTCCTTGTTGATGAAAGTGGCCAGAGTTTCTACAAGAAGAAACATTACATGACTGTCCAGAATGATTTAATCATCACACTGAAATATTAAATGATCACAGAAACTGAACAGAATGGTTTATATGAGGGGAAATAAACCCTGAAGAGTTTGGGGAAAATACACTCTAAATTAGGCTATTATGCGAATCATTTCTACACTCTTCTGCTCCGTACTCAGTACACTATTCTATTTATTCTGTTCAATTTTACTTTGGGGCGGCATGGTGGCGCAGTGGTTAGCACGTCCACCTCACAGCAAGAAGGTCCCGGGTTCAATTTCCATGCTCAGGCTGTTTCTGTGTGGAGTTTGCATGTTCTCCCCATGCTTGCGTGGGTTTTCTCCAGGTACTCCGGTTTCCTCCCACAGTCTAAAAACATGCACATTAGGCTGACTGGCGGTTCCAAATCGCCCCTAGGTGTGAGAGTGAGTGTGAATAGTTGTATGAGTGTTGGCCCTGCAATGGTCTGGCGAGCTGTTCAGGGTGTACCCCGCTTTCGCCCAGAGTCGGCTGAGATAGGCGCCAGCTTACAAAATGAATGAATTCCACTATACTCTGTTCAATTCTGCTTTACAGCCACGTTCTGTTTCTTGTCTACATGAACAATGGACACAAAGCAGCTTTACAGAAATATGTAAACTTTACTCACTCTCTCGCTCATTTGCCGAACCACTTACTCCTATTATGGGCGCTGGGAGGCCGGAGCCTATCTCAGCCAACACTGGGCGAAGGCAGGGAACCCCATGAACAACACACAACTCATTCACACTCACGCCTTGGGGCAATTTGGAACAGTTAATTTGCCTAATGCACTTTTGGACTGTGGGAGGAAACCAGCGTACCCAGAGGAAACCCACGCAACATGGAGAGAATGAAGACTCCACACAATAACCCGGGACTCGAACCCAGGACCTTTTTGCTTGAGTTCACCTCCGTTCAACTCAACACCACTGTGCTTTACTGTACATTAACTCCACTCTGTTCGACTCCATTTTATATTCGTATTATTTGTTTGACTCCCTTCTATTCTGTTACATATTGCTCTATTATGTTAAACTCTTGGTTCTACAATTCTATTGATTCTAATAATTGACCAACGAGGGTGCCTGAGTTTCTATAAATTTCACCTCATGAACATATGCATGCAGTATTAAAAATAATAGCGGAATCTTTCCGTCCATGGTTTCATTTTTAAATAGTATAACTCCACACACACACACACACACACACACACACACACACACTTGCTCTGCTTTGATGAAATTAGTTCTGTCCGTTAGATTTTTTTTCCCTCAGACTAATTAGTGCTGGCTTTACCTTGTATTCTGACCCTGAACGCGACCTTGTCCTCTATCGTCTCACATGAATAGTGTCCTTCATCGCTCTGCTTGGCTCCTTTGATAACCAGCTTTCTCTGCGTCCCCTGGGACACCAAGGTCACTCGGTTGTCCTCCGCTATTTCTTTATGCTCCTTTTTCCACACAACAGTGGTTGTAGGCGACTCCACCTCACAACTCAGTGTCACATCACCCATCGAGGAAGAAACCTCCAGGGGTTGAGGCTTGGGCTTGTTCACAAACTTGGCTGCTTCTTCTGATAGGAGATTCATATAAAAAAATACTTCTGGATGAAATTGTTTTAATGAAAAGAGTTTTTGAGCCGTTTCACACGGCTTTAAACTGGTAGTTGGAGAAGGTAGATATCATTTAGAGTCACATATTTCATGCTTAATATATAAAAAAGGTTTAATTCAGGATAATAAAGCAATTTTAGCTCTTTTAAATGCTTAATTCTGGTGAAGAAGCAAAAATTAGCTGTGTTCTCAGAGAGGGAGGAGGGGCATACGCTCTCTTTTCTGATAATCACAGCAGCACAATCCAGTTGTGGGCATTTGTGAGTTAACACATACGAAGGTGGGTGGATTTAAATAACTAAAAACACACTATACACTAGCCTTCGTTCATTTTAAATGCAATTTATTAATATTTTTTTTAGTTTAACTCTGGAATGTTCCTGAAAGCTTTGGCTACCTTTAACAGCAAGCTGGACAGACATCTTATCACCGTCACACACACACTCGTAAATCCCCGCATCCTCATGAGTTACATTATGAATGGTCAGCGTGCGTTTACATCCCACACTGGAGGCCTCGTACTTTTTGCCCAGCCTTAATTCCGTACTGTTCTTCATCCAGAGCACCTGCAGGACACAGAGACCAACCTGTCAAAATTCAAGTTCAAGAAATTTTATAGAATAGAATATGAAGTGTTACATCACAACAATTCTGTGCACCGTGCAAGAACCAGACAACCAACAAAATGTACATTTTGAGAACAAACAAGATGAGTTTTTGTTTTTCCAAAAATTATATTTTATTAAAATGACAAAAAAAGAAAGAAAATCAACGAAACTTGGAAAACAGCATCTTTCTATGAGATGAACATTGTGCAAAATTTATGCAAAATAAAATTTGTCCCTATCTGGGATTTTCATAGCAAATCTATAACAACCTCAGAAACACGGAAATGATTTCCATGCATGAACCAGGCAACCAACATTTCAATTTTCAAACAAATAGTTCAGATATGAAAAAGAATTTTTTATGCAAAAACTCGTGTTCGAATTGCATACAGATATCAATTTAATACATCACAGCGAGCATTTCGCCCTTTATTTTCCTCATGATGTTTGGTTCTGATCAAGTTCTGATTCGGAAGCCTCTGAGACACTTGCCTCATCAATACTCGTCACATTGCCAGACTGACCTTCTGAGACGTCTCGGACAACTTGAAATTGTGGGATATCTGCTTCTTGCATGGAAATTGACAAGTATCACTATGCTTTGAACTGCTAGTGACACCTATTGTCCTTTGAATGACTTAATACTGTTCTAACAATTTTATAGACTGTACTATGATGCCTAAGGTCTACAATAGTGCACTGAACTCACTTTTACTGGTCAAGTGGGTTATCTGGTTTCTGCACGGTGCCACAGAATTTTTCCACACCAATGTCATACTACTACTACTATTACCAAGTTCATCTCCATGTCACCATGAAACCATAAAATCTCAACTGGTATATGATGTCAAGACTCCCTGTCTGTTATGTGCCAACACTCAGAACCTCCTTACTGAAGGGATAGAATGTTGGACTGAGTGCATTAATATAAATCCGCGCTACAAGTCAAAGCTGCTGTTATAAAACGCATCATTATACTGACCACTCATTCTAGCACTAATGGGAGGTGTGGCCAAACTTTTGACTGGTACTGTATTATATTATAGAAGCTGTTATAAACAATTGTGTGTGTGTATATATATATATATATATATATATCGTCAGCCAGATTGTCGCAGTGGCAGAAGAGCTCTTATGGACCAATGGCCAAGTCACCAGACTTCATTCAGAGGAACCTCATTAGGTCAGATGATGTCACAAGGCAAGTCAGCTGCCAATGCGGGGCAACCTCATGTATATCACACACACACAGCAGATTCTGTTACCTGAACACAGGCGTCTGACACCTCTGTGAACAGCTGGGCGGAGGAGTGAGAGCTGAACCTGAAGATCTCCTCTTCTGAATATTTCTTGGTGAAACGTGCTGGAGCAGCTAAACCAGGAATAAAGATGTGGGGGGGACCTTTATAAAGACCTACGTAACACTGAATTCATCTTATACAAAGTTTCAGGACGAGTTTTTAAAAAGTAATGATTTTTGGGTCGTCTGTTTTGATTATTCTCCATTGTGGTTTACTCTTCTTACCTTTCACACTGAGGGTGCAGACGCTTTCAGATCCTCCACCCACAAATTTAACCTGAGCTCCATCCAGTGACGCGGTCACCTCCCTGATCACCAGCGTGTGCGTGGTCTTCGAGCGAGTTATGAGATATTCCGCACCGCTGCGGATCAGTCTGCCGTTCAGCATCCAGCTTCCGGAACACGTTGCCGAGAGCTCAACGCTGAAGGTGGCTCCCTCACCAAGCACTGTGGTGCAGCTTTGCAGACCTGACGTCACCGAGGCAGTTGGCTCTAAACAAACGTTACCTCATTAGTGTGACATAAGCATCAACAAGGACTCTTTGTCAAAGAAAAACAAGTCGATTTACCGAGATAAAATGTTCCAGGAACCTCCAGATAGGCGCTCTGACCAAAGTCGTTAACGGCTGATATGCGGAACTGGTAGCTGCTCTCCTCTGTGATGTTACTGATGGTGTGTTGGCTGGTCATCACGAGCTCAGTGCCTGTGACTCGAATCCACGTCTGAGCTCCAACCTTCTTTCTCTCTACTACGTAGCCGTTAATGGGAACGGGTCGCTCGCTGTCTGGACGAGACCAGCTCAGAGTGATGGAGTTGTCCGTCTTGTTCAACACAATCGGTTTGACTGGTGGATCTGGAGGATGCTTCCTCGGTGCTGGGTAACAAAATAATATGGGAGATGAATTATTTAAAACAACAATAATAAAAAGTGTTTTCATGGAACATATTTCATAAATGAGGAGCTTAAAATGAACGACCACTATGCCTATGATAATACTGATACAAATGACTCATTTAATTGATTCAGATGATTCATTTTTTTGATTCAAAAGATTCATTGCATTGATTCAGCACTAGAATAAACCTGATGGATGTTAAAAGCATACATTAATAAAACAAACTGTAAAAACTCGAGTTTCTTTTTCTCACCTGTTACCGAGAACCTTGTGGAGGTCTTGCAGTCGCCAGCGATGAACGCCACCTCTCCCGAGTCTTCAGCATTGCAGTCCCGGATGGTGAGGGTGTATTGCTTGAGAGTGTGAGCGATAATGATCCTGGAGTCCTCCTTCAGCTTCTCTCCATTCCTGGTCCAGTATGCATCTTCAACAGGATGCTCGAGCTCCACGCAGAAGATCACTGTATCGCTCACCGGCACCACAGTCCTTCTCGGCAACTTCTTGGTGATGTTGCCTGAAAATTGGATAAACTTTGTTGTTTTAATATGTCAAAAAATGTCACACTTCAAGTACTCTCCTTTAATCACTCTGTACCCAGAACCGTGAGCTCCGCCACAGTACGACTTCCTTCCTTCATTTCACAGATGTAAACGGCGTCATCATTGGTCGTCACGTTGTGGATGGTGAGGCAGCGCATCGTACCCTCCTGCTCCATGCGGTACTTTGCATTCTGTTCCAGGCGAGTTTCCTCCATGAACCATGATGCCTGAGTACTCGGCATGGGTACCTCACACATCATCATCGCAGTCTCCTTTTCCTTCACCTCTACATCTTGCAGCTTCTTTTTAAAGGCTACTGCTGGCTCTAGAAAAGCAACAACAAATAGGAAAGGTTATACAACGTCATACTGTTTGTGTGGCGATGGAACAGCTGCCACAAATTCTCAGCATTAGGTACACTTTCTTAGGACACGCCTACCTTGTACGGACAGATTCTGTGGGATGTGGAAGCAGTGTTCCACCAAGGGCCAGACTCCATGTCCCTCTGTCACAATGTCCTGCCAGTGTGTCATATGACCTACACGCCCAGTGTCATCGCCTACTGATTGACCATCACATTCTGATGATTTCACAGAGAGCTCTATGCACTGTCTTGTTGCTAATGTATCAGCGTCTAGTGCTGAAAATGATCCACCACCAAATCCAGTGGTTCAAACTGTAGTTGTTTCCTATACATAGTCAAGGAGAACGCATGTGTATTTTTCCACCCACCATTTAAATACCTATGCACCAACCCTGGGTACCAACCCTGTTCATGGAGATCTACCATCCTGAAGACTTTTAATCCAAGTATGATCATGCCCACCTGAACCTCTAATCATCTAATCAAGACTTGTAAATAAAGACTTGCGGTGATATTTAGATCTGGCAGGTGTGTTTTGCTGGTTGGAGCGAAAGTCTTCAGGGAGGTGGATCTTCAGGAACAGGCCTGGGCACCACTGATCTAATCAATGCCTTCCAAGCTCTTGAGGAATTGAAAGAAGGATGTATGATTTGGGTTGGACATGAAACCTGAAGGACAAAAAATCTCCAAGAATAGGTTTGGTGACCACTGCTGTAGATGAACCTCTGAACATCTAAATAAAATAGCCATTGCTCTGGGTAAACCCCAGATTGGCTGGCTGGACCGCTGATTTCTTTCACTGGTTCCAGTAACACAAATAATGTGGTGAGCAGAAAAGCATCTCACAAAACACAACCCATTGAGCCTTCAGTTGGAGGAACTACAAGAGCAGACAGGGTTCTGCTCCATCAAGGGTTAAAGAATTAAAGGCATTAATTTTTCCCCTCTATTGGGGCATTAATTAAACTTTGTAGATTGTCATGCTGTGGAAAAACTGTCAGTCAAACCGTCTTCTAATCTGACCAGTCAGAATCAAGAGCGACAGATCTGTGGGATAATCATCAGTGTGATGTCTAAGCAATCTATAACAATGATGTCAGTACAAAAGCATTTCACACCCTGGAGCAACCTTAAACATTGCCTCCAGTGCACTGCATTTGGCTGTGTGTGTGGTTGGCATTTGCTTGAGGAGCGAGTTACTGTGACCTTTACTCAATGTCCTACCCAACATGCTAACTGCATCACATTTGAAAATATGGAACCGAAACTTATGGAACAACAGAACAGCTAGGAACGTTGGCTAGCAACCATTTACATGCCGTAATTATTTGCTTGATTATTGCTTACTGTTCGCTTAAATCTAATCAAATGGACTTGGGACCACAAAAAATAGCTAAAACAAGAAAACCTTCCATGCACTACCCTCTGACAGTAAGTCACCACTGACCAAGTTCAACAAGTATGAACAACTCAACACATGTAAAAAATAGCTGCAATGCGACACCGTCCTAAAGAACGATGGTGGGGTCCGATTATGTTGAGACTCTTCTCCGAGATCCCATTTAAGAAACGCTGCCAAACATGAACTGTACAATGTTCAGGGTGCAGCAACGGAAGTTCCCGCAGCAAGGAAGCAAAGTCATCTCACTAAACATTCTAGCTGTCAGATTCAATTTTAACAAAAAAGCTTCATGTTCTTGTGATTTTTGTGTACTATTTATGTAAAGTAAACAACAGTAAACTAGAATGCCCCGCCTACAGAGATGCCTGAAGTCGGGTAAGGGTATTATCCTTCAAAAATTAATAGTAGGGTTATGTATTCCCATTGTATTAAATTAGACTAAAATCCAACATTCTTTAAAAAAATGTATTGATCAGACACAAATTTTCCAGCTCAACCCTTTGACTGTTCATCCTTCATTATTCAAAGTTTGGTTTTCATAGGTGTTGTGCACCCGGAAATATGCTCCAGACAAGCATTTTTTCATTTGGAGGTCAAAGGTCAAGGTCACAAGGACACAAAACAGGTACACGACACTCCACCATCCCCAGATGTATATACCCACCAGGTTTGGTATCCCTAGGTGTTGTACTTCAGGAAATATCCAACAGTAGGATGGAACAGAGCAACACTATATGCCACAGTCAACTTTTGCTGGGGGCATAAATACTGAACTGTAAAAATAATGACACACCAAAGCCTCCATGATGAGAACTGCAAATCTTTCACAAGTTTACGATTATTCCAAGGCACAAAGTATAAACACCAAGTACATAACTGCCAACAATAAGCTACAAGAGCTTTGGGAGTTGAAATATTTCAATCACATGTACACCACAAGGATGTGGCCACAAGCACTGACACACACACATTCCACATACGTGTCCAGGAAACTTTTCAGCTGTTCCAGTCATTGCAATAAAGGTCTTTGCGGGGATGCCAATAATTTTTTGCTACGTACATTACTGATAGCATAAACTCCGTCCTGATGTGTTGAACATGTCAGAAAACATCAACAAACTACACACATTCTGTAAAAATAAATTATTTTACATGGCCCTGCGATGGCCTGGCGAGCTGTCCAGGGTGTACCCTGTCCTCGCCCATAGTCGGCTGAGATGGGCACCAGTCTCCCCGCGACCCTAATTAGGATTAAGCAACTTAGAAAATGAACGAACGATTAAATTATTTTACATGGTGCACCTGCTGTGCAAGTCCCTGAGTAAGTTGTTGCAACCACTTAAAAATTTGCCAGAACAAGCAGGTGAATATAAAACCCTGTGATTCACAGTGACATCAAGTTAGGTTTAAAAGCAATCAAAGACATCTACCTAGCTAAAAGTTAAATCTTGGCATGCACTTACTACCATAAAAAATTACAAAAAATTAGAACTGTGCAACCTACAATTTTACCCCCAAACAAACCTATGCCAAGGACCAGAGTCAGCTATTCTGCAATCTTACAAACCTGCAACCATAGTACTTTCATATATCTACATTTGTGTCCATTGGAATCTTCGTACTTTTACCCTCACTATGTTTTGGTCACAGTTGTACTTTACCGCCATCTAACGGATTTTAATCTGTACGGCACTGTTGAAAACTGACTTCCATCGAATGTCGTATATGGCAACATTAGCAAAAGTGTAAATCAAGTCATGGATCTACCCTATGACCTGGATCCACTCCAAAAGCTGATGGGTTCTTCCTTGGTCCATGCTACACCTTTCCACCAAGTTTCATGGAAATTGGGTAAGCAGGTTACGTGAAATCCTGCTTGAAAGGTCATAAACTGTACTGAAAACCTAACCTCCTCAACAGGAGAAATTCATTAAGTTCATGAAGTTGCCATCAAACAAAAGGAAATACTCATGCTTCTTTCATGACCAGTGTACACTCCGCTTTAGTGAAATGGATTTTCTACCAGGTAAAGCAATCTTGAAGCCTTGAAAGTATGGACCTGGTCGAGCTTACCTTTCACAATCACCAGAACGGCGCTGTAGGTTTGTCCAGCCAAGTTGGAGGCATTACAGGTGTAGAGGCCATTATCACTCTGCTTGCAGTACAGGACTTTGAGAATGAAGTTCTCTGCTTGGTCCTCATACATGGTGTGCCTACGACCCTCGCTGATGTTCACCCCATCCTTCCTCCAGATTATCTGTGGTTTGGGGTGGCCAGTGACGAAACAGCTGAGCTTGGCGTGCTTGCCCTCGGTCACTGTGCAGGTTCGGGTGAAGACACCTTTGGGCAGTTTGACAGCCAAAGCAGAAACTCTCTGATCCCGATCAGAGGGAAGGCTCAACTTGCTGAGCCCTTCCATGATATTAGATGAGGAGGAGGAGGACATGGAGTAGCTGTCAGTTGTGCGGAAAAGAGAAATATCCTTAGACATCTCCTCTTTGCGCTTCTGCAGGTGAGAAAGGAGGGAGGTGCCTTTGTCTGTGTTGAGAAGTCGTGTATCCTGCATGTCTACCACCAGAGCAGCGGCAGCTTGCGCTCGACCGATGGAGTTCTGAGCCCGGCAGGTGTAAGTGCCGCTGTCCATACTCCTGACACCCTGAATCCGCACAGAGCTGGACTCATTGTCCGAAGTGATCTTGATGCGATTGGTCTCACCTAGATAACGTCCATCCTTCTCCCAGTCAAATTTGGGAGCCGGGTGAGCTGCCACACGACAGAAGATGGTCACATCACCACCCAACCCCACTCTGGTGGAGACAGGCTTCACCATGAACACCGGAGCTCGCTCGACCACGGTCGTAGGAAGACCCACCTTCAGCGTCACAGCTGCGTAAGCTTCACCGACATTATTCTTGGCGCGGCACATGTACTGCCCGCTGTCCTCTAGCTTCAGGTCATAGATGGCGAGTCGATACACATCCCCATCCTCTATGGTTTTGTAGCGCCCTCCAGTGGAAATGCACAGTTTATCCTTTTCCCAGGTGACAGCAGGAACAGGGGTACCCACAACGGTGCAGCTGAGGGTAGCATCCCGACCCACACTGAGGGAGAATGCTTTGGGGCGGGTCAGGAACCGAGGAGCTCCTCCAAAAAGATTCTGGTCCATAACTTCCTCCTGCAAACAATTAGATGGGCATGAGTTCATAAAAAAATTGGTTTATTTTTAGTTTAACACTAAAATTTAATTGAAAATATTTTTTATTCATGAATTTCTTTGCACCAAATGACAAAGAGACTTGGGGATATATCAAGATCTCGTTTGCTAATATGAGCATCTCCATTACTGGAAAATGTCATCACCTTTCAAATTAGGTTTCCCAACTCGGCAGACTGATGATTTCTATATGCAACACAGAGCAATTTTAAAAACGTCCCCCAGGTTGAAAAAGTGGAGGAAAAATTTAACTTGGGAAAAAAAATTAAATATGAAAAAAAAAATTACACTGCTCTAATTTATTTTTAAAAAAAAGTTAATAAACTGCATTTATAACGATATGACAATAATTAAATAATATACACATTATTGTGTTCAAATAAATAATGCATACCTCCAGTAAGTGTATAGTACATAACACAGTCTTTTTAAATATGTGTACACTGTAAACAATATTTTCTCTAAAAACATCAAGTTCATCGCTCTGTCATTAATGAAAAACTATATAAATACTTACAGTCTATTATAAAAAAAAAATAATAATAAA
>JAQMYF010000001.1:69827927-69849675 GCA_030014195.1 Neosilurus mollespiculum
AACCCCTCTAGGTCACAAAAGTTAATGATTTAGTAGAAAACTAAAATTAATAAGTTTTGAAAACAAGACATTAATAATAATTATTGTGATCAAATATCTGAGAGTGTGTTTTTTAGATTTTATTTATTGTGTATTTGATGAAATATGTTTATAAAGTTATTGACACCACTGGAAATGCATTCATAATATAAAGAGCAATGACTTCAACAATAACAATAACAGGAATGATAATAATTAAAGAAGAAGTGTGTGTGTGTGTGTGTGTGTGTGTGTGTGTGTGTGTGTGTGTGTGTGTGTGTGACATTTGTGGTGTCCGAACTCCAGAGCTCGTGTCTGAAAATAGCCCCAGCTGTCTTCGCGCGTCTCACTTTATTGCCATTTGTAGAAGCGGCGCACGATCAGCTGCTTGATAAGATACTCACCAGAATAAGAGCTACATCAGACTCAGTTTGACTTTAATTCCACATTTCTGTGATCTACAAAACCAGAACATGCTTTCCTGCTCACAGTTCCAGCAGATCAGACCTCAAACTTCATATGCGCCCGACACCACCAAATATGAAGCAGGAGATCACTTACTATTCCTCAGGCGTGTCCGAGATGCGTCATGGAGTCCAGGAGATATCCAGACGAAGATCCGGGTAGAGAAATAAAAAAAAAGCCAGAGAAAATATCAATTAGTGAGATTCGGCACAGTGGTGGATCCGCTCGTGTGCGTGCGCGCGTGCAGGAGTGCTGAGGGAGGTGTTGAAGGAGGCGAGTGTGTTCAGAACAAGTGGAATGTGGTGCTGGAAAACGAGCACAGTGTTATCCACAACCCCCACACACACACACACCCCCCTCCATCCTGACACACTCATTCTCTTTTCTCTGCCTCCTGTCCAAAATAAACCTGTCCCTGACCATGTCCACCATCTCCACCATCTCTACCATCTCCCAGCACCAAACTCCACGTGCAGGACACGACTGACCTGAGACCCTACATTATGCATATGTAAATACACAAACCTGCCTGGTGAATCAAACCCGAATAAAGCACTTTTGACTTGCACATTGGTGCATTTCATATGAAGAAATAAATCACTTCAAGCTACCAGGTGAGGTGAATGGCTTGATTGATTACACTGGCACCTGTGAAGGGGCGGGATCTATTCGGCAGCAAGTGACATCAGGTTTTTAAAGTTGATGTGTTAAAGGCAGGTAAAATAGACAAACCTGATGACTGATTACATCTTTATGACTTTTACAAGAGCCAGACTGTGGAGGAGGAGAAGGAGGAGGAGGAGGAGGATCCCCCCCCAAAAAAAAAAACATCAGGTCTTGTGACGTGTGTTGAGGTACAGCGACAGGATCATGGGCACTAAAGTCTCCATAAAGCATGTGGGGAGTGTTGGTTCACCGTCTGGTCAGACACCCCGTAAGAGCTGCAAACTGTGGGACAAATTGCCCACTCACTCACTTATTCGCTGAACCACTTAATCCTATAGGGTCACAAGGAGGCTTCGCCTCTCAGCCGACACCGGGTGAAGGCAGGGTACACCTTGAACAGCTCGACAGACCATCGCAGGGCCAACACACACACACACACACTCACACTCACACCTAGGGGTTATTTGAAACAGCCAATTAACCTAATTTGCCTTTCTTTGGACTGTGGGAGGTAACCAGAGTACCCCGAAGAAACCCATGCAAGCACATGCAGAAACTCCACACAGAAACACCCACACCGAGCTTGGACTCAAACCCAGGACTTTCTTGTTGTGAGGATTATCCACTACACCACCATGCCAATTAACCTAATATGCATGTCTTTAGACTGTGGAAGGAAACCAGAGTAGCCAGATGAAACATATGTGACTGTTTAACTGTTATTGTTATTAATAGAATGTCCCACTTGTTGCTGTGACATTAGCATGGATGCTAGCTCACAGTATTTTTATGTATTTGAGAATTCTATAGGGGGAACGCTCAATGCTGTAACTCATTTAACAGTAAAATGCACCCTGTCTATATTAAACCCTCGTCAATGTTCTGTGACCAAGTAAAAAGGTTTGCTCTCAACCAGCAAGCCAGTGGAAAAACTGACCCACGGCTGTTTTCGAGCAGAAGGCAGACGGGCTTTTCCCAGGCCTGTGACTCCACTCGTGCTTGATTGACAGCAGCAGGTTGAGTTCGGTTCATATTTAAAGCGGTTTGAAACTCAAGCACTTGAGACCTGTGTATCTCTCGTAGCTCTCTGCTGCTCTGACTGTTTCCAGGCTCACAACAGAAGCTCAAGCCTTAATCCTGTTCCCATTTCCAAAGAAACTACTAGCAGCATACAGCAGCAGAGAGCAGAGTCTTCAGGTTTATCCAGAAAGAGCCAATGCGCCTGTAGGTTTCATTACAGCCAAGTTGGAGGCACATCGGATAGTTGGTTGGAGACTGAGATCAAGATGAAGATCAAGATGCCCTTTTCTGCATAAGGTTAAACACGTGCAGTTTTCCCACATAGAAAATAGATTCAAGCTTTTTAGAGAAAATAAATAAATAAATATTCAAACGTCAAGTTTAGAATTGGAATTTAAATAATTACAAATTCATAAAACTCCTAGCATTAAATGTTTGTTTATTACACATATTTAAAGAGTACCAGTAGTGGTCATCTTTCAATGTAATACGTTAAAACGCACTATACTGGTTAATTTTATACCCTGGATTACTAGCGGGGGCTGAACCAATGTGGAACCTGGAAATGACGTGAACTCGTTGGGCCGGGTCGTACAGCGGGAGTAAACAAGCAGGGAGTGACATTTTAGGTGATAAAATTCCCCTCATACTAAAGGCAGTTACCTGGTAATGGTTCCTTTTGGCAAGGCCCTGCCCCCGTCCATCGTCACCCAGGAATTCCGTAGGAACAGGTTTTAGACTTAAAAGCTTGGGCTTCATAACAAGTAGTTCTGCCTGGAGGACATGCTGATAGCAGGTCGGGTTGAAGTGGCCTTTGCAGACTACAGAACTGTGTCCAAAAGGAAACGTTTGCGGAAAAGAGTGAGGCCTGTGCTGATGTTATGTTTTCCGCGATTTCTGCGCTTGTTGTTTGTGCAGCTGTATGCTTTGCACTCCGCCATTTTCCTGGCGACACAGCTCAGCACTGGCAGATAATGAGTTATCTTAGACTGGTGTCTGCTGCACGCAGCCCAGCCAGTAGTACAAAACAACGAATTCACATCACTACCAGCGCTGGAACAGCCAATGAAGAAGGCAACATGTCACAGTGTGTGATGGCCACAGCCACACATCACATCAGCCCTCATATTACTCATGCACATTATAGAATTATTAGTTTGCTTCACATTTTCATTTGCAGTCACATGTATTATCATATTCAATTAACACACACAACACTTTATTTGATTTATTTCCTTTATTAGCTTATTTGCTATAGCCTTACATTGTTTTACATGAGTGCACACATTTTAACAACTGTAAGGTTATTCAATTTGTTTCTAATCGTATCTTTCTTTGTTTTGAATTACCTGGACTTGTCTGAACGTTGGGGGCGGTCCCTTCACGGTTGGGCAAAGGTGTGGCTGAGGGCGGAGAAGACCTCAGTCTCGGAACCTGCCTATTAGGCCATACCATTTGCACTGTGTGTCTGAGGGGGATTTTGACCTTAGTTGTTTTCGTTTTATGTTATGTTGGAAGTTTGTGTATTTTGTTTACCCCTTTTTGTGTTCTTTGGTTTGGCCAAGCCAGTATATATGTTCCCCTTTGGTTCCCTGTACAAGTTCAGCTAATGGTGTGGCAAGTGTGAGTTTTAAGTTTAGTTATAGGTTAGTTTGACTGCTTTTTAATAGGACTAATCTTTAATGTTTTGGTTTTTGTTCATTTTGATTATTTTTTGGGTATTTTATATTTTTAGAATTATCTTGTGTCCTTGTGCCTTGCTCCCCTACAATTGGTGGCAGTGGTGGGCTCATCCAATGAAGGAGACAAGATTTTTTTTCCTTTTTCTGTTTTTTGCTGTTCTCTTTTTTCCTCAACATCAGAAAAAATGAATTGTGGTGAAAGTGACAGACAAAAAGAACAAGAAGCAGCTACAAGCTAAACTGCCCAGGACAAGTCAGTGGCTGGTGAAGAGGTGGAAAGTGGGACTTCAGACCCGGAAGAGCCTGAGGGTGAAGGGAAAGGAGCAGACCCTATCAGACCTGGCAGCCATTCTCAATGCACACATGGGACAGCAGGAGGCCCAAGATGAAAAGCAGAGGGAAATGGCTGCAAGACTTAAAGGTTTAAAGCACTTCAACACCAGTTTCAGATGCTACAACTAGAGGTAGAAGCTTGAAAATCTCCAGTGCCACATCCTCCACCAACAGACTCCGATCCAGATCTTGAGGCCCTTTCACCCAACAGACCTCATTCTCATGCAGAGCTGGTGGTCACTGCTGACTCAAGTATGACTAACAGGTCAGGTTCAATTACATCATGTGCCTAGACCTCGAGAAGTTAACTGACAGGGATGATATTGAAAATTTTTCTCATTGCATTTGAATGTACTGCGACAGCCTGTCGATGGCCAGAGCCAGACTGCGTTTTCCACCTAATGTCTTTGTTAACTGGTAAAGCTAGAAGTGCTTAATGTGTATATGGACAGTCATGATTCTCTTGAATATGACAAAGTTAAACGTGCTATCCTCTCCAAATATGACGTTAACCCTGAGACCTACAGGCAAAGATTCTGCTGCCTAGATGTGAGTCCAGATGAAGGCCCCAGGGAGCGGTATGTGAGGCTTAAGGAGCTCAATGGAAAGTGGATATAGCCAAGAGGTAAAACAACACATAAGACTGGTGAAATGATCATCATATAGCCATATGTAAGAATGTTGCCTCTTGAGCTTCAGGTCTGGAGAGCATGATCCTGTTTCTGCAATGGAGGCTACTAAGCTGGCTGATGTCTTTGTAGTGGCATGAAAGAAAGGGCAGCCATGGAGCCACAACTTGTAGAGGCTGACAAGGGACAGCCGTAAAATCACACAGCAGTACCGCCAGAAGCCAGCGTAGGTCAGCTTCCCACAGGGGAAAACTAGTCCATGCCCAAGCCATCAAAGCCCTCAGGTAGGAAGCCTATCTGTGTGGAGTGATCGGCCATACAAAGCCTATGTGCCCTAAAAAGGCAGCCAAGTTAAATAACATTTGTGTTGTGCCACGACCTCATGCTGATTCTAATTTTAAGAACAAGCAAGCTGTACAGATCAATGTTGCAGTTAATGGAACTGGTCTTAAAGCCCTGATTGACACTGGCAGTGATCAGACCCTTGTGCACAGGAAGTTTGAACCATCCCTTATTATCAGTACCAAAGACACAGTTACCATCTGTTGTGTGATTGCAGATTAGTAGATACTTAACTGCTGAAATGTATATCAAAGTTGAGGATCAAACATATCTCTTGAATGTTGTGGTTGCTGATAAATTGCTCTATCCTGTTGTACTTGGCCGAGACCTCCCAGTGCTGTTTGATCTGTTGGAGCCAGACAAGAGCCAAAAATGTTGCGCTGCTGTCACTAGGGGGCAGGCTAAGAAGTCCAATTCTGCAAAAGTTGTCCACAGTGACAAATAATATCTGCTAGACTCCCCTCCAGAGCTCTACTCCCCATCATGGGCACCCCATTTGAACACCTTAGAATGGACATCGTTGGACCTGTGGAGAAGAGTAAAGCTGGGAATCGTTACAAGCTGGTAACAGATTATGCAGCCCAGTATCTGGAAGTCTTTCCACTCGAGTCTGTAAAAGCAAAATCAGTTGCCTTTTGCCAAGTGCAGTTCTTCTCTAGAGTGGGTTTTCCTTGCGCAATTCTCACTGATCGTGGAACTAATATGTCAAATTTTTTGAAGCAGGTCTACCATTTGCTTGGGATTCGGTGCCTGAGAGCCATGCCATACCATCCCCAAACTGATGGGCTGACCGAGCACATTAACAAGACATTGAAGCAGAATCTGTGGAAGTTTGTCAACAGTGGCATAGACTGGGATCTCTGGCTGCTGTATCTCTAGTTTGTGTACAGAGAAGTACCCCAGACCTCTACTGGTTTCTCTGCCTTTGAACTTCTTTATGGGCATGGAGTCCAAGGGCCTCTTCCTGCCCTGGTGTCAAGGGGGCTTGAATCATTTCCACACCTGAAATGGATGTTCCTAGCATTGCACCACCGACTGACCGGGCTCATTCTTCAACAATGTTGGAATAAGTCCTTTAAGCTTCCTGTCCATGTTGAGAAAACTGTATCACATGACTTTTTTTTTCCCTTTATGGCATGTGATTAAGCAGGAGCTTGAGACGATGGGTATGTGCATGAAAAGCAATAATAGTCAAGTGGTCCTTGATTGGTATTAGGTGGCTCACTGTGCACTTGGAACTCCCCACGGCAACACATTACCTCCACCAGGCTGAACTTTTCACGGAAGGCTTACTGGCTCCATGCTGGTGATAGCAAATTCTGATGCTGCAGTAGAAAATCTGAGATTTCATGGACAATCTGCCAATTTTCCAACCTCATTTTTTCATACCAATCTGTTTAAGGTCAAGACTCTTACATGAAAACACTTGTAAAATACTCAAAGCAGGCCATTCGGTAGCAACAAACATGTGATCTTAATTGATTGGAATATGTGCAATCATTTATAATTCTCTTCAAAGCTCATTATCTTCCTCCATTTTGCTTCATGTTTAATTTTTGCACAAAAGTGTTTAAATCCCTTTACATTTAACTAAACGGTGTATTATCTTAAGCTGTGTCATATCATCCATATAGAGCAGCTTAGCCTTTAAGGGAGGGAAACAACCACATCATTTTACACACACTAATCCATATATCTTAAAAGACAGATTTAATGATGACTTTACATTTTGAAAATGTAATACCAAAAATTAATTTTTAATTTTATTACCAAGTTATATTTATTAGTGGTAAAAGAAATACACCCTTCCGTTAGGTTTATTGTGGCACCAAATCAATTCATCTACTCAATAAAAAGGAATCGTCTGTTATTTTAATGAATCAATTCAGTGAATCATTTCAATGAATCATCTGAGTTAAAGAAAGAACAGTCCCTTTGGCATGATTACACATGGGTACAATGCATGAGGTTTTTTTCTTGGTTATAACCTTTAACCTTTATTGCCTCCCTGGAAAGTGTTTGGTTTTGTCAAGTGCTCTGTTTGCTGTTTTTGGAAGTTTCAGATTGCATCCTGGGATATGCAAATACAAAAAAATTATGAGCGGCAGTGATCTTCATAGCAATTCCGTTAGAAATTAGAAAGGTGTCCGCATTAAAAAAAACAAAACAAAAACCCAGAGCCATCATTTCCAGAATCAGGACCATTTCAGGTCTCACACTGCTGAGGCTCCTCACCTGCTATCAAAAAGTTCAGGTGAAAAAAATGTGACGAGACACAGTTTTCTGTGTAAAGTGAAAAAAAAAAAAAATAAAAGATATCACTTGTTCTCCGACGACGAAGGAGCTGAGAGAGGGGGAGGGAGAAAAATCAGCAGGAGATTCACCTCGTTTCCAGTTTGGTGAGTTCCCACTGACCTCCTCCACACAGCCTGAGCATGACATCATGATGCTGGTAAAAACAAAACAAAAAAAAAAAAACCCATGCAGTATTAGCTGCAGAAAAGAATGATATTTGTTACACGGCTCACTTTAATACTGGATTCAAATCATGGAATAAAGTTACTTAAAACTATTTCTAAATAAATATTGTCTGTAAAATTATTGATTTACTAAGCAGCCATGCAATAGGAAAAACAATGTACAGCGTGTCAGTCATTATCTGTAAATAAACCCCTTCAGAGTGAATTCAAGGCTCGTCCGCTACAGGTCAGGGTCTCAATCACTCTGTCGGGGTTTGTATAAGGCTAAGGACCAACTCGCTGTAGGTCACGTTTCACTGAATAGACGTATACAGGATTTGAAGTCCTTCCCTCCACAGTATTTTTTGTGCTAACTGTGTGACAGTTCATGTTGTAAGAATAATACTGAAGTCATGTAATAGCAGTAGAAGTACTAGCGGTATCAGAAGTAGCAGCAGGAGTATTTCATGTCCTGGGTCCTTTCCCCTTCAGTGACTTACCTTTTTCCTTCCTGAGCACATTAGGAGGCAAAAATACTACTGCTAACCCATAAACATTGGCACCTCTGTATATAATAAACACTCACACGTTGTAGAAGGACGTTCCTGTGTGTGCACTGGATACCTGTTTCAGGCTGCTGCGGTGACCCAGGCTAATCACAGTTATCCCCAGCTGTTTACAAGTTCTGTACATCTGTTCCTCCGCCTCTTCTGTCAGTGCGCTGGTGGCTTCATCCAGCACTGAAACCGAAAGCAGATATTACACCAAACGTCACTGTGGTATAGCCGTATACACTCAACTCAACCGCCATCCAAGCGTCACCTGCGTATTTGGGCTGCAAGTAGAAAAGTCGAGCAAAACACAGCCGCTGCACCTCTCCCGGAGATAAAACATCATACCTGTGATTTTGGAAAAAAAAAAAAAAGAAGCACAAATTCTTTAATACCCGGGCTTGTTGTGTATTAATGTACTCGTGGCTGTTTTGAGTGAGGGTTCGACAGTTCACCAGTTCCATTCCACTTTCTCATCCAGACCTCCCGTCCTCTTCACAAGACTGGACTGAAACACACACAGCGAGTACATGAACAATCCTAAAACCAAGGGCTTCTAGTATATAACACATGGGTATATAAGAAAAGCAGATTAAATTGAGATATTTTTATGGTTTATTTGACTTTTTTTTTTGCACACGCTCCATTACGCCACCTTGTGAACCTCATTCACAGTTTGAAAAGATACGACGAACAAAGTGCGTACCTTTCTTCATATTTTCTAGGACGGCATATTGTTGAATTTCAAGGACTTTGGAATCAGTGACCGCAAGGTTTTTGTCCACTGTTTTGATTCAAGTTTTATCCAGGGGTTAAGAGATAAATAATAAGTAATTATTGCATGATGAAAGTATGATATTGGATATTATTACACATTCAAGAAATTCTCTCATTTCTGATTGGTGGAAATCCATCGAATAATTTTCAGTATTGCATGATTGCCATTGGATAAGTTGAATGATTATTGCACCACTGACATGTGCAACATAGTAACAAGATTGTCTACTTTTAAACAATTATAAAATTCGCCGTTTGTACGAGAATGATCATAATGCCTCGGCAGAAAACGACCCCTCGACCGAACAATTCTCTATATCATATTTTCTCTCAATCAGTAATAACTTATTCCGGGATAAAGAACCAATCAGAGAGCACCGTTCCCATGTAGTATATACTACACATTTATATATAAAATAACTGAATAATTTATCAAATCTACACTTACCATCCCAGTCAGCTCCAGAAATCGCAAAATTCTCACATCGTCCACCAAACCTGAGTGAAAGTTACTCGTTTAAATTAAACATGAAAAAAAAATAAAACTGTTAAATATTTACAAATATTAATGATATTTCTGAGACCTGCGGGTGGATAGATGTCCTTTAAAGGGAAGATCACCTTCAGATAAAGCAAAGGGACAAACTCATCATCATCACCGATAGTTATGTAATAAAACAACTATATAATGAGGTCGTGCGGTTATAAATAAACAACAACGGCGTGTGGCGATGAATCAGAGTCACAGCTACCAGGACCACCTGGAGTCGTCTACAGCAATTTCTGTTCTTATGAATTTTATACATGATTATATAGTGCAGGGGACTTTATATCCGGTGAAGGAGGGGCGCACCTGTTCTCGAAGAGTGCCATCTGTCAGGAAGGGTTTCTGGGGCAGGAACATGATTCCCCTCGGCCCGAAACACACGTTCATCTGAACGGAACCTGGAAGAAAAGCATCAAGCTTAAAATATCCTTAATATACAGGACATAAAAGAGGTTCAAGCAGTGTGTCAGTAATAATAATAATAATAATAAAACATCTTAATCATCATATCCAAAAATCTGACACAAGGAAGTAAACTGCACCCCATTTATATATACATAAATATATTTCACTAAACAGTACGCATGATAATTATATATTTAAATATATGCGCATGATCAATTTTATAATCACAGGCGCATTGAAAAGGGGTGCGACTTTCGACCTGGAGATCGCAAGTTTGTATCCAATTTGATGCCGCAGCCATCCGTGACCGGGAGTCCATCCATGGGAGCTAACTGGCCGAGCTCTCACGGAAGACTTCCCTGTCACTCACGGCGATCACCAGCCAATCATGGGTGTCTGTCAGCTCATTCGGACAAAAGGGGTGGATAGCGCTCTCCCTCCGGGTGTGTTAGGCTGCCTCCAAATGCGCACGTGCAGCAGTTCGTAAAGAAGGGGGCGGAGGGGTCATGTGCATGCTTACGCCCCTCCCTGGTGGGTGACGGGTGGCCGAGCTCTCCTGGGAGGTAATTATAACAACAATGTGCTATACAGGAAACATAAACATTACATTTCCTGCTGACTCTGTATTCTTTATGCGTGTGTGTGTGTGTGTGTGTGTGCGCGCGTAAGGTCACTTGTTCTCTCACCATTAGAAGGTTCCCAGAGATGGTTTAGGACCCTGACGAGGGACGTCTTCCCTGTGCCCGTGTTTCCCACCACCAGCACATGCGTCCCCTCATAAACCCTGAGACTCAACTCCTTCACTAGCAGGTCCTCAGAAACCGGAGAGGTGAACGACAGCTTGTGGAGTATGACAGCAGCGTCGCAGAAATCATTCGAGCTTTCATTGTCCCTGTCGGACAGACCGAAGACCAGAGTGAACCTACCTGCAGGTCCAGTCGCCGAACACACAACCACACATCAGATCACTTTTATACCTGTCAAAGTTATCCGTCTGTGCTGAAACATCAAACTCTTCATCGTACTGCTTCCTGCAGACGTCCTTCATCACTTCCTGGAGTTCTCCGATTCTACACAAGACCCAAAACATCCAGCCTCAAATCACCAAATCCATTTCGATTTTTCAATCAGACAAAAAGATGCCCGGAGACCATATTTCCCATGATACCCATGTGTGTAGACGCCAGAGTGTAATAACTACTCCGGTGGGGAGGGTCCTTTTCTGACGGTGCTTGACATTGATAAGCTAGCTTGCAATCTTTCCTGAGTAATGAACGGCTAGCTGGTTACATGAAGAGGGTTGGCTCCACCTGGTGGATGGATGATGAATTACGCTGCACGGTAATGGTACCGATGCGAAAAAAGTATGCTAATCATATACTTTAAAAGCTCTCACAGGCCATATTTTCCCTCAATTCTCTCTACTTTAAATCATCAGAGCCAGATTATTTTACCTCATGCACATCTTCAGGTGGTTCACTACAATTCTGTAAAGTTTCTCTCCCCCCCTTCATTTTTTCTCCACTAACCTCCATCACATACGATACTGCCACCCTCCCCTTATACGAACTGCTGCTCATGCACATTTGGAGGCGGCCTAACACACTCGGAGGGAAAGCACTATCCGCTCCCCTCGTACGTAAGAGACTAGTCCCGTTTCTATCCATCCTTTTATTCCAGTGAAGCACGGTGGCGGGAGCATCATACTTTATACTATTTCAGTTTGTAAAGTAGATACGGAAAGCGGGGAGGGGGGTTATGGGGGTGGGTTTGACCTACCTGTGGGTGTAACCTGCGACATCGGAGAGCGTCGTGGAAAGATCTAGAAGCTGCGTGAAACAATTAATCAGGTACATACACACAAAGGCGTTCTGAGGGGGGGAAAAAAACAAGAGAGTATAACAAGGTCGTTAAAGCAGGTACATCATAAAAAGTATTGTAATTATTACTGATAACGTCGTGATATTAGAAACGAAAAATCAAAGACTTTGCTGATGAGAGCGGTGATCTCAGCCGGAGTTAACCCGTCGTACACGCCTGCGAAGATGGGTATGGCAATGATGACGTAGCTGAGGATGCTTCCCATGTAATCGAACGTGTTTACTGCAACTGTTAAACGCAAAGATAACACAAAAATATCACCGGTAAAACCGACACCATCGGATTCGGATGTTTGGGGAACGTATTGAGAACATACGCACGATAGAGCAGGAGCTCCCTGTTTATCATCTTCTTCTGTGTGTGTAAAAGACTCTGAAGCCTGTGGTCTGTCCGTACACGTTCCACCTGCCCTGCCCTGGATACGAGGGGGAGACATGAGAGTTGGGAAGAGGTTCAGAGACTTTAACACACACACACACACACACACACACACACACACAGGAAAAAGTGAAGCTGTAGAACACACTGACCTGTAGAAAGCTGCGGCTTCTGCATTGACTCTGATCTGCATGTGCTGGAACCTCCAAAGAGAAGAATGAAACATGTTCAAAACATAACCAAGAGCCGAAGGAAGTTTAGTACGAGTAGGATGAGTCTAACTTCATCCTCTCTCCACAACTACCTGAAGTTTCCTTCCAGCTTTTCCTGTTCCACTAACGTGGACACGATGGGTCCAATCAGGAGCTTGTTGGCAACGGTGCCGACCAGGAAGTAGCCAACAATGCTGATGAACCCGATCCAACCAGTGCTGCGAAAAACAATACATGGATAAAAAACACAGAGAACTCGCTGCTATGTTAGCGTTTACGCTAACAAATCAAATTCCTAGCCGCGATCATCATAATCAGGCTCTAACATTATAAAGCACTGGTATGAGTAGTAAGAGATGGTGAACGGGGAAAGAACCAGACGACTAGCCATGCTGCTCAACTGCTTACACAACCGTTCGACATCCTGAGTCATCCTCTGATCTCTGTAGAAAACACACACACACACCAATTTTAGAAATGTAAGCTTCCTACAGCAAGAATGTTCTTGTAATGGTCACATGACACAAAAGCGATCACTCAAGAAATTCAATGAAGAAAACGGTACGGGTTATCCAGGTCCTTCTGGAGCACATTGAGGGTGTAGTAGACCTGTCCACCGAAATATTCTCCATGGAGGCTCTTCGTTAGAGCTTTCCTCCATCCGAGGTACAGCAGATTGGAGATGTACTGCTCCAGACTCTTCAGCTGGTCAAACAGGAAGGTCATGTGGAATATTTACTCATCCAATCATGAGTTGATGTTTATAATCATTACTATACTGTCTCTTTACTGGAGCGTTTCTATGGGAACAGCTGTGTTTAACGCCTGGAACTGATCGAACGTACCACAGAGTTGAGGAGGATGAGCAGGACGGACATCGCCACCAGCTCTTTGAACTGGGAATAGTTCTTCTCCGACAGCACGCTGTAGAACTGACTGGGGATCAGACCCACCTGATAGATCACCAGCTGAACTAATATGGAGGGGAAAAAATATATATGGAAACTCATCAAAACACACAGCCTCTGACCACACCCCCATTCCTGCCCTCTGTAAGCAGAGAGCCTGTTTTACACACGTCACTAGATGATTATCTGCTCTTTGTACTTGCTGGGAAATTTTGTAAAAATATCTTCCAGCACCAAATCATTTTATTTAACAGGAGAATTTTTTATAGTGACAAAACAATGTCTGCTTAGAATATAATTCTTTATTTTAATTTTTTTTACCCGAGAGAGTGACTCCGAGCAGCGTTCCATACATGATCAGGTTCGGGCTGCAGCAGTGCGGGAACAGCACTCTTACAATTCTGCAGAACCTCTTGACGAACCTCCAGTCCAGTCTCGGCCTGAAAGGGAAAAAAATAAATAAATGAATGAAAAAATAATACGAATTCAATCCTGATGATCCACTTTCTGCTCCTAATGCGTTTTACTCCTCACCCACCCTTTCGCTATAATCTCACCTGCACTCTCAATTTCTTCCTAAAAAGCATAGAATTCCTGCTTCGTGTCTGACTTTCGCTCACGCTCTCCAGCACCCACACCGAAAAGCCTCTTTAGGTTTGGGTCCCTGCGGTGTAGTGTATTCGCTGCTCCCAAAACATTAAAGCAACATTCTCCGTTGGTTAAATGATCATGATGATGATGGAGAACCAAACCGTAGCATCAGGGAAACATTCACACCCCCCCCCTCGAACAGCTCACCAGACCATCACACGCAACCCTTCGCACTCCCATTCACGCCCAGGGGCAACCTGGAACACATAACGTGCATGTCTTTGGACTGGAGAAGGAAACCGACACACGTGGAGGAAACCCGCACACGGTAACGCCCTCACTCGACTCGAACCCAGGACCTTCTTGCTGTGAGACGGACCACTAGGCCACCGTACCACCGTTTAGGTTGATCACAAAGAGATTATTACAGGAATGGACCTAAAATCTGTATTTTTATAAAGGTCTCTCAAAGCATGATGTTGGGTGTCAGTATAAAATCATAGCTATACAATGTTGTTTTAATGTTGTTAGAATGTTAGGAGATGTTTTATACAATGAATAAAAGTACAGGAAGGGGAGCTTGGTGTGTTCACTGGGTGAATAGGGTAAGATGAATGTATCACAGAGCTTTTGGTTGATGTTGACTTGATTGGGGGAAAGAAATAAATGAAATCAAGCTGTAAATAAAACCTCAGATACCTTTTGGGACTGGTGCTCCTCGAGGTTGGCATGGCAGCGACCGGAAGTGTAAATATAACAGCAGTCAGACTCAGAAATGATGTTTATTAGCTTTACTTCTGTCCTTCAGGGTGTAAAGTCTAACTCCACATGTGACATTATAGTAACAGCACCTCTCTTCCTCTCTTCCTCTCCTCCTCCACCATCATTTACTCCCAAATCCGCATTTACAGCCAGTTAACATCCGGGAAATTATGTGTTCTTAATGATCAGAAACAACTCGTTCTGCTAGAAGTATTGACATCTTTAAAAACGTTCTACAAAAAGAGAAACACTCCGGTTTACAGCGTTTCCCCAGCTGGCGAAACTCTTCTTCTACTCATCTCTTTCATCATTGAGGTCCTGCTTCTTCTTCGTCCGCGTCCTTGATCAGGATTCCGGCGCTCATCGCCCTCTGGTGGACAAAAGAGCAAACTGCAAGCATGTTCACGCCACAAGCGCTGCTGAATTCTCCACCCTGATTGGTGAGAAACTGTTAATCCTGGGGCGTCATCACTCATCTCGGTCACTCACTCAATCCACAGGTGTCCAACTCAAGCTTCTAAAGCAGGAGGATTGTACATTATTTGCGTCAAACCACGTTTGTTACCATGAGATGTAATTCAGCATCCATCCACTAGGTGGAGCCAACCTAATTCAAAGATTGCAAAGCTAGCCTGTCACTGTCCAGCAGTCAGAAAAGGAAAAGATGCAGCCATGCAAATTTCATGGTGGCCCTTACTGAATGGATGTCGAGTGATTATTCGGCCCTCGATGACCTCGAAATTTCGGGATGTGACCCTTAGTGAAAATAAGGATCTACGGATTAATTCCTATTAGTGATCTAAGGATCTCAGCCGACACTGGGCGAAGGCGGGGTACGTCCTGACCATCACGAGGCCAACACAACCAGTCACACCTACATTAACACCCAGGGACAATTCGGGACAGCCAGTTAGCCTAATTTGCTTTTCTTTGGACTGTGAGCCCGGGACGCAAACCCAGGACTTTCTTGTCGTGAGGCGGACGTAACCACTCCACCACCATGCCGTCCATTTTTTCCATAGTAACAACTTGTAAATCTGGTGGAACGTCACATAAATATAAATGTCTGTAAACCTGGAAAAGTGTGTGCAAGCGTTGTCATGGTGAGGTTTTCGACTGACCATTTATGGAAGGAGTCTCCAGTGTCAGCGCTTTAACTTTGTAATATTTGTTTAGTTATTGAACATCATCATGTTTTTTTTTTTATCCCTTTAGAGATACTCTCTCTCTCTCTCTCTCTCTCTCTCTCTCTCTCTCTTATTTCCTGAACCGCTTACTCCTACTAGGGTCACGGGGAGGCTGGAGCCTATCTCAGCCAACACTGGGCGAAGGAACAGGTCGCCAGACCATCACAGGGCAGCACATCCACACCACACAGCGTAAACTCCTCCCTCCTTCCTGAAGATGTGGTACACTTGTAGTAGATGAAGTGCTGACACTGGAGACTCCTTCCATGAACGTCTCCTTACAAACAACGAAGCACTGTTTCTTTTGTTTATGCGGCATTTTTGAAAATAAATTGGATGACGTGGAGCGTCCACCGTACACGTCTTGGAGTGAGCCGTTACTATAGAAACGCTAACGCATTAGCATTGCAGTAAAACAAAGAAGTTTCAGGGACGGGGTCCAGACATTGAAATCCAAGAGGCGGTAACAATCCAGAATTCCAGTTTTATTTATCGTTTAAAATGTATAATAACATAACAGGATTTGATAATAAATCCCATGGGCACAAAAATGTTCCACCGCAAGAGATTATTTACAGGAATGAAAATTAACATAGATACCTCTCCTGATCGAACGGGATGACGGCTACGCTAAAGTACAGTGCTGCTCTGGAGTCGGAAAAAAAAACATCGGAAGATATTCCTTTATTCATTTCTCTGGTTATTCATCGCTTGAGGTCGAATTTGTCCAATTTATTGCTGAACCAAAGCCTGGACAGCGTGATAATATTTTTCGAAAAGAAGTAGGAGTGAAGGTGGGGATAGAAATAGGCACTGTTAAACATTAACAGGTAATATCAGAACGAAAAGAGAGAGAAATCAAAGTGTAACTTAAGCTTCTTTTCCTTTAGGACCATGCAGACACGTCACATGGTTCAGTAAACAGTTTTTGATTGTTCTTTCACTGTAGTCCGTTTTTATATGTCTTCATATGGAAGGAGGTTTATTTACGGCTACTCCGTTCCCCTTTCATCCTCTGTACATCCGCTGTACCGTATACAGTATGGCTACGATATTTAACAAGCAGGAGCGTGGTGAACTCTTCTCTATTCTACAAGTGTTACGACGTGGATTCATGAGGGTTTCTTTTTTTTTTTCCATCTAGTATAAAAACAATTTGATTCTTTTCACGAATCGTTCCAGGACATCAACACGCTTCAAATCTCCAACATTGCATCAGCTCGGATATAATCTTCTCTCTCTCTCTCTCTCTCTCTCTCTTTCTCGTTTTTTTTTTTATTTGTTTTGTTTTTGTTTCCTCCACAAAAATACAAAGTACAAATGGAAGCTACGTGATATCGTATAGCGGTTATGCGTGCGATATTGAGTTAAGCCAAACAAAACGGAAAACAAAAAGGGGAGAAGGTGATTCAAAGGGTTCGATGCCAACACACATAAAAACAAACTGTATTTCAAGAAAGAAAGAAAGAAAGAAAGAAAGAAAGGAAAAAAAGAAAGAAAGAAAGTGCTCTCGTCAGACGTGTAAAAAAATAATTTATACACCTCCTATGCAACCAGTCTGTCTAGACAGTCTGCATCGTTTTCTTTAGCGATGGCCTCTTTCAGTCCATCCCAAGGGCTTTTTCTTTTCTCTTTTTTTCTATACAATTAATCTGTCATTTGTTAAATGGCAGGCAAGCTGGGAGTATGACGGTGGCGCACGCTGGTCCCGCTAAAGGTTCTGCGACTTCGCCTTCGAGTTCTGTCCATGTTCCTTTCTCCGGGCTGTAGCAGATGGTGGACGACTTGTAGGCTCCCTGGAATAAAAATGGGTTGTTTAAAAAATGTATTTATAAAACCATAGTAAGTTGTATTTGTAGCTCTTTAAAACACAAATTAAAAGGGTGATGTCATGGCTGTTGTGAAAGAATATATATTGCAGAGACATAACAAACTTGAGAGTTACATTTTTGGAAGAAGAACAAAGTAACTGTGCACAAAGCAGTGCTTCTGTTGATTTCTTGTGGTGATGTTGTGGTGAACTATTAACTACGGAGTGTTTTTTTATGTTTTATAGTATGTAAATGTCACCAAATTAGTGAAAAAACTCTCTCGTTTGAAGGATTTACAAGGTCGCTGGGGATTGACCTTTTAAGGTCACTCAAAGGTAATTGTCCCATTTGAAAGTCCATATATGGCTTCCTATTAGTGTTCCATAGTAACAGCATATCTGTCCGCACTCGTTTTTAACTTATAAGCGCTCTATGTCTTAACCTTTGTGACGTTGCCCTAATGTTGACCCTTGACCCTGATATTCCAAAATCAAATCAGCACTTGCAATCAGGTGGGGTAGTATCCCCAGAAATTTTGTTGAAATTCTGTGCATGGGTGTGGACATGGTTCTGCTCACAACCTGACAAACAAACAAATCATTTTTTAATACCTCTGCCGACCAATCAGAACAGAGAATCGAACAGCGCCGGGATACGATCTACGTCAAACGTGTCTATTTTTCCAAAAGTTGGCTGTAGTTACCATGCTCCAGCTGTAGCCTCCAACCAGGTAAATGCTGTCGTCCAGCACGGCACAGCCGGGGCCACTGCGGCCCTCCAGGATAGGCGTCTGCAGGATGTTCCACTGATCTCCTTTGGGGTCATAACATTCCACAAGCATCACATCCAGATGAGAGAATCCTACAGGATGAAAAGAGAGAAGGCTTATCGTCCTGTAGACGCCATCCTGGGATGGACATGCGCAGGATGGACGAAAGACATGAAAGACGCCTCCAACTGGGACTTTTCACCACAACACATTTGACCCATTAAAAGAAGTTATACTTTTATATAAAAAACAAACAAAAACAAAAAGAATATTGAATTCTGAAGTCTGATTGGTCAAAACGTGACTCATTGTCTGCAAGCCGGGTTATGTTAATACTTTATCGTTTATAAAAGAGCAGCTTGTACAGCAAATACACAGCTGTGATATTTTGCTATGATGTAAACAGTAGCAGGAAGTTTTTCAGTTGTTTTTAAAATGTTTTTCATTTCACCATTATAGTGTAACTTCACCCCCATGTCTGAACCTAGTTCCACCCACCACATAATTATGGAAAAATCAATTAATCAATAGATGGTGTTTTGAGCTGTTTTTTAAATCATTTTTAAAATGTCTAAAATTATTAATGTTATTAGAATCTGATAAGAAATATTGTATGTGAGTCATTTCTTATAAATAAAAAATATAGTAGTGTAAATGTTGTCAAATTGACGTAATGTACGGCGAATTTTTTCTGAATTAGTCTTGGACTTTTTTGTACCATATGATGTTTTACCTTTTAAATGATTTCCACCGATAGCGTAGAGGCGATCGTTCATGACCGCAAGTGCGTGTATAGCACGTTTCGTGTTCATGTCCTGTTTCCTGGCCCACACGTCCATCACGGGGTCATAACAGTACAGCCAGGACACATACTCGCCATTATGGACTCCACCTGTATATCAGACAAACAGCAGGACATATAAATCAGAACGTACGCTTTTTTAGAATTATATGAGGTGGGTGGAGCTTAATACCTTCTTCAAAGGTGTTAAGTTTCTGGTATTGTGGTGATTGTGAGTGGACAAAAACAAAACCAGTAAAATAACCACTTCTTCATCTGTTACTTTTTGATATTTTCGACTGATTTTGTTAGTAGCGCTGATAGATGCAATTCTACCTGCCTTAAAAATGCAAAGGGGGGAATTTTATGTTGAAATGTAGCCTCACCTGAAATGTAGATCTTCCCGTTGTGCACGGCACCGGCGTGGGCTGCAAGAGGTTGCGGAAGAGATGAAACATAGTTCCATTCGTTGGTCTCCAGGTTATACGCTTCCACGCTGGATAGGTAGCCGGTCTCGTTCCTTCCTCCAATGACGTAAAGGTGTTTATCAAGACAGCAAGCAAAGAAACTCGCCCTCCTGATGGGCAGATCATTCAGATGGGTTAGATCTTTATAGCACTCATAACGAAGGAAAAGAAACTGAACCCAACACTTGACGCATACCTCTCCTGCATCGGCGGCAGCTGGATCCAGCTGTTGAATCTCGGGTCATATCGGCTGACGAAATTAGTGCTGTGCTTTCCTGCGGCGGAATCATACTTCATTTACACACCAGGTTGTCAGCTTTCGAGCAGTGATTAATTTTTAAGTATACTGGATATTTTACCATTCGGGTTCCACTGGTCTTCTCCACCCAGTAGCAGAAGAAAGTTCTCCACTTCTACTACACAGTGATGGGCGCTGTTGTAAGGCATTACTGCAAAACAAAGCCAAACAAAGAGCGATTAAAAACAGTGATGAATGAACCGCAGCCGGGAAATGTTAATATTTAGGTGCTCCTGATGGTATCATTTTTATAGCAACGGCTAACCTAACGACTTGCAGTGATTTACGTGTTGCTGTTATTTTATTTATTTGTTTTCGGTGGAGGTTTGCGCTCTACGGGTGCTTTTAGTTTTAGAAAGTGTTTGTCAATGTTTATGAAGCTTTCATTGGAAGGAGTCTCCAGTTTCAAAGTTTTTGAAAGGAAACATACACTTTCTCACAAACGCCATAACGACATTTCTGGAGTTTTTGTAATGATTTCAAAAGGAAGGCTTATTATAGACTCCAACAGTTTATTTTGTATAAGAGAAATACTCTCACCATTTTATTCTATATATTTTTATTTTTATAATAAACTGCTCACTTCAAGAAGAACAAACTCTGCAAAATGTTACAAGAGGTCATTACCGATATTCCAATTACCGAAATTAAACAAAGACTTAAAAATCTTCTTTAACAACACGTTCTGTTGATGCGTATCAGTCTAAAGTGACCCCCCCTGTTGGAATAGAGAGAAATGGTCTCGAGGTGGCAGTCATAATGAACACGATCATGTTCACTCAATAAATCTCTGGCCCGTGCCACTGCTGCGTAAATCAGTCGTACATTAAGAGCCACCTGTCTCTCTCTATCATTCATTTCCACTGTCACCTCTCGGCTGCCTGATGGATCGCCGTCACTGCCAAATCAGACAGCCTTGAATTGCGCTTCTTTCATTGGCTGGTTCTGCAAAGTTCTGCGACTGACACGTTCGAGCTACAGACTGGCAACCTTATCTGATAAAGTTAGTGAGGGAGCAGGGAATCCAACAGAAAGGAACAGTTAATATAATAAATAAATCCTCCAAGAAAATGGGGAATCTTGGATGGATCTTGTTGTGTGTACAAATTCCATTTTAACTTTACATTTCAACACTTTTTATATTTTGCAGCATAAAATGTTCAAATACACAACATCTGATTAACTTCAGTGAATGCTAATAACATTTAAAACGCTGGGAATATGCATGTAAGTTTGTGTTCACTGGGTAATGACAGCTAATTTTATTCATTCTATAATTGTGTATTTTCAAAGTGACCCTCATCAGTCAATATCACACTATCAAAAACATGTTTCAGAGAACAGTGGTGAACACAAGTTCTGTAATCTTCAGAATGAAATTTCATTCACTTCTAAATGTCTTTATTGCTGCATTGGTTTTTACTTGTGCACAGAAGTTTATAGATAAATAAATTGGTAAAATTCAAACAGTTAAAGGTGTAATTATACAAAATATAATTTTTTTTACTTAGACAAAAAAAACCCAAAACATTAGGAACATTATTAAAAGTAATTATTTAAACCATGGCATCAGCATGTGTACGGAAAAAAGTGTCAAAAAATAAATAAATAAAAAATTGAAAATGACGGTCATGGCCGGAATACTTGTGTTTCTCGTGAATTTTTAAGTTGTTGACTTGAGTGTTTCCTGTCAATTATTTTTACAGACATGCCCCTATACCCCTTAACTCCACCCCCAAAAGCTTTTTTTTTTTTTAAATCATTGGCTTATATATATATATATATATATATATATATATATATATATCT
>JAQMYF010000001.1:69857241-69878734 GCA_030014195.1 Neosilurus mollespiculum
GGTATGGGTGGCATGCTGTAGGCAGTATGGTATGGGTGGTATGTTATAAGCGGTATGGTATGGGGGTATGTTTCAGGCGGTATGGTATGGGTGGTATGTTATAGCCGGTATGATATGGGTGGTATGTTACAGGCAGTATGGAATGGGTGGCATGCTATAGGCAGTATCTTATGGTGTTATGTTATGAACAGTATGCTATAGGCAGTATGGTATCGGTGGCATGCTATAGGCAGTATCTTATGGTGTTATGTTATTATAAGGATGCTATAGGCAGTATAGTATGGGTGGTATGTTACATGTGGTATGGTATGGGTGGCATGCTATAGGCAGTATGATATGGGTAGTATGTTACAGGCAGTACGGTATGGGTAGTATGTTATAGGCAGTATGGTATGGGTGACATGCTATAGGCAGGATCTTAAGGTGTTATGTTATGAACAGTATGCTGTAGGCAGTATGGTATGCGTGGTATATTATAGGTGGTGTGGTATGGGTGGCATGCTGTAGGCAGTATGGTATGGGTGGTATGTCTTAGGCGGTATGGTATGGGTGGCATGATATAGGCATGGTATGGGTGGTATGTTATAGGCAGTATGGTATGGGTGGCATGTTATAGGCAGTATGGTACGGGTGGTATGCTACAGGCAGTATGGTATGGGGGTATGTTACAGGTGGTATGGTATGAGTAGCATGCTATAGGCAGCATGGTATGGGTGGCATGATATAGGCATGGTATGGGTGGTATGTTATAGGCAGTATGGTATGGGTGGTATGCTATAGGCGGTATGTTATGGTGATATGTCATGAGCAGTATGCTATAGGCATTATAGAATGTGCAATAGGCTAAAGGTGGTGTTATATAGGCAGTATGTTTTGGGCAGTATGGTAGGGACAGTTTGATATGGGTGGTATGTTAACCCAGTCTTTATGATGCATATAATTAAAGCACACAGCTACCTGCTGGCTGTGGTCTGTCTGCAATGTTGTCTGAAGGGCATCAGGTGGTAGTTCATGGCATCAAGCAGGAGCTTCTGACACACGGGGTCGCTCCTCATGAAGTCTACGGACTGAACCCTCTCGACGAGCTCTGGGGCTGGGATGAGGGCGAAGCGGAGGCGCTTCATTAGGTCCGGTGCATAATGCATCCTGGTCTCGCGGTCATGCTCCAGCCACAGGACTGACATCTGGAACAGAGCTAGCTCGGACTCGACGGGCGGCGGCAGAGCGTCCAGCATGGCGCACATCTCCTCGAAGTTGAGAAGCAGCACATCCTCAACAAGGTACTTGTTGGCCAGCTTCTTAGTCTCGTCCAGGCCGTGCAGCGCGGCGATCTTGCAGATTTGCTTGTAGTTCTGGACGGAGATCTGGTCGTTGAGGAACTGCACGCTCAGCTTGGTGACCTGGGGGATGTTGAGGATCTTGCTGACCGACAGCACCTCCTCCACCGTGTCCAGCGAAAGCGTCACGTTGGCCGTGTACAGGTATTCGAGGACCAAGCGCAGCCCGATAGACGAGCAGCCCTGCAGCACCAGGTTGCTGATGGAGCGCGGGCTGGCCAGGAGCTTCTCATCCGGGGACGAGGACGGGGTTCCGCCGCTGCTTTGGTCCTTGCCGGCGAGCGGCTCATTGCTGAGCGCGTGTGACGCAGAGAACAGGGACCTGAAGTACTGCGAGCAGGACGCGAGCACGGCTTTGTGGCAGTGGAACTGCTGTCCCTGAGCTGTGAGGGTCACGTCGCAGAACAGCTGCTTCCTCCACAGCAGGTTGAGCCCGTGCAGCAGCGTGTCGCTGTGTGTCGGGTCAAACGTAGACGTCCGGTCGCCCGATCTGGACATGACTTGGGAGCCGCTCGCACCTCCTACAAGCAAACAATGCCGGAGCCATTTATCTTCCTCGGAATAATAGAGCAATGTCTGGACTCTGTGTCACTAACAGATCGCCTGGTGCTTTTTTTGAAGCCTATTTTGCATAAACGAGATTAAAGACGCTGCGTATCGGAGCGCGGAAACCAAAGCGCACCGCTCGGCTCCATAAGGCGAGGCAAGGCAAGGCATGGCATGCTCACTGTATAGACTCAGGGTTTGCTATCCGATCGGTTGCCACACACATACACACATACACACACACACACTCGCTCTCTCTCTCTCTCTCTCTCTCTCACACACACACACACACACACACACACGCACGACGTAGCCTACACCGGCATTTACATTTCCACCAGCTATGTGCGCATCCTGAAATCCTAGATAGCCTACAAAAGCAATTAGACTCCGGCGAGCACCATAAATCCGCGGCTGCATGCACCTTCCCCCTCGCTCCCTGAACCGACTTCCAACGGAAATAAACCCCGTCCCAACCCCGTTCTTCTCTCCCTCGAATGAAAGCGACGTCTTGCCGGTAAACTTGAGCCCTGAACGCGGCGGAATGCCTCCTTCTGTGCCGCCGCGCGTAAAGCATTTCCCGTCTCCAGAGCCAAACTTACCTTTGAGTTTCCGCGGAGAACACCAAAGTACCCCCAGATCCTTCAGCTATGCGTGGATCCTCACAACACTTTGTCTTTGTTCTCGTCCTTTCCGTCTTTCTTTTTCCTGGTCTTCTTGCTTTTCCCCTTTCTTCTTCTTCAAGTCTGTGGCTCTAGACCCGATGCGCAAGGCGCGTATTTCTTTTTCCCCCTTTCTTTTCTTTTATTACGCGTGCGGCTTGAATTAAACTAAACTAAGAAGTGTGCTGAGTGCTGAGAGAGAGAGATAGAGAGTGAGAGAGAGAGAGTGAGCCGTGCTTTCTGCAAGAGAAGAAGAAGAAGAAGAAATATACGTGTGACAAATTATGCTACCAAGAAACAACACATCATTATCCTTGGGCCTGGGGCTCAGTGAGTCGTAACGAGAGTAATAGGAAATCCACGGTTGGGGAGAGAAACGGTCGCGCATGGCCGGCGGAGAGAGACCATGCAGGGCTATGGATGCTAGAGAGACGGGCAAAATTATGGCTCAAGGCTATTGTAAAAACTGTCGAGCGTAAATGACTGCGATTTCAAACATCTATGGAGAGAGGGGAGGGAAAGAAAGGGGAGAAAAGACAAAAAAGAGTGAGATAGAAGGAAAAAAGCGAGTCTCTCTCTCTCTTTTTTTTTTTTTTTTGCCTCGCCGTTATGGAGAGAACCGTCAAGTTTTAGTGTGCGCATTGCTAATTAGTCAATTTCTCTGTGCCTTCACAGCCCGACGGCTTTGCTGCTGAGCTGAAACTGCTAATTTCTGGGAGCAGCCTTTTTTTGTTGGCTGAGAACGGGATGGATGAATGGCTTGTCTCGCACAAATGACAAAAAGCCCCTGCCTTAATCTCCATCGCCAAAATACCCCCCACACCCCACCACCTCATCCCTCTCTTCTTCTTCTTCTTCTTCTTCTCCTCCTCTTCCTCATCTAGTCTTTTATAAGGAGAGAAGTCCTGCAAACTTTACTCCCTCATCAGCATCTCAAATCACCCCCCCCCCCAAAAAAAAAGAAGAAGAAAAAAAGAAACATGGTCCAAAATGGTCATAATTACTTTGGAAGCAACTACTAAATAGCTTCCTTAGACAACATTTGGAGTTCTATGAAAATGAATAATTACAACACATTTACAATAATGTTATTATACATTTATAATAGTGTTTTATTCCTCTTCTAGCCTTGCACTCATTTGTTGTGCTAGAAGGTAAGACACATTACACATTATATATGCATATACAGTATATCCACCCCACCAGCACCACCTCATCCCTCTACACTTCTTCTTCTGCTAGTCCTTCAAACCTCGAAGCAAACTTTATTCCTTCATCAGCATCAGACACAAAATATATTTAGAAATATAATCCCACATGTTCCTAATTACTTTGGAAGCCGCTATCCTGATTAATTAAATGGCTGCCCTCATTTAATGCCTTGGAGAAAATTAGGGGTTTCGGTTCTTTTTTACCCTCCCAATATTCATACCTACATTAATTGTTGCTTGATGTTCCGGAGTGTTTTATTCCTCTTGTACCACAGGGATTTTATGAACAAGTGCTTTTGGTTATCCATTCATAGCTGACATGAAAAAAAAAAACCCACCCATAATAATAATAATAATAATAATAATAATAATAATGGTAATAATTATGGGTGGCACAGTGGCGTAGTGGTTAGCACTTCCACCCCAGAGCAAGAAGGTCCTATGTGAGGGCATTTCTGCATGGAGTATACATGTTAGGTTTCCTCCAGGTACTCTGGTTTCCTCCCACAGTCCAAAGACATGCACATTAAGCTAACTGGCGATGGACTGGCGAGCTGTTCAGGGTGTACCCCACCTTAGCCCAGGCTGAGATAAGCTCCTGCCTTCCAGCGCCACTAGTAGGATAAAAAATATCCAAAATATGTATATTTGCTTGTAAGTGCATATCTGAACTGACATAATAAATGTAGAAATGTAATACATTCTTCTCATATGGAAAAATCAAAGCTCGGCCACTTTAGAGAGAAATATCTAGATGGAAGATGTGTAAATATGTGATTTGTGATTATTTATGTGTGACAGTTAGCACAAGTCCAACAGCGTTCGGAGAGCTATGAAGTGATAACCGGAGCTTACTTCTGTTCTCTTCTGTAATAAATAATAAGTTTTAACCTAATTGTTGTGGTACCTTAAGAGGAATAATAATAAAAAAAAAAAATCAAGATTGGGGCAGTATCAGAATTTCACCTGGTGTTGATTATTTTGCTGTGACGTCACACCACATGACAGTGTATTCCTTACATGCAGTTTAAAGCATCTGATCTGAATGGAAATGCACTAAAATGATTATTATAGAGATCTGCATCATCAAAATCACCCAGCCTTTCATCAGTCTGGGGGATTCGGTGTTTATTGTCAGTGGAGGATGTGAACTTGTTATTGATGCAACAAGTTCGTAGAACAACAACAACAACAACAAGTAAATGAAATCAAAAAGCTTATGATTTCTGGTAATTCTTTTTCTTCTAACCACCTCTTAAAAGCGTTTTTAGAACTCCGCACTCTCGTCATAGTGTCATAGCTCTTAAGCAGTGGGAAGCAGCGGGCGAAAATTGATATGCTATCAGCCAATTCTCCGTTGACTTGTTAGACCATCTGAGATGGCCGTCTCTCGGAGCGTTTAAGCTCTGTCTAGCGTTTCGGTTCTCCTGAGGCCCGTGGACTTGAGATGGCGGGGCATTCTGGGTGTGTGCTGTGTTACGGCAGGGCGTCGAGTGAGGCTCATCATGTTAAAACGGAGACTGTGGACTTAATTAAACCCTTAGAGACTGCGAATCACTGAGAACATTTACAACTCTCTCTTCCCCTCGATTAAAAACCCAACGCTTATTTATCGCCGGTGTTTCATGTAATGCTCGTGAGTGGAGCTTCGGGTCTGGTTTAAGTGATCATCAACGCTATATAGTACACAAGTACAGCTATATGCACAATTCATGTGTGCCCACACAGCTCAAAAAAAAACACTGTAATGTGGAAAATAATCAACAATGACATGATGCCATGAAGTGGACTTACTGTTACCCAAAAACAGAGAGACATAGAGATCCTAAAAAGGCACCAACTGTATTCCATATTGGGTGCCATGATGGCATAGTGGTTAACAGCAAGGTCCTGGGTTTGGCGAGGGAGTTTCTGTTAGCTAAATTACTCATGTATACTAAATTATGATTATTATTTCAATTAAAACCATTTTATCCTTTTTTAGGGTCATGGGGAGGATGGAGCCCATCCCACCCAACTTCAGGCACAGACGGAGACCACCCTGAACAGTTAACCAGACCATCGCAGGCACACCAACTTATACCTAGGGGCATTTAAACTATCCAGTTAGCCTAATGTGGCTCTGCAATCAACTGGGGAGCATTTGCCCAAATTCTGCTGATATAGCTCCAGCCTTTTCGTGACCCTAGTAGGATTAAGCTGGGAATGAATGAATGAATCCTTACAAACATTTCCTATGAGTGTTTTATATATATATATATATATACAGTATATATCATTAAATACGAAGCTAGTTAAACTTTAAGAAATCAAATGAGGTAGAACGCTAAACTATACTCATTCACGTCGACTTCATAAAGTGATGTCTTCTGGAAGGAAGCATTTACTTCACTAAGCATGTCCTTCATGAGACAGGACAGGAATTCCTATTACCATGAACGAGAACTGGAACGAAGTTGCAACAGTAAATGGGATAAAAATGATCATGCTTTAATAAATAAAAGTTAGCAAACTGCTGAAGGGGAACAAAACTCTTCCTTACATGCTATCCTAGGACCACAGTACACAACCCTACACAATCATACCATCATAACACCATGCCTCTATGTGTCTGATTCCTGATCTTAGTACCGGAGAACATTCAATACAATTTCAATATCCATTTCATGAGCTCCTCTACCACATCTATGGACGTCTGAAATGAATTCATTTTATTGTGTCTTATTTCAGGTAAAAATGATTTTTAATCCCCTCCGCGTGGAGGAATGCAAACGCTAACCTTAGCTAATTTTAGTTTATGACATATTGTGTTATACAAAAAGTGTTTTCTATACAGCAAGACCTATTTCAAACAAATAATTGAAAATATGATTCACTCGATATTTCAGGAATCCGTGTGTATGCTGTAAGGGTGTAGAAACATGGACTTTTTTAAACAGAGGAGGTGGATGAAATAACATCCTGGAAAAGCAGAATGAGAGAGAGAGAGAGAGAGAGAGAGGAGCGTAGAAGGAGTGAAAGTTAGTAGCTGAAACTCCTCCAAGCATATTTCCTTTGGTTGGCTGCAGTGGGGAGAGTATGCTAAGATAGAAAGTATTATTTTCCTAAATGGAAGGTGTCAGATGGTCACGCTGGGGTGATCGGCTGTTCAAGATCACCGCTTCCCATCTGCAATTTGTGACGTGTGAAAGATTCAGCCCAAATGTGCTCACAAACTGGAAATCCGCAGCACTTTTTCTTATCGGCGCCGAGCAAGATAACCAGGTGCTTTACAGATCAGGGAACAGATCATATTAATATCACGGAGCGCTGCGATATCATCTTGTTTGTAAAAATATTTTTTTGCTAACTAAATGTGCTGCAATGGCGACGTTCAGAAAGTCGCTTTTTGTGTAAGAAGTTGGCATAAAAAAATAAATTCATAAAAAGCACATATTAAAACCTTTTGACATGTGAGTTATGTAGCGCCCGAGCTTGAACGGTGTGGAGTTTTTACAGCCTTTAGTATGTTAGGACTGTTCCAAGGTGCTCCCAGTTTTTTTCCAGTTAATCCCTGCTTTGCAGCAGGAACCCTTGTTTATTCCATACAAACGATCTGCATGCTTTATGTTATATTTGTAGCCTAATGCACCCCTTAGTGCTTTGTGCCCAGCAACAGTGTGTTAGTAATAATGATGCTATACTGTATAAAACCATTCTCACCAAACATGACGGCGGTGGACATTAACCAACCAAAAGCCCAGAATTATAGAAAAACACCAGAATTTTACCTCAAAACATTATACCAACAACAAACAAACTTGAACCAAAAACACCAAAAATTTCACCACCGTCCATCCATTTGTCGAACTGCCTCACCCTGCTACGGTTGCAGGGACCCACCTCAGCTGACTCTGGAAGGCAGGGTACACCATGAACAGCTCACCAGACCATCTCATGGCCAACACACCCAACCATTCCCACTCACACCAGGGGCAATTTGAATCAGCTAATACGCCTAATGTACATATTGTCAGACGGTGGGAGGAAACCAGAGTACCCTGAGGAAACCGACGCAAGCACAGGGAGAACCTGCAAACTTCGGAAGCCAGTGACTCAAACCCAGGGCCTTCTTAATGTAAGGATGTGCTGAACACTACGCCACCGTGTCACCCTCCTAAAATTTTACAGTAAAAAGAATTAATTTCCCACAAACATGTTTCACAAAACCCCTTAAATTTTACTACAAAACGTTTTCAAGTAAAGAACTAAGTTTTTATTACAAAAACCAGAAATCTTATCATTTCTTTTAAACTATAAACAAAGCACAGTTAAGCCCCCAAACCCCATAATTTTACAACTGAAATCAGATATTTAGTACAGAAACAAAAATTTTACCACAAAAAAATTTTATCAATCAAAAAACCCAACTTGTACTAAAAATACCCTAAATTTTATAATAAAAATGGATTTGACTACAGAAATCTTATTTTATCTAATTTTAGCACATAAATCATAGAATTCCACTCCAAAGCCAAATTTTTAACCTTTAAGGTACCAGAGTTTCACCATGACACATTTGTTTTCACTAAAAAAACAGATTTTCACTACAAAACCCCAGAATTTTAGAATTTTACCACAAACAAAGCAGAATTTAACCCCACAAAACCAAAAAGTTTACCAAAAAAAAACCATGTTTACCACAGAAACACCACAAAAATGTATATTAATAAAATACTAATAAAAATTTTTAACTTATATTAAAACTATTCAGATTTTTTTCAATAAAAGAAATGAATTTTTATACAACCCCCCCCCCCCCAAAAAAAACCCAAATCATAAAACAAAATGTTAGCGAAGTATATAATATGTACACTAAAAGTTTATCCCAAAATAAGAATTAAAACCTTAAAATACGATTTCCCAATAATTAACGATCTTTACCACAAGAAGGGGTCAAAGTTCACTTCCATAAACGTGTAATCATAATCAGGTAAGTTTTGCTGGGTGAAGTTTTGTTTTTGTTGTTTCTAATCTAGAACGCATACGGCAGAGACGCAGGGTATTCAGGTGTAAAGAGTAAACGCCAGATAGCTCATAAATATTGGCACCTACGACCCCTGTAATTCTGACCTAGTCCTCTCTCGCTAACGACTGAACTACTGAGAACGACTGAGCACGATGATTTCTGAACCTTTTCCTAGCAGAAACGCTGTATGTGTGTAAAAAGTGTGAGTCACTGATCGCGGCTTCCTTCATATTCCGCCTGCTCTTTATAAGATTCAGTAAACATGGAAATGAAATTCAGTCACAAATAGCAAATGGAAATGTACTTTTTCCATATGATCGATTCAACAACACAATAATGAGCTAAATTAGTTTTAATACTCCGTGTGTGTGTGTGTGTGTGTGTGTGTGTGTGTTAGAGGGAAAGGGAATGTTTTTATATCTTGCTGGGGACCAAATGTCCTCAAAAGGATGGTAATATCTGACACTTTAGATTTGGTGAGGACATCATTCAGCTGGTCCTGATGGGGAAACCTGTGTTAATAGTTATGTCAGTGGAAGGTCCTCACAAGGATAGGAAGAAAATGTGTGTGTGTGTGTGTGTGTGTGTGTGTGTGTGTGTGTGTCTCACAGGAGTGTTGCTTTGGTGTAGAAATGTAGACATGCTGCTTCCTTCTCACATATGGGCTTCTAATGGGCGAGTTCTCGACCAGGTGGGCCCAGGCGCTTGGAGACCTGCAGATGATCACTCATGACAAAGAAAACACAGCACAGAGAGAGAGAGAGAGACAGAATGTGTGTGTGTGTGTGTGTGTGGGAGACAGAGAAAGAAAGTGAGAGAGAGAGAAAGAGAGGAGAGTAAGAGAAGAAGTGTCCCCAAGAGAGCGTGTGGGCAGCTAGGGCAGAGACATGATGGGACACTCGAGGGACAATAGAATTTCTCCATGTGTCTTTCTGTGTACCTGAGTGCGTACGTGCAAGCAGGCATTTTAGTGTGTGTGTGTGTGTGTGTGTGTGTGTGTGTGTGTGTGTGTGTGTGTGCTGCTAACGGGTAGCCACCCTCAGGGTTGGCAGCAGCAGCAGTAGAGCCGTGTGCGATGGAGCGGCTGTGGGCTCAGTGGCGCGATCACCTGGGGAAGGTAAAACCACTGGAGCAGAGCTGATGCTTATTTCTGAGGAGAACTGGGAGATTTTATTAGTTAAAGCAGCACCCAAACCCAAACGTTCCTCATAGGGACACACCACGCACAACAAAAGAGTTTACAGGCAGGACGACGTCCCCCAAACAGTATGGTTATTAGTATTATTATTCTTCGTACTGTTTATAGAAAAGGCACATCAGATTTTACACTCCACATGTGGCTTAGCACAACAAGATGGTCCTGGGTTCCAGTCCTGGGCTCGTTTCTGTGTGGAGCATGTTTGCATGTTCTCCACGGGCTTGTGTGGGTTTCCTCCGGGTACAAAGACACAGTCCAAAGACAAGCACATCAGGGTAAATGGCTGCCCCAAATTGCCCCTGGGTGTGAGTGTGAGTGTGAATAGTTGTGTATGTTTTGGCCCTGCAATGAACTAGCGAGCTGTTCAGGGTGCACCCCCTTCACCCAGAGTCGACTGAGATAGGCTCTAGCCTCCCCGCAACCCTAGTAGGATTAAGTGGTTTGTCAAATGGAGGAATGGATGGATTGTTATTATCACTTTCCCCACTAATTTTAATAATGTATTTATTTCAGATGTAATTTGATTTTTATAAACAAATAATATGTAATATAATTTTTTATTATTATTTATTTCTTTTTACATGTCATTTTTACAATTATTTATTTTGCCGTGTTGTGCTCACTGTAAGTTTTTTACAGGTGATTTTTATTTGTAAACATTATTAACAGGTGATTTTTAATTAATTCATTTGTTTTGCATTTTTATTTCATTTAATTTTTTTACATGAGATATCTCTATATTTTTCATTTACATTCATATCTGAGGATGATTTATTTTTAACATTATTTCACAGGAATCAATTTTGCCGTGTGATTTTTTGTTAAACGTACGACTGTTTTGCACTAATTCACTTTCCTGTGTGTTTTTAACCCTTGGTTTATTTATCAGAGATGATAAATTTCATTCATGTCATTTGATTTCTGCGCACAATTAATTTTCCGCTTGACTTTTCCACGAGTCGTTTATTTTCAAGTTGTTTTTACATGATTTATTTTCATGTGATTTTCCTACAGGTAGGTAATTAAATTTTTTAGTTAATTTAATTTATAAATCTATGTTAATGATTCATTTTTCACACAAAAATTTCTTTTTCTTTTCTTTTTCCTTCTTTTTTTCTAAATGAATTTTTTTTAATTGAAATTTATTTCTTTTACTAAAAAATTATTTGAATTTGATGAGATTTTCTCCTGTCACAATTTTTTCTCATTATATTTTAGCTACATTTTTATACTCATATGTTGTTTTTCAGATAAACACATGCATATGAAAATGAAAAGTCCAGATTTTTCCCCTGAGACCCTGAACACATATGAGATTGTGTTATTTGTTGAATCCATCCGCTTTGTGCTTTCTTTCCATGCAAAATAAAAGCAACATTCGTAGACATTAAGCCTTTAATTTCATTTCCCTTCCTTTGTTCCGACATTGCTGTAACCCGTTTGAAAATGGATAATAATATGGTCAGCACCACCCAATTACTCCCTCCAGTCAGCAGTGAAACAAACGGGGACCAAGCAGAGAATTTTACATTATCTGTGCTCCCTTGGATAGTCTGACAATAATAACTGCAACACAACGTCAAGCTGTGGCTGCCAAGCTCGGCTTGTGCGCTTTGGAAACTTCACAAATTAACCTTTGCTTGAAAATTAAAAAGCTCTTCCACTTAACATGAACAACACCAGAGCTTATAGATCACAGTGCCGTCCAAATTCTCAAATCTGATTGGTCAAGCCTTAAATTAACGCTTTATTATTTCTTTAGAAACAGCTCAGGATAGTCTTGGGGAAGAAAAAATGTAGCGTTTAATTTGCAGATTTGTTTTTTGGAAGGAGTCTCCAGTTTCAGAAACTTTGTAGATGTTTAAAAAATAATAATAAAATAATTAAAAAAAAAAACGCCAGAAATTCTTCAGTTTGTCTTTTCTTACTAAATTAGGGGAATAAAACAGGTTCAGGATGCACTGTTAATGGAAAGTACCACCTAGCTTGTCGTTGAAGAATTTTCAATTCGGTGGTGCTAGCATTTATTCCAGATGAATGTATGCTTCTGAAACCGTAATGCTTTCTTTCACTGGGAGAAATTGCAACAATCCTCATTTTTGTACAGTACTCATCGTGAATTAGCCCCCGCCATATTCTCACTCCCTCTCTCTCCCTCTCTCTCTCTCTCTCGCACCTTCTCCCTGAGCTACCGTAGCCGTTGATTTGGCACCAAACCCTTCAAGATGTCCCCAGCAGGCTTCTGCATCGCTGGCCACGTAGTAGAGTGTGTGGTTTCCTTTAAACAGCTGTAATTTGTATTTCCAATCACCGTGCTGATTTCTGCTCATTATATCGCTGTTTCACACCGGTAAGTGAGCAAAAGTTTGGATTGATTGACTCTAATTAAGTAAAAAACGTTCCGAGCCACGGGTTTATTACCATGCTAGCTAGCCACAAATGTCAGAGACTTTCACAAATTATTATTCTGTTAAGATGAATGTGTGGGAGAGCAGGCAAGTGTGGAGGAAAAAAGGAACATACATTATTTTCCTGATGAATTTGTTTGCCACTTCTCTCTCTTTTTTTTTTTTTTTTTTTGTCTTTTCTTCCCAGACGGTCCCCCCCCCCCTTCCCTCCCCTCCTTCAAGACTTAAATGAAAACTCGAACTCATCAGCATCCTTCACACGGCTCGAGCCGTCGTCACTGTATCAATATCAAATTCCCAGGTGTAAACAGGGGCATTAATCCACGAAGACACAAAGGTGTGCGCTAAATATGATATCTCTTAAAAAGGCCATTACTTCTGACTTCTACTGGTGGCACTCGGATAACTGGATCCTAAAAACATCCTCCGGCTTGAAATGACTTAATAACACAACTGACGGGATCCAGGAGCCTTTGATTTAGCCGCAGGTTTCTGCGCTTTTTTACGCGTCAAGCAACAGGACGTATTAAATACTGTAATGTGACGTCCATTTCATAAATAAAGATAAAAACTCAGACAAAAGAAAGATATCGTGTTTTATAAAGCGCACACATGTGCACGAGCGCATGTCTGGGAACGTCGGAGCAGCGCGGAACGGCGATGGATGGATCTGAAGCGTGGTTCGAGAGAAATTAATGACGCCACGGCGTTCCAGGTTGGGTGCCATTTATTTTCGCAGGATTGATTAGCAGGATAGAGGGTGCAGATGAATGTGTTTGGGAAGTGGACTAATTTAAAATATGGCCGCCCAAACTGGAAGAGATAGCAGGGAGACACTTCATCCTTCAAAACGTGTCTAATCCAGAACACACACATAAAGAAAAAAAGAGAGAAAGAAAGAGAGGGATCGCTAGCTCTCGCTGCACAAAAACGCACCGTATTAGCGGTCGGTGGCCTTTACTTTCAAACTTGGTTTGATTATTTCATTTCATTAGAAACTCTCTCCGGAGGGAGATTTCTGAGAGAACTGGTGTTAGATGGAATCCGGATGATGGTGTTCCGACAGCCTGCGAAGCAACAGAGCGTCACGCATGCGGCACACATACGGTCGTCAGGTGTTACATAAGCGCTAGTGCCGCGGTGTTGAATTCTTGCTGCTGATTAGTCACTCATTTCCCAGTCAGCACCCATGCAGTGGGCAGTGGTGGCTCAGTGAATCGGGTAATGGGTTACTGATCCGGAAGTTGGGGGTTCGATCCCCAGTGCCACCACTGTTGGGCCCTTGAGCAAGGCCCTTAATGCACAATTGCTCAGTTAATAAATAAATAAAGAAGTAAAATGGCCAAATGCCATTAATGTAAATGTAATGCTGCACTTTGGACTGTAGAAGGAAACCTGAGAACCAGGAGGAAACCTGGTGGAAGCACAGGCAAACTCCACTGTGACAACTCTGGCCCTACTTTCTATGAGGTGAGAGATAGCTAAGAACGACATAACCATAGCTCTCTGATTGGTCAGATGCTTCAGCCATGTGAAAATATCATTTTTATGTCATCACCCCCTAGGACGTGCTCCAGTAAAAAACAAATCAACTTCAGGATGGTAACAGTAACTCCACCTCACATTGGGTCGCCCCACATGACGCCATTGTTCCCTTTAAGGCTGATATGCTGCTCTGTGTACACCGCCAGCATGTGTCCTGCCTTATTAAAAGTGCCGCCGCTGAAGTAAACCGGCGAGGAGTTCCAAGCGCAGAAACGGAACGAGAAACTCATCCTGAAATGAATTCGTCACTGGCGCACATTAAGTCATGTGACGAGAGGCAAATTGGAACATGAGTGTTTTCATGGGGTTCGGAGGAACGCCAGTGGGTAGTGCTCACACAACATCCTTCTGTGCATAACTATTTACCCCTGGATCGCTTCAGGCTAATGTCTCAATAATTTTCCTTCTCTCTTTCCTTTTTTTTTTCTTTCTCTCTTTTTTTTTCGCAGGTCCTTCCCACAAAGGACTTGACTAATGATCCATGGACAAAATGAAGCATTTAAATTTATTCATTAATCATTCATCTCCAGCTCATTGAAAATGCTAAACTTCCACAAAATTAAGATTGAATATTGAAAAGTGATTGAGAGAGACAGTTCTGCGGGCGGGAAGACGCGAGGGTGGGGGATAAACAACAAAAAAAGTGAGAGAAAGAGACAGGGGGTGATGGAGGAATACACGGCCTTGTATAAATAATACTCGGGCCTTGTGCTGGTTAAGACGACGCAGGTATACTAACCACGGGATAAGGTCAGGAGGGTTTTAGTAGGTGTAATTAGATCCGGGAATGTGGAGAAGCGTAGAATTTCTGTCAACACAGCCCTGTAATTATTCTCTTTTCCAATTAATGGTGACATAGATTAATTATCTGATGAGGCAAAGCCAATTGCAATCATTCACCCAGCTAAAATTAGATCATTCCTGACAGCAGCATGAAAGTCACCTGTTTCATTGTTATGGATTGGGCTGTGAGGAGCAGAGAGGGTGGAGAGAGTGAAGCACGCTCGGAGAGGGTTAGGAGTGAGATGTCTGGCACAAAGGTGAGCGTCCAATTACTCTGCGATCCGCACCGTAGGCTTCGGACGCCTGGTACGTCGGCCGGAGGCCGAGATGTGCCGGATGGCTGCGAGACAAGGCCTCCTGTTTGAACAGGCAAGAGACGAGCGATAATGTTAAAAAACAAACGAGAGGCTGCGGTACGCAGGCAGGCGATCGCTGCTGCTTCATCTCAGCCTACACACAACATCAGGAAAAAGAGACAAGAGGATGAGATGGCATGCGGCACTCCTGGTGAACTGTGCATGCGGGTTCAGTGCACATCTGCTCTCAAAAAAAAAAAAACCGAAAAAAAAAAAAAAACCCACAGCGACCAGATTTTCTATTAAACTGCCTTGCACTGTCAACCAGCTTGGGAATCTGAGCTGGTCTAGCCATGCAGAAATTCTCTGACTAACAATTATATCAGAAACAAGATCTTGGATTACGATCCCCCGAGAGCAGCGCAGCGGGCATCCGCTCCAATTATTACCGGCCATTCACCAACTCTCCACCCTGTTCTCTGTTGTTAGCAATTGTCAATTATGCTATCCCTGGTGTAAACTTGCATAACCCCGAACATGGTGCCCTGATTTGGCAGGAGCGTTTGCAAGATGACAGCCTCATGCTCTCCCATCCCTCTCTTTCTCTTTCCCCTCTCACCCCCCAACACACACACACACACACACACACATACACTTCTCCGCACTACATCCCTCCACTCTAGTTGAGCTAGTCGGAGGCAGTCATTTGTGCCTCAGGAAGACACAGTGACAAATCAGTGGTGCTACTTTTTCGTGATTGGGCGTTCCTCTCCAGTGGGCGTGTGGGTGTCTTGTGCCTGTGCAAGGCCGATGAAGAATCCGGCTGCTTAAATAAAACTGCTGTTGATTGAAGTGTTGAAATACTGCGGGAGAAAGCTAATATAGTCTGCTGAAGGCATCTGTTACACAGACTCCGCCTTGTTACAGGTACTCAAGATGGGAAGTTTTCAAACGCTGCACATGGAGGCGAAATTCTCTCTGACAAATCAACAAATACCTCGGAGTCACCAAAGTGTGGGGAAAAAAAAAAGTGCCTTCTTTAAAGTATCCTCTTACAGAACAATTCCTTACAAGGTGACTAATAATACTTATAGAACAGTCACTAATTGGTCAGAAGGAGTTGCACGCATTCCACCACTGTACACTGTAGTCATTTGTGGGCGTGGCCTTTTCAGAGAGCTAATACATTCCAGATCTTTCGCAGATACGTTAGTACACCAGTGATCCTTGCTAATTCCTTTTAAAGCTTTTATTACCTCCACCAAGGAAGTCATGTTTTTGTCGAATAGGGTTGTGTCAAACCTACCAGTCCGATTTCCATGAAACTTGGTGGAAGGGTGTAGCATGGGCCAAGGAAGGACTCAAGCGTATGTGAAGTCTTTCACTAACGGTACACTATTCAACCTTGGTGGAAACTTGCACTCAACAATGCCAAACATCTGGAAATCCAGCAGATGACAGTAAGGTGCAAAAACAAAGTTAGTTGAAATTGTCAAAGTTGAAATATGATGGCACCATATATCTATCCAGAAGATTACTGGTTCTCGGCAATGTGGATTGGGATATTCAGTGAGGTACCACCATTTCTTGACACTTAGGCAGCGGTGGCTTAGTGGTTAAGGCTCCCGGTTACTAATCCAGTTCAGTAGGTTGGGGCTTCAAGCCCTAGAACTACTAGTCTGCCACTGATGGGCCCTTGAGCAAGATCCTTTACCATCAACTATTCAGTTGTATAAAATGTAAGGTGCTCTGGATAAGGGTGTCTACCAAAACCATGAATGTAAAGCTTGACATCTAATAGTTTTGGAAATATGCTACATCCAGACATAAGAAGTAACTGTTCTTGCTGATTTACATCAACTAAAAGTCAGGTATCGTCCTTGGTGGAGGTCTGGGATCTAAAAATGCAAAATAGCCTTTCAGCTTGCTGTAATGGGGCAGTTGGTGTAGCGGTTCATAGTGTAGTTCTGGGCTCATGATTGAGAGATTGTGGGTTTGAATCCCCGTTAAACCCCTGATGATAGGACCCCTGGCCAAGGTCTTAACCACAAGTGTGCCTCTGTCCACCCAGCAGTGTAAATAAATAACCTGCGATGGACTAGCCAGGAGGACTTGAACTCCTCATCGCTTCAAGCTCCAGCCCCGATGAGCCACTAGATTCGGTTATAAAAGGCCTAACAGACCTACCTTTCAGCTTGCAAATCAAATATAGTGGAGTCTTTGAGGCCAGTATGAAGCAGATGGAAAGTGGTTTCAACATGGACTTTTTGTTGGATATCACCTTGTTGGGCTGAACAGTTCTTTTAAAGACTGAGACTGCATTGCGAACCCCTAACAATCTCCATGTATGAACCCAGCTCATGACAAGTATCCTTCATAAAGCAAATTTCCTTTGATATGAATGAATATGTGTTGTGTAATCGCACCATTCATGATATTTGTCTCAAACAGCCATGACACCGTTTAATAAGGTAACGTATTGGACAAAAGCACGGTTATGACGAAGTTTCACTAATGAGTCATGACTAATTGCAGGACGCCCCATGTACTAGACAGACTTGTCCCTCTGTCTCTTTGTCCTGATGTCCTGCCTGTGTGTCACATGACCTACATACTTTATGACATTTTCACAACCTATATGCTCGGTGATGATGTCACAAAGAGGGGTGCTACCACCCTGGGACATCCCAATTGCAGAGCTTTATGCACAGCTTCCAGTTACTACAGTTGTACTACAAGGTTTGTACTGAAGCTATAAGCAATGAAACGACGTACTAGGCAGGACTGGACTGAGGTTTGTTTGGATTTGATGCTTCGCAGCATGATAGCTGATTAGCATAGAACTACCATGCGTTGTTGCTGCAGTCACGGATGTTAGCTAGAATGTGAGATTAGCATTGTACTGCTAACTGCTAGCCGCACCATTAATATTTAATTCTCAGTGTTTACACGCTTTAATTTGTAACATGTTGGGTTATATTATGAAATATACAGGTGCAGGATGGGCAGGGAGGTTTTTTGGTACTGGGGGGAACATAGCAAGGTGAGTCATGACACTAACTAACAAACTCTTTCACTAGTGTTATATGCAGATCTGTTTTTCTACTGTACTTATTGCAGTATTAAGGAAATCAGCAGTGTGTGTGTGTGTGTGTGTGTGTGTGTGGGCAGGGGAGGAGATCTATGCTAAACTGCGACAGAGTTGAGTAAGGCTGCTCCTTTGTCCTTCACACATGGAGGATCCCTAAGAACTCCTCGGCTTCATGCTCCATTCCCCAGGCTGGCTTCCTAAGCTCGCCTCTCTTGACTGAGCCGCAAACACACCAGGGCTCACCTCATTACAGTGCCCGCATCACACCCACACTTTCACACAAAATACATTCTCATATTTCTAGAGGAAGGGAAAAAGAAAAGAAAAAAAAAGACGAAAACTTTTAAACGGATTCTGATTGGTCCGATCGAATTATCTCTGACAGCTGATCGGACGGTAGGTAGCGCATGACTTGCTCCAGCACGGTTTCCATAGCAACACATGGAATATACACTGACGGAAGGAGTCTCCAGTGTCAGCTTTGGTGTTCTCAATAACACAAAGGCGTCTCGTCGTATTAATTGACATCACAAGCCAGAAGCGAAATGGAGGAGGTCACATGGTAGCGTTTTGGAGATCAGTTGACGCCATGAGCAGGATCTCTTCTCAGCTAAGTGCTGTTGTGGCTTCATGTGGCTTTAATATGAATGTCTATGGGCCTTTGTGTGTATATAGGCATGTGTGTGTGTGTGTGTGTGTGTGTGTGTGTGTGTGTGTGTGTGTGTGTTAAACCGCCCATACCTGGAGGGCTTTCATTTTCTGCTTGTTCTGGTTGGAGAGGGCCTGGAAGCGGGCCAGCTTTGCTTGGCTGTAGACGCTGCGGTGTTTGAAGTATTTCAGCATGGCTTTGTGCATCCTCCTCTGCAACAATGAAAGCTGGGGAGGAGAGGAAAAAAGGGGGAGGAAAAAAAAAAGAGAGAGAGAGAGAAATGGTAAGGCAAGAGAGGAAATTAATGGCAGTGTTCAAGAAGAATGATGGAGGGAAATAGAGAAAGCAGTCAATAGCCCATTCTGCAGTACACGGGCCTGACAGGAATTTCACAGTCTCCTGCTCTCCCTGCCCACTCATGTGCACCGGGTGGAATCCAGTCACATCTGGCTGCCAGGATGGGGGGTTAATTTTCTCTAAATGCTTCAGCGGTTTTGTTCTAGCTGAGGCAAACTCTGTGACTGCAAAGCTGATGAGTAAAATATTTCGACTTCACCCACTTTAACTTTATACCAATCCCCTCAAGACATATTTTACACATACACAAAGAGTCATGAACCCCCTGCCGCAATTAGAAATTATTCCGAGTCCACTGGAAGAAGACAATAAAACGAAGAGAGAGAGAGAGAGAGAGAGAGTGTGTATGAGACACAGAAAGAGAGAGAGAGAGAGAGAGCGAGAAAGAGAGAGAGAGAGGGAGACAGAAGACATGCTGCTCGCTTTTCTCTTTTCGGAATAGTTTTCCTGTAAAAGGAGGGGGAAAAAAAGAAGGAAAAAAAATGAACGGGGTTTTCAATTCTAAAGGATGTTGTGGTTTGCTTCGCCCCATCTCTTCTCTCTTCCTTTAAGCTTATCATTGCTTGGCAATGTGTTCCTCGGAGCATGAAAGAACTAACGAGAATTACCTCAGCCATCAACTGCTGAAGAAAGGGGGGGAAGAAGAAGGAGAAGAAGAAGAAAAAATGGGGGTTTATTCCTCACGGAACAGAATGTTTCAATGTATACACAAGTCATGAGATGTAAACACGTGAATCGCAAGCGAAGAACGCGTGCGCGCCGGATTCCTTCGATGATGATTCGACAAATTATTCGCCGTATAAATGCCTTATTTAAATTTCCGTCCTGAGGTTATGATTTATCGAGGGTGTTAACGTCAAAACTTCATCAAAAAGTTGTTCCCATAGCGACGATTCAACCTGTGATTTGCAGCCTCTATCTACTCCTTCAACTGTTACCGAAACCTAACCCACACCTTCTAACCAATCAGAAGCCGGAATCCATCACCGAGACAGGCGAGACCTTTAAACAGCTAACATCAGATCGCCACACAGCACCCGTACCGCGTCCTACAAACTCTGTCTGTGCTGCAGACATCACTTGGGGGGGGGGGGGAAGAAATTAAAAGAAAAAAAAATCTTTTGGTTTGAAAATAAACAACAAACTGTAAAAGGCTGAATGCTGCGTGGAAGAAAATCAGGCTTTGATCACGAGCGTGGAGAATCCCGTCCACAGGATTTGCCTTTTGCATGCATTTCTCACTTGATAACATTCATGTCGTTAGATGAGGAGTTGTCGAAGTATTAGCCCTTTTTTTTCCTCTGCACTTGCCCTGGGTACTGCTGCTGGAAGAATTATATGGACATTACTACAGAATTCTTACATCGCCCTTTCATTTTATAGCAAGACACGCTCACATAACTTAATTAAAAAAAAAAGCTGCCAAGACAATCCTTTCATAAATAATATCTGTATTAATTCCTGTGTCCTACTATCACAAGATAAAATAAATAATATCAATATGAATATTATTATTATTCATTTCACCCCTAATTTTAGTCATATCCATTTCCTACCCATCAAACTATTTCCTTCCCTATCACACGACCACCACCAGCCAGGGAGCGTGAGCATGCACATGCCCCCTCTGCGACACCCGTCTCTTTATGAACTGCTGCACATGCGTATTTGAAGGCGACCTAACACACTCGGAGGAAAGCGCTATCCGCCCCCTCGTACAAATGAGCTCACAGGCGCCCATGATTGGCTGGAGATCACTGTGAGTGACAGGAAAGTGAGCATATGCCATCCCCTTAGGGGGCGGTATATAACCAATCATTCATTCATTCATTCACTTACCAAATCACTGAATCCTGTGTGGGTCGCATGATCTCAGCAGACTCTTAACTCACAACCATTCACACCCACACACACTTTAATGGGGCAATTTGGAACAGCTAATTAGCCTAATGTGCATGTTGTTGGACTGCAGGAGGAAACCAGAGTACCCAGATGAAACTCACACAAGCACAGGGAAAACAAACGTCCTCGCCAAGCTCGGGACTCAAACCCACGACCTTCTAGCTGTGAGACGGATGTGAGAAGCGTTACATCTCCGTGACGCCTCTGTATATTACCAAGAAACCACAAAACGCACACATTGTGTATGAGGAAACCGTTGCTGACACTGGACACCATCTACAAACAATAAGTAAATGTCATCTTGCAGAAAGTTTTTCCTTTTTTTTTTTGTTAAGTAATGACATATTGTTACTACGGAAACGGCAATGCATTAGAGTGAATGTACTGATGTAGATCAGCACTACTGTAGGAGCAGCTGTTACAGAACATTAATCTGCACCTTCTGACAAATTCCATGCAACACATTTCATCTGGATATATATATATATATATATATACAG
>JAQMYF010000001.1:69878946-69890024 GCA_030014195.1 Neosilurus mollespiculum
AGAACAGCCCCCACAAAAGCACCTGTTGCCCCCCCAGCCCTCAATCACCGTAAATGTGTCAGTGAGAGCCCACTGAACTTTTTATTTTACCTGTGTGTGATTGTGAAACGAGGCCTCAGCTCTGTTTCTCTCACTGGCCGTGAACGCGGCTTCTCGCTTGGCAACCATCACGGCTTTCTGCAGCTCCCCGTATTCCTGCGCCAACTCCGCGTTCTCTTTTAGAGCTTTCCTCAAATTAGCCTGCGCAGTCAGGAAGAGAAACATCAGTGACGCTAACGCATAGGATGGAAAAAAGAAAAAAGAAAACACACACACACACACACACACACACACTCCAAACTGAAAGGCATTTCTTGATCACAGTGCTATTGAGCTGTGGATTCTGACTGATCAGTAGCTTTGTATGAATCATCTTCCTATACACTTATCATTTTTGTAGTAATGACATGCAGAAAGACACACTGATCTACAGCTAATGATCATTTATTAAAGAAAACAAACAAACAAACAAAAAAAAACACGTGCTGTTGTTTACCAAAAAAAAAAGATCCTAATTCTTGAGATGGGGAAGTTTCTGGTGTCAGTGCTTTAAAATAAACCCCGACAGGGAGATCAGAACTGTGAGAGTGCACGGCCCTTGTATAAACCTGATGGGGTCTATTCTGGAATAATATTCATTTATTCATTCATTTTCTAAGCCACTTTATCCTAATTCGGGTCGCAGGGAGGCTGGCGCCGCCCATCGCATTTCATCTGGGCGAGGGCGGGCTACAACCTGAACAGCTCGCCAAGCTATTGCGAGGCCAACACACTTAACCATTCACACTCACCCTCACACCTAGGGGCGCCAATCAGCCTACTGTCCAAAAAACATGTTCGTCTTACTATATGTTCTGTAAGTACATGGACGTGACCACATTAGTGAAAAAACTGTCTCTTGTTTGAAGGCTTTATGAGATCGCTGGGGTTTGATCTTTCAAAGTCACCCAAGATCAAAGGTAATGTTGTGATTTGAAATTCAATATATAGTTTCCTATTGCTGTTTCATAGTAACGGCATGTCTATCAGCACTCAAGTTATAAGTGCTCTATCTCCAAAACTCTGTGACCTTGCTCTGACACTCCCAAATGATATCTCTGGGACTCAGGTTGGGTTGTGTCCTCACCAAGTTTGGTGAAAATCTGAGCTAAAACGTCGAAACCAATATACTAAGAAATTAAACCGAATTTAGAGAGAAGCTATGATATTTTATTCTATGCTAGGTCACTAGATATTTGCAATTCTGTTTTCTGATTGGCTAATCTTCTAGGATATCAGCTCATATACGGCGACCTCAGTGTCACCATATACAAATAATAATAATTTTAAAAAAAAATGGTCGTGACTTGGTCTAAGCTATTTCATAATAAAAACATATTTTTTATTTTCAAGAATTTTTTTCCACCTAACGCGACTTTTTTGGAAACCTGAAGTGACGTAACGCTAAAACTTCCGCTAGTTCCACTAGCAAACTGGAAGTGCCGCTAAGTGCCAGTTTTTCAGTCTAGATTAATTCAGTGAAAAGCAACATAATATGGAATTGAAGAATTTGATTTAAATTTGGAGCATTAAACAGGATTTAATTTTAATGGAGACACGCCTTTAGCTAACCAGCTAGCACTATGCAAACCGGCTTTTCTCGAAAATCAACTAAATGTGGAATTAAAGTATTTTATAGTAAGAAAGCCCAGCGAATTCTAATAATTCATATCCAAACAGAGGTCCGGGAATAACTGTTAAATATATATAACATTTTTATACATATACATTTATACCCTATAAGTGATATGATTGCACACTAATCCAAAATACTTGCCTGTTGAGAAAGCGCTACAACAGGTACCGCTACCGTTTTGTACGTGTTTGTGTTTTCATGATTGCAAAAAAAAATAAATAATAAATCCTCATTAACGAGCATGTGCATGTCACAACACGCCGTGCTGCGGTGAAAGCTCTTTGCTACGACATGCACAAACACTAATAATCAGACGGCACTTAGAGGAGCATGTAAACAAATTACAATAAATAAATGGCTGATTTGCCTGTCTCATCTCATCCGCATGCTGCTCTTACGGCTGTAGGCGAGGCTGAACGCCGAGCAGCGGCGAGCACGTCTCTGTCGTACCTGTACAAATAATGGAGTGCATTTGGGCAGTAAAACAGTGCAGCACTAACTGATGAGTGGAAGCCAGCAGAGGGACTGGCCATAAACATGACAAATGCAGCCTATTGATTTAAAGCTTAATTACTGCATGCGGCACTGACAAAGCCTGTCTCACATGCCCGCAAAGTGTAAATGGAACAAATTACGCTTTGTTGAGCACAAGAAACTGATGGTGTCGGCACTTTGCGTCCTCTTTTTCTCCTCCTTGACGAGGATTGTTCTTGATCAAATCAACAAACAAACAAACAAACAAACAAACAAACAATCGGAGCCGGGGACTAGAAGGAAAACAAATTGATTCGGAATGGGAGTCATGCTAGAGTACATGTTCGGCTTCAACACCCTGCTAGCTGTTTATACCTGCCTTATGGATGCTCTATATGACTGCCATATGGCGTCTGTTTAGATTAATTTGTTTCGTACAAATGAACATGACGGTGGAAATGCAGAGGGAAAAAAAAAAGTTATTTTACACACAGACGTACACTCTTGTGATTTCAAGAAATGTCTTTATCATTATTTTTAGGACTTAATGAATGAGAGAGAGAGAAAGAGGGAGAGAGAGGGAGAGAGAGAGAGGGAGAGAGAGGGAGAGAGAGAGGGAGGACGCTGGCGGTTTCTGTCTGTCCTCTGAAATAATCAGCGACAGGGTGTGATGAAGCAGAGTTACAGTTATGCCAAGAATCACAACTTATTATTATTTATTTATTTTTAAACAAACCAAAAAAAACATAATCCTGTTTATAGTTAATGCTATGGAATAAGCAGATACAGACTCCACCACGAAGGAGACTTTTGGCGGTGGTTCTTTAATCAGCGGCATTTGTCTGTTTGTCAGTTTGCATGTGAGCAAAATCTTGGCCACACCCATGCATGGATTTTCACCAAACTTGGTAAACACACTACTCCTCCTGAGTCCCAGATATGATTTGATTTTGAAATGTTAAGGTCAAAGGTGAAGGTCAGAGCAAGGTCACAAAGTTTTAGAAATCGAGTGCTTATAACTTTGAAACGAATGCTGAGAAACATACTGTTACTATGGAAACACTAATAGGAAACCAAATATGGACTTTCAAATGAGACAGTCACCTTTGACCTTAAGCGACCTTGAAAGGTAAAACTCCAGCTATCTGAGTTTTTTCGCTGATTTGGTATTCGAGGAACTAATTACGGTAGCATGGAGGTGTAGCGGTTAGCACGTCCGCCTCACAGCAAGAAGGTCCTGGGTTTGAGGCCTGGGCTTGGCGAAGGTGTTTCTGTGTGGAGTTTGCATGTTCTCCCTGTGCTTTTGTGGGTTTCCTCTGGGTACACCAGTTTCCTCCTACAGTCCAAAGACATGCAGATTAGGCTAATTGGCTGTACCAAATTGCCCCTAGGTTTGAGTGTGAATGGATGTGTGTTGCCTTGTGATGGATCGGCGATCCCCAGAGTCAGCTGACCCTAGTAGGATAAAGTGGTTTAGTGAATGACTGAATTAACGTAAGAAAGACCAGGTTACGAAAGGAAAAAAATTATATACATATATGGACGTGGTTAGCACGTCCATCTCACAGCAAGAAGGTCCTGGGTTCGATTCCCAGGCTCAGGGCACTTCTGTGTGGACTATGCATGTTCTCCTTGTGCTTCCGTGGGTTTCCTCCAGGTAGTCAGGCTTCCTCCCACAATCCAAAAACATGCATTGTAGGCTAATTGGAGGTTCCCAATCGCCCCTGGGTGTGAAAGGTTGTATGTGTGTTGGCCCTGCGATGGCCTGGCAAGCTGTCCAGGGTGGACCCCACCCACGGCCATAGTCGGCTGAGATGGGCGCCGGCCTCCCAGCAACCCTTATTAGGATTAAGTGGCTAAGAAAATGAATGAATGAATGAATATATACATATCTTTATACCTTTATATATGTATAAGAACAAACTTGCCAAGAAGGTGGAAATACTGTCAGCCAATCAGAATCGAATGAAATCACATGAATCTTTGTGTGACATGTCAGATCACTTCACTGAAATGTACAGAACAGTCGCCATCTCCTTTCTTTAACTGGTAAAAAGCGGGCGCTTTTAATGAGTGTGTTTGCTGCTGTTTTATTGTTTTCCGCGCAAAGGCCTGAAAAGGCGCTCTGCTCTGCTGCCCTGCAGCCAGCTAATGGGACCCCGGCTCTATGAGGGAAGACTTTTAATTCTGCGCCTGTCTCGCACCAACAACTTGTTTGGAGTTTGCTGCACCCGTGCGCGCATGGCGGATTAAGCTCCATTGCCTTTTCTTGTTTTGAACTAATGCATTCTTGATCACCGTTTAATGAAACTATATACCACATGGCGATTTCACATTAGATAAGCCATGTGAGACTCTCATCAGGCGCGAGGCTCTGACTGGGGCCATAATCCTGAATCTCAACTCCCCCAATAAATGGCTTTTTTCCAAGCAAAATGAAGTGATAATTCATGGCTTTCATGCAACACATAACATATTATTTCTTACAGAAAATTATATGAGGCTGCTTCGCATTACTAGAACAAACATGTATTAGCATCATGGCACTGGATGACTGTACAGCTGGGATGAGAGAGGGAAAAAGGAGAAGATAAAATAAAGAAAATATATGTTAGCATGTATAACACTAATGATTTACAGCTCTTAAAACGTTCGACTTTATTATAAAGGCTTTACATTACATTCTAATGTGAATATACTAAAGAATAAGCAGTATGTGCTTGTAGAGGAGATTTTTCCAATCAACATAAACATCTTCAATCTCATGCAGAACTGTAGGTTTACACTGTATTCTGTATTCAGTGCTTTTCCACACGTCCCCCCTACGTTACAACCTGAAACTGAAACTCCCGATTGCGTAAGTATTCACCCCCACTGCCTTAATCACCCAAAATTAGTCATGTAATTAGCTGAATGGAGTCCAGCTGCATGCAGGTACCGTACAGTGTCACATGATCGCAATATCAACGCCCCTAATAAAAAATAAAAATAGAGTAGCGCCAACCATGACCGTACCATCCAACAAACCGAATTTACCGAGGTAGAGGTGAAAAAAAAAAAGGCTTTTTAATCCGAGGAGCAGTTATGAGGATTATAACTCTTAACACTGAACATGATGCTCCCACCACCATGTTTCACTCAGAGGCTCGTCTTATACACATTAACACAATGTGTGTGCAACAATGCAAAAAGTTCAGGGAGGGCAGAGTTGGGCAGTCTTGTAGGGCAAACACTGAAACGAATCCGCATAGTTTCGAGTTCCGGATTCATTGATGGTGTTTCTGTGGGGGCGAGCTGTCCAAGGTGTACTTGTTAAAATCACATCTAGACTTGATCTGCATCTCAGAATCTGGACGAATGGGGTGTCAAAATTTAGGGTTTAGCCTTATTAATTTGCAGTAACAGTCCCCCCTCTGACCTTCAGGTCTTGCATGACAGCCTGGTGTTGGGAAAAGAGGGACGAGTGAGTCTCTTCTGAAAGTGCTGTCCTGTTTCTGCAAGCCATCGTGTCGCTCTGCAGGCTGGACAGCACTGTGGTGATCAGGTTTTACTTATACTCCACCGTGTCACTCTCACTAATAAAAAACATGGATGTACGTCTCAGTATTAACTCTGACACTATACCTACCTGGGGTGATGCCACAGGAACCATCTCTTTATTCCAATACCTCCATGTACATCTTTCTGTAGTATTTATATTCGTACACGTTACTTGATCTCTGTTGTGTTTTGACTTACTGTAGAACATCCAGGTCTTTCATCATGGCAGTAACCGTATCCTCCATTACTGCCGATTCCTTTTTGTATTCTTCACACTTTAGCCTGAGATACTTAATCTTTCCAGAAACCTGCTCACATTTCACTAAGGCTGTCTTGTGGGCTTCCTGATGAGAAACATTTATCTGTTAAATACCTCATAAACCCTCATAAATATCCTTATCATATATAAGAGTTATATATGTATAATGGGTATATATACATATATATCTGTGTGTGTGTGTGTGTGTATATATATATATATATGTCACGTAATTCCCTTTTCAAGTTCTTGACTTTCAACATCAATAAACATCATTTTGTGTTATAGAATTCAAAAAATGTTTAGTATTGGATATTGTGTACAGCTGAAATTACGTTTATACTGCTTTTATACATCTATACAAATAAATAAATTAATAAAAAAATAAATGATTCATCCTTTCAATTTCTAAGCTGCTTAATCCTAATTCGGGTCGCAGGGAGGCTGGTGCCCATCTCAGCTGACTCTGGGCGAAGGCCGGGTACACCCTGAACAGCTCACCAGGCCATCACAAGGCCAACACTTATACAACTATTCACACTCACAGCAATTTGGAACAGCCAGTTAGCCTGACATGCATGATTTTGGACAGTGGGAGGAAACTGGAGTACCCGGAGGAAACCCGCGCAAGCAAGGGGAGAACATGCAAACTCCACACAGAGACACCCTGAGCCCAGGAATTGACCCCAGGACCTTCTTGCTGTGTGACGGACGTGCTAACCACTGCGCCACCGTGCCGCACAATAATAATAATAATAATGATAATAATAATAATAATAATAATAATAACAAGGTAAGTATACAATTTATATAAAATAAAATTAATTCAAAAAGTTAAAACAAAGGAGTCAGAGAAAGCAATGTTAGCCGTGCTGTCTGGGAGGGCGGGGCATACTCTCTCCTGTCTGTCAGTCACACAGACAGCCAGTTGAAGGCATCTGTGAGTTCATGTATGTGGTAGAGGGCGGATAGCACTTTCTGAATTGTATGTTTTCTCTTCTACCGTATCTCATCATATTCTGTTCACTCTCAGTGTAGTCCTTACTTGTGATTTGGCCTTGTGTATTTCTCTCAGTGTAACCGTCTCCGTCTCTGGTAGATCGACTCTTCACGTTCTTTCACTACCGCATCTCTTACAAACAGACTCTGTCACGCTCTCTTCCTTCATAATTGAGGCGATGATACCCTAAAGGTTTACATAAAACCAACAAAGATATAGTGGGATACAGTGTACAGCAGATTTATAGTGTTAGTGTTCATCACACTGTTCACTGTTAGATTGGTGATTGACACGGACTTGACATTGAAAAAAAAAATCGGTCATTTGTTTAAATGCAGCGTTGTTTTACGCACACGTGTTCGTTTAATGAGGTAAACGTGTTCTGAGAGCTTACCCTGACAACGGATATTTACATCAAGATGTATTAAACATCTTCCAACGTGTCACCTCTGTGGAAGACCACACAATTTTTACATGAGCAAAAGTATTGGGACAAATCATCCTAAAACAAATAGCATGCGATAATTGATTTTGATCTGATTCTGATAACTGAATTTGATCTGTTGCTTGCATCAAAGTGGCAAGCTAATGACATCAGCAACATTGCATTTTGGGTTGTTTAATACTTTCCAATGCTTGCAGTGGTGCTTCTTTCAGTTTTTGCTTATTATCTGTGATTTTTGCCCTTCAGTCTCCTCTTCATGAAGTGGGTTAAGGTCTTGTGATTGACTTGGCCACTTTTTTGCTCTGATGAAGTCCTTGCTGCTACCATCTTGAGTTCCGTCATCAATAAAGATTAGCGAGCCCGTTCCGGAAGCAGCCATGCAAACCCAAGCTGTGACATTACCTCCACCGTGCTTGAACGATGAGCTTGGATGTTTTGGATCATAAGCAGATCCTTTCTTTCTTCACAAATTGGCTTTTGCATCACTTTGGTCGCATTTGCATCTTGTGGTGTGGCCAAATGGTGAAGTGTGAAATTGTAAGACCCTCAACCCTGATCTGTGAAGGGAGCTGATGATGGCATTGATAGTTGTTTTTGGGTTTTTCTTCACAGCCCTTACAACATTCCTGGTTTTTCTTACCTTCCACCAATCAGTTTTATGTTTACGGATTAGTACACCATTTAGTTTTTACCCCTCAGCCAGTTATGTCTGGAGGGGTATTGTCGTGGGGTGGCGGCCGAGTGGGCAGGCGGGTGGCAGAATGACAATACGTTTGTCCGGGACATCGCTCGGCTCACGCAAGGGCCAGCTTTCTGGAATTTTGCATAGGCCCTCCCTATGACCTAAACATGTGCGTGGGGTAGCTAACTTGCCTATGTGACCTTTGACCTTGAACCTATTGAACATTACAATGTTCTATAGAATAGCTATTCTCTTTGTTTTGTTTGTTTCATGACATTCCAAATTGTTTTATTATCTATGTGAAAGGTTTATATAATGGCTCTGGTTGATTTCTCTCTCCTTTCTCAGATTTAAAATGGCTCATTTTTTTCATTGACAGCTCTCTGGTCTTTATGTTGGTTTATCCTTTTATTGACAAAGTAATGCAGCCTTCAGAGACAAGACTTAGGGTTCAAGCCAAGCCTCTGGGGCCACAATGTCCATGATTCAAAAAAGCATGACGCTCCATGATTTCCGAGCACGATTGGGGTTTAAAAAAGAGGCAGGGTTCATCCAAGAAATGAAACTTTAGGGAATCATGTTGCCAAGTTAATCAAGATCGCCTACGATGGCGCAACAAGATCTGTAACATTCTGTTAAGGCCCGTTAAGCTCTACTGCACTCTACCGCTCTTCCCATGTTCTATCACGACAGGCGTCAAATCATGATTCTTCATGATATTGACTACCGAAGATTTTGCCATGTTCAGCACGATCATCACAAATCCACTGAGTTCCCTCAAGATCATCAAAAATCCACCAAATTCCCTCATGATCATCACGATTCCACCAACTTCCTTCAAGATCATCATGATTACACCAAGTTCCCCCAAGATCATCATGATTCCACCAAGTTCCCTCAAGTTCCCTCAAGATCATCACAAATCCACCAAGTTCCTTCAAGATCATCAGGAATCCACCAAGTTCCCTCAAGATCATTATAATTCCACCAAGTTCCCTCAAGATCAAAGCTCCCTCAAGATCATCACGATTCCACCAAGTTCCCTCAAGATCATCACGATTCCACCAAGTTCCCTCAAGATCACCACAAATCCACCAAGTTCCCTCAAGATTATCATTATTCGATCCCATGACCCCCCACACTCATTGCATTTCTCTCAAATCGTGGAAATCATGGACATCGTGCCCCTGTGTAAACACAGGGTTAGCCAAGCAATCTAGGTGACAAGAAACACTATATTTAACAACTAAAAGTCTGATATCCTTTTGATTCTGAATTTCTGACCTGAATATTGCAAAGTGTCTCCAAAACCTATATAGACCATAATAAAAGAGTGCTCAGTCTGATGCATTCTAAGCAGAAAAGTAGCATCACAGAAAAAAGGAACACTGATCTCTCAGCAGCATCATATACCTCCTCCGCTGATACACAAACTCTCTGTGAGATGCAGTCGTGAAAATTAATGAAAGATGACTTAAGATGTAATAACGAGGCTTGGTTACTGGGTTTGCTGGTCGCATGGTTACCCATATGACCGGGTACTAAAATGAAATAAAATTTTATTCTAAGAAAATAGGTGGACTTTCCTTACCCTCATACTCTGCTCCTGAACGAGTGTTTGCTGCTGCAGGTTCTCCAGCTGAGCCTTGGTGTTAGTGTGACATGCGGTGTGCAGTGCCAGGTCACCCTTGGCCTGATCCCTCTGTTCCTCATTTTGACTGATCTTCTCCAGGATCCGGTGTTGGTCCTGCTGCAGCTGCTGCACCGCCTGCTTGCTACAATGAGTAAAAAATACACACACAAAGCAAATATTCACATTATAGCATAATTAGAAGGAATCATATCAATCAACAGCAAGAAGACATGGACACTCACTAAATACGTGCGGAATTTACCAAACACGATAATGAACAAAAATCGTCTTCTTTTTTATAATTCATATACATTAGAATTTACTGTAGAGTCTTAATTACACAGTGTTTACTTTACAGTTGGAGATTGATTATTGGATAATGTTTTTCCCCCATGTAGTAGAATGTTTACTATCCCATGATCATTGTAGAGTATATTGTTGTATAATGTTTAACATCCAGTAATTTCAACAGTATATACTGGAGATCGGTGACAGCATGGTGCTTGTAGTACAGCGGTTGGTGTCTCGTCTTTGTTTTACAGAATTTACTGTATGATGTTTATTCTCTGTGGACTTTTTGATTATATTGTTTATCATGTAGCTATTATTGTTGAGGAGCAGGTGTGTGGTGCTCGATATACAATAATATTTCTTGTAAGAAGCATATGATGCAATGTTTTTGCTGTTCAGTGATTATTGTTTATTGTGGGTGAGTAACTATTGGCTTTATAGTGTTCGTTGTATATAGCTTTTTATAAAATTAGAATATTTACTCTATGCTGTGCATGGTGTATAGTGTTTATAGCAGGGGGTTTACTCTATACTGTGCATGGTGTATGGTGTTTATAGCAGGGTATTTACTCTATGCTGTGCATGGAGTATAGTGTTTATAGCAGGGTGTTTACTCTATACTGTGCATGGTGTATAGTGTTTATAGCAAGGTGTTTACTCTATACTGTGCATGGTGTATAGTGTTTATAGCAGGGTGTTTACTCTATACTGTGCATGGTGTATAATGTTTATAGCAGGGTATTTACTCTATACTGTGCATTGTGTATAGTGTTTAAAGCAAGGTGTTTACTCTATACTGTGCATGGTGTATAGGGTTTATAGCAGGGTGTTTACTCTGTATTGGGCATGGTGTACTGTGTTTATAGCAGGGTGTTTACTTTGTACTGTGCATGGTGTATAGTGTTTATAGCAGGGTGTTTACTCTATACTATGCATGGTGTATAGTGTTTATAGCAGGGTGTTTATACTGTGCATGGTGTATAGTGTTTATAGCAGGGTGTTTACTCTGTACTGTGCATGGTGTATAGTGTTTATAGCAG